>OX596255.1:15032510-15528662 GCA_951394255.1 Polyploca ridens | reverse complement strand
TGCTCGGCTTGACCTGACCTTGACTAACTAGACGGCCTAAATATTCCACCTCATTCACAAGGAATGTACATTTTCGTAGGTTTATAGAAAATCCCGTAACATATAGGTAGCGTACGCATTCGGTTACGTGATCTACGCACATTATCCCGTCTACCGGACCCACTACGCAACGTATATGCGTTATTTTGGTGGCGCGACCTGGCACGCGACGTCATACTACGTGACCTATCCGCATAATTCCTAGGAGATCTACTCCGTGATCTACGTACATCTGCGCGTTCGCGTGTTCTACTACGCGACCTGCGCGTGCAATCACCTCGGCGTGTCCTATCAAATGAAATCCGCTGTCGATCGGACATACCCGTTGTGGGTGGTTACGAAATAATTTTAATTATGAATTAGGAAAAAATGGTGCTTCGCTTTGTAAACTATCAACAAAACATGACTAATTGGTAAGCGATAGTAATGGGCCTGGGTGCTTTAATCAATCCCACTTCTGAAATTAGATTCAGAAGCAGGTATTTGTTAAAAAGAAACAATTATTGGAATCAACAACGGTATACTTAAATTGTAACAAACAACTTAGAACAATATTGAAAACAATCTACTTTACTACAAAATTAGGTTAACAAAATGGGACAAAACGATACACCAATTATTTAAGCACTAATAGAAAATACTTATCTAACAATAAGAAATACGAAGACTGACTCACGAAACTACGTATACCGAGGAACACGCCGAGAGCGATGTGCACGATCCGAACACCAGCAAGCAAATGTTCGTCGGTATGCGCAGTCATTTTATAAACAATGTTGGGGGTAGTGACGTCGCTACAACTGGTGTTGTCAGGCCTCTGCTAATTATATTTATTTAAAACACATATGTACTGTTAAGTCGTGTTTGTCACAACACTAGCTCGACTCTCGCATCAGCGTGTCCCGTCACTAAAGCACTATTAAGAGTTTGACAGATCGAAACAAGATGTTTTCCCGCGTGCATGGAGAAGTTTTATTATGTGTCTATAATATTATTTTTAGGGCTTGTTTGATGTAAATAAGCTCTAACAATACCAATTACAATCTATTTAGGTACATATAGAAAATCAAGGTTTCCAGCAGGCTAGCAGCTTTTCCTCTTTGGATAACCAAGCTGATACGTTGGCGGAAAAAGCTCCCCGCCCGGCTGGTCTACGAAGACCTCGATCATTATATTTGTGTCCATTTTACAAGCTATTCTAAGTTTTGAGAGAGGTAGAGCATATTTTCGCTCAAAGAGCAGTTCGATAGAGGAAGCACCTCTACCTTATAGAATACCGCAGCCAAATATTTTTATGTTGTGTTCCTGCGCGTGAGTAACGTCGCCAGAGCTCATCAGGGAGAAGGAAAGGGTCGATAACGCGTGAGTGATGTCCTAGGTGACCTGGGTCTTGCAAGCGTCCATACATAGCTACGGTAAACGCTTAGCATTAGGCGTAAGCTTGTTTACCGACTTAGCGTCTATTCACATGTAAGGCAACCACACGACAGTGTCGCGACAAAATGAAGTCAAGTGTGTATAGTGTCGCTGCGGTTGCGTTGCGGTTGCGTTGCGGTTGCGTTGCGGTTGCGTTGCAGTTGCGTTGCGGTTGCGTTGCGGTTGCGTTGCGGTTGCGTTGCGGTTGCGTTGCGGTTGCGTTGCGGTTGCGTTGCGGTTGCGTTGCGGTTGCGTTGCGGTTAATAGTGACGGCAAAAAGTGGTCCGTGTGAATTCAACTATATTTTTTTATAAGCGCCCGCCCACGTTTTGTTGCGGGTGTAGTGTAGTTGTACCACAACCACACGTGTGAATAGAGCCTTATTAGTATAAAAAACAATTAAAAATACATATCGTGACATATGTATAACCCCGGGTGGTATCGTGTTAAAACTATCTACTTGTGAATTGCTAATGAGCACTAAATCGGTGCGTTCCCAGGCGTGCTAACATTTAGAAGGTTAATAAATACATAGGTAGCCAAATTAGTCTTTGTAATGAGGATATATGTTGATTGAACCTTTTTTTACCATTATTAATTTCCCCCGGGAATGCGCACATTACTATGATATTTTTACTCACATATAATATGATAAAAGCGAAAGTGAGACTGTCCATCTATTCGTTACGTAATCATGTGTAAACCAACATGCCGATTTTGAAAAATTGGCATTTTCTTCCGCCTCGAAAATAATGTTTCTTCAGTGGGTACAAATATTCTGGTACACTCTTGACTACATAAATTACATATTTTTTGAGCCATGACAAGAACATGTTAGATCTGTACCCCGAGTGTAAAGAATTGAGCATTTACGTTTACGACCCTTCTCTATAGGAATTGGCACAGCGCCTCTAGCGGAATACTCATGGTACTAATTTCTCCCATACAAACGCATTAGTAAGCGTTTATTAACGTCAATTCTTTGCACTTGGGGTACTGAGATCACTTTTAATTTAAAGTATTTTTCGATTACAAAATTGCCTTACACAAAAATTAAATCTTTCCATGTATCATATTCCATGAATTGTAACAGACACACAAAAATACACACACACACACACACACACACACACCCCCCAACAACCTCTTACCCCAAATGCATATACTCTATTGCGTTGTGCGAAAAGTAATTGCTGCAAAACCAAAGACAAAATATCTTTTCCAACATAATAATATTCCACGTAAAAACGCACCCACATCTTTGCCAAGCCTTTCCGAGAAATAGCATGTAAAGGCAGCAAGCAACCGATCTATCATTACATGAACATAATATCGTGTACGTGGTTAATGAGCCGCGTATCACGGGCATTATAAGGACCGGTTCACACATACACACACCCAAACACGGATATAAGCCGTTTCAGTGTATGATTCGATTTAATGAAGCTTACGCAAATCCATTGTATGTTCTACGAAGGTAAAAAAATAAAAACTCGAAAAAAAATTCCCGCCTCGGCACTTTTTAATCGTAATCTGGAAAAGATTGAGATTTTTACCAAAATACTGTTCTGAGCCATGTGTGTCAAGTAAGGGAGTGACTTGCTTTTGGCGTCTATGTTTCCTAACTCACACAGTCTAGGGCCTTTCAAGACCAGAGGGAATAGGTTTCTTTTGGGTAAGCGTGCTGTTAGGCTTCGTCGTAGTCCTTACCAATCCTAACTAATATTATAAATGGGAATGTGAGTTTCTTTGTTTGTTTATCATGCTTTCATGACTTAACTACTGAACCGATCATCATTAATTTGCATATAGCCTTTGGTATGGGAATGTTATCCCGAAAACGCGGGTGAAACCGCGGGGGACAGCAAGTTTCATCAAAAAAAATAGCTTAAGAAAACCCTCCCAATTCTGTTTATTCAGAAACTCCCTGAAAGCCTCCCTCATGACACGTGGTGTTTTCTCGATTATTTACTTCGGTAATGGTTCTCGAGCTTACGTTATGTGAGACCACGCTTCCGCCCTAACAACTGGGGACGGAAATTACTCGACTATGTTATTGACATGATTATAATAAAAATATCTCAGTTCATCAGACAGAATAGATCTAGTTAAGGCGCTGACTGACTACGATTTTGACAGCACTCGTTCTTCACTGGAATAGTTGGTTGAAAATGGTAAATCATAAATGTGTCGACTCTGTGAAATGGACTGTTCTTTACGGATTTTCTTTACATTATACAGAATATACAAATTAAATTGAATAAGTGTCCGGTTAACATTCTAATATAATTCTGTATCTTATATATTCTTAAAAATATAATTATTGTCATCGCTGAAAATACGAGAATTTTGACGCGAAACATTTTTTTGACGTAACTTACGAATTTTTTATTGGGAATATCAAAGCACTTTTTAATATTCTATTCGGTTAACATTTTTTTCAAAACCCTCTTCTGTCCACAGTATTTTTTGTGTTAGGTATTTTCATTGCGTTACGTCATACTCGACTCTCAAAGAAATTCTTTTTTGTGAATTTGAGCTTAGACCTCGCCTTAATAGGGTATGTAACATTCAAGTGTTTGTGATGCATTTTGATATAGTCCAAGATCCCAGAACTGCCAGACTTATTTTCTGATGGAAATAAGTGCTAGCTTAACCCGACGCGCGACGGCTATTTTACAGGTTCTAGGTGTGAACGTTATATACATAAAATTATTATGTAAGTACTTACATAATAATTTTATGTAAACTTAAAAGTACCTTACCGTTCCGTACGGTACGGTAAGGTACTTTTCTTAAATTTCGAAGGCTGTTTTTATGTATGTTTTACAAAATATAAATATGAATAGTTCAATACTCCCACATGGATTCATGCACAGATTACAGAATAGTAGGCAGATGTAATGTACGGGACAAGCACTGTGAGGCTCGTATTTAGCTATGTGTGCGTGAGAGCACTGTAGGAACACGTGTGACAATGTGCGTTTAGGGATGCCAGGGTGTGTTTAGGGCTGCCAGGATAATGAAGAAATACTCCCACGTTTTTTATTGGATAGTTATTGGTGCCGATTCTGTTGGCACAAACTAAACTATTCTTTACTAAAATTGAAGTCCTGTCAAATCGACGTTTCCTATTCAGTTGGCGTACGATTAAACTAAAATTTAGTTTGACAGCACTAATATCGTTTTAGTTACTCAATTTAGTTAAGTGTGTAATTTTCCTACTCTGTTGGTCACGTTTTAGGTCAAATTATATCTAAAATTAGAAATGTCAAACTAAAATTAGTCGTCATCTAATTATATGTGGATTAAATTTAGATCCTATAGAAATAGTATTGGAAAGTGGATATCTTGATCTGGATTATTCATAATACTAAATATTTGCATAGAATAAGGACAAAGCAAGATAGGGATATATGTTACATATGTCACTGGACTACAAAATTATGTGAAATATTTTTTTGTACTTTCATGTATATTTTGTTTTATACCACTAAGGTGGCAAACAAGCATACGGCCCGCCTAATGGTAAGCGGTTACCGTAGCCTATGGACACACAACACCAGGGGTATCACTCGCGCGTTGCCGAGCCTGCAGAAATCTCTTCACACCCTTTTTGAAGAACCTTATGCTGTACTCCATTGGGAAAACCACGGCAGGGAGCTCATTCCACAGTCTGAGCGTCCGCGGAAGGAAGCTCCGTTAAGCCCGCACAGTTCGAAACCATTCTGGTTTCAATGTGTGATGGATGGATGTCGATGGCGAGAATTGCGATGGTGGAAGATAGCCGTGAGCATCAAGTCGAACAATTCTTTAGAACACTCTCCGTTGTACAAGTGGTAGAATACACATAAGGAGGCAAAGTCTCTCCTCAGACTGAGGAGCTCTTAACCACTTGTGAGTTCGGGATCTTCAACATTTCTGGTGGCACGACGCTGAACCGAGTCTAAAGGCCCAAACTGGTATCCAGGTGCCCACAGATGACAGCAGTACTCCATAAGGCCGGACTTGAGACTTATAAAGTTGCACTCCGATAGTGCCACAAGCTTATCTGGCCCAGTGAGAGTCGCTGTTATCGAATTTGGTGGAGCAAACAACCAATGAAAGTAGTGTTAATATTCTCTTTGACCAATAGCGATTGACATTTCGAAATGGCGTTGTTAGTTCCTCCTTAGGATAAGATAAGTTTTTGTTTGTAAAATGGGTATTTCAAATCACAAATTCACAAAGCGAATCATCAAAAAAACATGCTTTGCATTTATTTTTCAATTTTATCATGGAAGAATAAGTAAGGTAAACAACTAAAAGGACTTTTTGGTGGGAACTTGTAGAGTGACGTTGCGTTTTCATTTTTATTTTCATAAATTCGTGTATTTTGAGTTTTATTTTGTATTTTCGGTGGTATTTCACTCAATAAAGATCATCCATGTGCACCAGTGAAGTGAAATTAAATGAATTATGTGTATCGTGACTTTTCAAGTTGTGTCAGAAAGTCCTTGAAGAGTTTTAGTACAACAACCACCATTGTAGTAAAACATTACTTTTATGGACAGTGACTGACTGAGGACTGTGAAAGTGATAATTGTTGTGACTGGAAATTATAATATAACTCGACACTGGCAGAAATAAGTCCTAATACCACAACTTCAAGGAAAATACTTTCAATGTAACCTAGCAACACCAACCGATTTTTGTTGAGGTTTTGTGTTCCTAGTCATCAGTAACAAATACACGGAAAAATAATACAAATTAGTGAAAATATCTATACTTACCTATGAAACGATATTCCGTCTCGCTTTTTTTGTTTTTGGGAACAATTTCTACAATTTTTCAAAATGCAGGACGGCATAATTTTTAAGATAAATTATGACACTTGTGACGTAGTAACAACACGAGGCCTTGTTTAGTACTGACTCGAGTTTGTATTTACTTTTGAATCTGTATTTGGTGTGTTGGCGTCACTCCCGTGTCCGCGCGCTCGATCTGCTTACTATTCTGTAATCTGTGTCTGTAATCTGTGGATTCATGTATAAATTGATATCATATCTGTGCGTTTCGAAAAAAATGGTTTACGACTCGGCCTAATGCGGTGATCCAAAGCCGGGCTTTATACTTATTGGCTTTGGACCACCTAATAAGTATAACGCCCGTATTATAACGATAAATTATTTCTTTATTTATAAAATGCCCTTTTTATGTTCAGTTCCAATCTAATTACATTGGGCTCATAAAAGTCAATATTTATTCATTAATTTCATAAATAAACATTTCTTCAACCAATTTCTAACTTTAATAATTTCCTATTTTAATGGAAAACAACTAAATTATGTTTTGGAAGACTCAGATAAAGGCATTGTTTAGAAATGGAATGTTCGGCAAGTTCCAATGTTCAGAGAATAATTGGGCTTCCAAACAGAGTTCTAGTTCGGTAGGAAAGTTGCTTCGATTCATAACAAATAACTATTGACGAAACTTTAATTGAATTTCAGTGAATTATGTGTCTTATTTGAGACTAACGCAACTGCGCAACGCATTGGCTTACTTGCAAACTTATAAGACGAATGTGTTATCAGAGACTTGCGACCCGAACTGGCTTAGGTAGGTACTTATTTGCTACGTGATTTTTCAATTTATGATATCTTCGAGTAAGTAACTTATTCGTTGGAGGAGGATTGAACCGAATGATTTGCCGGTATACCTACAAAGAAGTATAGAGCGCAACAGTCTAAAATAAACTTTGACAACCTGTAACATGAAAAGTGTCGGTCGTTCAGGTCCACCCAGGATATTAGGATATTAGAGTAAAAATAACTCTAAAAGGATTAACCCTTTGGTCAGCGATTTAAAAATTACAATTGATTTTAATTTGAATTTGATGGTCGAGCCAACTTCAAATCATTGCTATAAATATGTGCGAAATTCTTGACTATTGTTACCCGTCCTTTGTGCTCACAAAATTAGATATCTTAAAGACATCGCCCTGTAGACACGTGCCATGGGCTTGGACCTAAGACGGATAACGTGACTGGCTGTCAAATGTATTGTAGTCCTTTATTTTAAGGCTTATTTTCGACTGTCTGCGATTGAGGAGCGATGTTCTAGGATCAGCGAAAATTATGCTTTCTATTGTAGAGTGGATGGATTCCTTACCTCCATTGTGTACTATCCCGTTCCGGGGATAAAAAATAGCCTTTATTATTCTCTCTCTCTATTACATTCTCACCAATCCATAGGTTACTCTTGCGTGCTAAATTCATCACAATTGGTGGCCTTTGAGACAAGATGCTACAAACAAACATACTTCTGCATTTATAATATTAGTTAGAAAATTAATGTGTAAGTAATCGTACGTAAGTTCCTTTCATCAGCAGGGCTATTTTAAAACGCTCGGATTCGATATCGGAAACGGATTCAAAAACTACCGAGGCGATTTTCCGCAATTGCTATTATAATTTCCGAATTCGAATGTTTTTGATGTTTGTTTACGGAAAAATCAATTCGATTCATCGAAAAGTTTTCGGAAATTAAAATAGCAATTGCTTAAATTCGCCTCGGAAATTTTTGAATCCGTTTCCGATATTGAATCCGACGTTTTAAAATAGCCCTGCTGAATACATGTCAAGTTTATCGCCTCGCAACATCTCAGGAGATGAAACACATTTCTTATAAATCCATTATTGAATTGTCCAACTGTAGAAGGTGGAGGCATAATAGACGCGTTCGTTTTCACTATTGTGCTCCTGAAAAGGGTTAAGGGGGGATGAATTGGTATTAGAGATATTTCAGATCTTGCTGCCAATACAATTACCCGGCAGTTCCAGGAAGGTGAGTACTATGTTAATTTCTATGCTAATTCTACATGAGCTTGAAAATATCTCGAAGAAATAAAAGCATGGTGGTAGGGTACTTTGTAGTACCCACCTGGCTGGCTACCACCCGCAAGTTGAATTGAGAGCCAGTACCTTCTAGACTTTATGTGCTTACCATGATCGGCCAAATCATCACTTACCATGGTGAGATTGTGGTCAAACGCAGGCCTATAGTACGAAATAAAAAAGTGCAATTGCCGGTCATACCAGAATATGCCTGGTGATACATTTTCAAATTGATGGTGGTGGCCAATCTTCGTCGCGGCAAACGATGAACAACGTCCATACCACTGAGGTATCACGGTTCCAAGAAAAAGGTAAATTAGGTTCTTCTATTCACCTTTGTTGATGTTAGACCTATCTAATACTACTATTGGTTATAATTATGTACATTTATTCAAATAGACCTTCGCAGGCACTTATGAAAAGTCTGACTCTAATACTCTAATACCGGTTCGGAAGGTTCCATTTTCTGAGAAGAGCCGGCAATAAACTCAGCAATTACTCTTTTCAAAACAAGGTTGGATTCATTACATAATATTTACATTCTAATAGTACTGACAACAATTGCGGGCCCCGGCGCGGCGGCAAAACTACAAAGTAGAATAAATAAATATTTAATAAGTAAATAAATAGCAAACTTAAGCAGAGCAGCCCCCACAAGCAGCACCTGTTAACAAGTATGACGCGTGTGGCGGCCATCGCCCTCCTCGCCATATTGGAGAGAAGTGAGCGATCCGTCACACGACGCCGCAACAAGAACAAGCAACTCGACTAGGGTAGTACCTCCACCTTATAGAATACCTCAGCCAAATAACTTTATATTGTGTTCCTACGCGTATGGTCCGCTACCATCAGGCGGGCCGTACGCTAGTTTACAGCGTAAAGATCTCTTCAACGTTGCAATAATAATATTTTATGAATAAGAAGGCACACATTTACAAAAGCTACTTATAAATTATTCTTACGGTAAACTATTACGATAAGATACCTTCATGAGATCTGAGAACGTTCGCATCTTTGTGGGGATTAATTATTTCCTTTGTAATAACTCAAAGCTAACACAAAGCTTTGTCTACGTCCACGTGTAGCTTCAAGGAATCGTAATATACCTAAACTAGCTTCTGCTCGCGGCTTCGCCCGCATGGCCTACAGGAATCAAATGACATATTTGTCTACAACTATAAAACAAAACAACTTCATCCCGCTTCGATGGTGGAATTATTAAAAACGCTGAGACACGTATACAGGGTGTTGTTTTGGTCGGCGACAAGCGACCCAGGAGCGGTAGTACAAAATATATATTCCCCAAAAATGGACTTAATTCCATTAAATACTCTAAATATGTTGAGAAATACCTTATTCAATTTGAAATAAAATTACCGCAAAGTATGGTTACTAGGCACGTGCACATTCTAGAGCTAGGCGCAAGCCGCCATCGCCCCACCCCTTTACTCCCTCGTACTCCCGTTGAGTATTATTTTAGCTTTTTTAGCTTATTACATGATTTTCAAAATTTTTTATTTTTTATTTTTATTATTTAAAAAAAATAAAGTATTTTTTTTATATTTTTTTTAGCACCAGTATCATTTGTATTATCGACCCTGAGTCGCTCGTCGCTGACCAAAACAACAACCTGTATATTAATTTTCAATCTTCAGCCTAAACACAAAATTTGAAGATCCTAACTACGAAACTGAATAACTTTCATACAAACATTCATCCCCTCTTTTACCCCCTTAGGGGTGGAATTTCGAAAAACCCTTTCTTAGTGGATACCTACTCTTCATAAAGAATATACTCTCTTAATTTCATGTCTCTAGGACCAGCGGTTTAAGTTGTGCGTTGATATATCAGTCAATCAGTCAGTCAGTCAGTCAGTCAGGACTTTGAATTTTATATATATAGATTATAATAATTTGTGGAATAAAAATGCTAAATAATATAATACTCAGTCTGCCTTTTTTATTTGGTTTACTAAGTTTCTTAATTACGCCCGGGTACTTTGTAGTACTCGCCTGGTTACCATCAGTCACCCGAAAGCCAGCTCGGCTTTCTGTTCACCGCCTTCAGCTTCATCATCACTTACCATGGTGAGTTCATCATCACTTACCATTTGTCAATAACAAGCCTTTTTATGATTAAAAAAATAAACGTTAATCTAAACCGTAGCAAAAATGGTGGAAATTTCTATTTTTCCACAGGCATTGAGCTATTATTACTACTTATAGAGAAGCTTTCACAAGCAAAGGTTGTGGCCCATTTTTTTAGAGTCAGCTAAAGTTCTTTAGCGCTGAAACAATAATTAATCGTCTAAGCAGACAGTAGAAGCACGTAGCGCTATTAGAACGCTTTTAGGAGTATTTTTCTCGCAAACACTGTGATTTTCACGGCGCTTACGCGTTTCGTTCATCGTTCTACAACAACAACAAGTGTGGCCCGATGGCCTCACTAGTAGGTACATAGTTGTGATGTGTGGCGTCTTCTTTATACGTAATGATAATAGCTCAATGACTACGGCTAAAAACTTTAGTTCTTGTAGAGTTGGAAAGCTTAGTTTCATTATACGTAAGTAAATAATAGATTACCGCAGACTTTCCGATCGCAACCTAATAGATCCATATAAAACAAACATAAGAACCTCTTGATCTACATTAGAAACTTGCACCGCTCCACTCCGTATAACCGTCTATCCAATTCTAAGTTGACAACAAAGTTACCTAGCTTAAGTTATCTAATATCCCTAATAGTGGAGCGTCCCCAAACATAAGGCTTGGTTCCCACCTATAAATCTTGCCGTCCCTGTCAGCATTGGTAATAAATGTGTCAGTAAAAACAAAATGCAACTCTTTAAAAAGAAATGTGTCTTTTTTTGAGTATTTCATTACCTACCAAACATAAGGCTTGGTTCCCACCTATAAATCTTGCCGTCCCTGTCAGCATTTTTAATAAATGTGTCAGTAAAAACAAAATGCCACTCTTTAATAAGAAATGTGACTTTTTTGAGTATTTCATTACCTAAGTTATTTTTACTTTGGTGAGTTTTTTTTTACCATGTATATACAGGCTGTGTTTGACTGCAATCTAACCATGGTCAGCGATGTGTACCTACTTTTAACATTAGGTACATAAGAATCTTAATAATGACATATTTTTACGTATCATCATCATCATCATCAGCCTATAATGTCCCACTGCTGAGCACAGCACAATTTTCAGCACAAGTTTCAGCACAAGTTTCACAATCATTTGTGAAACTTGTGCTGAAACTTGTGCTCCTCATGGGTGAAAGGGAATGGGAAATTACTCCACCACGCGTGCCCACTGCGTATCGGTAGAGGTAGTGGTCAACCTACTGATGGAATTTTTCAAGCCGCCTAGGAGGCATCCAACTAGCTTAACGACTATCACAATTAAGTGATAATCGGGACCAACGGCTTTACGTGCCTTCCGAAGTACGAAAACGCTCGATTTGAAATACCACTAGGCGGTCACCCATCCACCACCACGACGGTGGTAGCTTAACTTTGCCGATCGATTAAGAACGGCTAATCATACTACACCACAAGCGCTTCTTTTTTACGTATAAGTCTTCAAAAATGTTTCATTTATACGAGTAGATATTACTACGTCATCGCGTCAGTACTATTGTATTCGGAGATAATTATTTTCATTTTTTCGGACTATTCATGAGACTTGAAAAATTATAAGTCTATTTTTCTCTACAGTTATAAAATAGAATTGTCAGTACCATGTCGCAAGTGTGTACATCGCCTTAGTAAGCTTGAAGTATTGACCGTTTCTAATGAAAATTTAACGGGTCTCATCCCATAAAATGTTAATGAGAAACTGATTCAATTTTGCGCTTCAGAGATAATTAAACAGTGTTTAAAGTTTAGAACAATGGACATTGATACTGACAAGTATTGGAAATGGGAACAACGACATAATTTTATGGTTGACTCCACAATCAGTTGATAAACACTAGCTTTTTGCCCGCAGCTTCGCTCACTTTATCAACGCTAAGATGTTAATTTTTGAAGATTCCTAATTGTTCTTGTGGACTCGGAGGCCGATTCAATTATGGGAGCGCGGCGCGGCGACGGCTGGTGGAGAATCTCGCGCACCCATCAATCAATCAGTCAGCCAGGACTTAGCTTTTTATATTCTTACATAATAATACCTACTAGTGATTCTGTGAGTTATAGACTTTGCGAGTCTCCTGCTCCCAAAATTTCACGAGAATCGGTTGAGAAATGCGACCTGTAGAGGAGAACATCTGGACCTAAGAGCACATCTGGACATGACAGACATACGAAAGCATTTTTGTCCAAACTGATATAAAGATGCTTCGCTCGCTCGGTCAAAAATAACCGGACTACAATTTGAAGGAATTGTTCAACCTTATTCCATGATCCCCGTTTTTACTCCGAACCAAAAGAAGCCGGACACAGCGTTTTGCTTCCTCATTTATAAAAAATAAATAAATATCCTGGGACATTCCTCACACACGGTCATCTGATCACAAACTAAGCAGAGCTTGTACTATGGAAACCAGATAACTGATATAATGCATATACTACTTTTTGTTTGTCAATACATACTTAATATACATAATTACACCCAGACTCAGGACAAACAGACATGTTCATGCACACAAATGCATGTCCTGTGTGGGAATCGAACCCGGACAGCAAGGGAGTGGAACTTGCTTCCGGCGTCTGTTTCCCGACTCTTACAATCTAGGAACTTTCAAGGCCAGTGTGAATAGGTTTCTTCTGGGTAAGCATGTTTCATTTTAGGCTTCGTCATCCTTATGGGCGAGTCAGTGGCCAAACGCAAACACATTTAATAAAAAAAAAGTTTAGCTTAGATCTTTAAACCTTACCAGGTCAAAATTTCCTAAAGGCCGTTTATCGTGGTGTAAAATTAGAAAAAAAAAACACCAATGCATTAACTAGCTTGGTCATCCATCCAAAAAGGAAACGGGAACCTTGCCGATCAACAGCAGCTTCGAGGAATTGTATAATTTTTGTTTTGTATAATTGTTGTAAATAAAACATCTAGTAAATTAGCCTCCTTTTTGGTAATAGAAATATTTATTATTTCAGAGTGAGGCGCGGGCGGTAAGCTTCTCAGTTTCCATTTAGTTATGGAATAAATAATATTTTAATTAAATTGAACGAACCAACCCTTCCATTATTGAGTTCCAGCTTGACCTTTTATTTGGTACTTGAATTTCAACCCAAGGGCTAATAATAAATAGGACCTTTTTAGCTATTTACATATAGATTTAAGGCGATGATAGATCAGTGGTATTGACGTCGGATATCGAGACGAAGGTCCCGGGTTCGAATCCTACAATGAACTTGAGCTTAAGGGTGAAGGAAAACATCGTGAGGAAACCAAAGAACGGTGGTAGGGTACTTTGTAGTACCCATCTGGCTGGCTAGCACACTCAAGTTGAAAATCTGTCGCCAAGCACCTATCGGTGTGTTCCGACAGCTGCACTTGAGAGCCAGTTTCTTCTAAGCTTTGTGTGCTTACCAACATCGGCCACATCATCGCTTACTATGGTGAGATTGTGGTCAAACATAGGCCCTATACTACAAGTACCCTACCACCGTGCTATGGTTTCCTCATGATGTCTTCCTTCAACGAAAGCTCAAGCTTGTAGGATTCGAACCCGGGACCTTCGTCTCGGTATCCCACGTCACTACCACTGAGCTATCATCGCTTTAAAAGAAAGTCATGACACTGACCCTCATTTTACTCCGACCTTCACCGCTGTGTGACGTCACTAGATGAGCTATCATCCTCCCTATGACCTCAATTCCTTACGAATGAATCCGTCGGCATGCTCTACTGCGTTAGAATCTCATTACGTCTCTGTCCCTGACACACAGAAAAGCCAGATCTAGCATCCATAGACTAGTTCTATGATCAAATAGAATAAACTCGATTGAATTTATAAAATCAATTACATGCAATCTCCGCCTCATTCTTTCGTTCGCGAAATGTCACGTGTCAGAAAAAAGTATTCAACGATGCAAACTTTTTCAAGTAAGACTCAATTCGTCGTGTATTTTGAGTTTCATTGCATTGGTGTAGTATCAGGTTGCAAGTTTGACGGTATTCTACAGATTGTTCCACGGAGAATGCGATAAGAAACTCCATAATCTTGTCCCCCCATCCCCGTTCTTCTATCGGACCACTAGGCGTCGGGAGGCTTCGTCGCGCGTCGTCGACATTCCGTCTTGCCGTACCAAGCGTTTCGCTTCCTCTTACCTTATACGCACGGCCAAGCTGTGGAATGCTCTCCCGGACAACGTGTTTCCAGACACTTATAACATGGGTATATTCAAGGCCAGAGTGAACAGGCATCTTATGGGTACGCGCGGTCCACCCTAGACTATATCTTCGCTTACCATCAGGCGGGATTGCGGTCAAGCGTAAACCCATTAAATATATAAAAAAAAAAAAAAGGTCAATCCATGTGAAGTGAAATGAAATGAATTACGTATATTGTGACTATTCAAGTTGCCCCAAAAAGTCCATGAAAAGTTTTAGTAGAACCTTTACCATTTTGCTGAAACCTACAACCTGAAAATACAATCATATTCATATTAATTTATCATAAATACTTATGAAAACGGAAAACTCAAATAAGAATCCCACCAAAAACATTTTTATGTAAAATATTGCCAAGACATATGGCTCGCACTGTCAAAAAGTTATCAGATCTCATGTAGAGCCAAGCTTATAACTCTACATGCACTTACTCTACAAGCCCTGACTTCACAAACTCTACACCTTAGTCAAAATATGTGGCTCAGCCGTTTCGCTACCGTCACATGGGAGTAAGGTGAAAAATGTCATCATCATCATATCAGCCCATTCGATGTCCACTGCTGAACATAGGCCTCCCCCATTGATTTCCACTTCGAACGGATTTGGGCCGCTTGCATCCAGCGGCGCCCAGCGACTCTGACCAGGTCGTCGGTCCACCTAGTGGGAGGTGAAAAATGTATTCACTATTAATTCCTTTTTTGTTATTCAATATTTCTTGAAGTAGTGAAGCTGAATATTACAAACAAACAACAACGACAGATAATAGTACATTAAGATACATGTGTGCAAAGTTGATTATTAACACTCCAGGCGATATTTAGCGATAAGTGAGCCGAGAGTGCAATAATCAATGCACACGCGTGTCATACGACGTTTTTCAACACACTTGCGAGGGTAAAAAAACAGGCTTGTATTTTGCTATAAATGACACTACGAGCGAGTGTGTTGAAAAACGTATAATATATCCCAAAAATATTAGCCATATAATATATAGTTACTAGTACGATAGTAGCATATTCTAAATCTACGAGTATGATAGTGCCAGAGAGGTGTGTCCCTCCTAGTCGTTCATATTTCCTCCATACATATGATTAATTTCCATTTTTCCATGGAAAATGCGCGCCTTTGTGCCCGTTTGAAAGTTGAATAGAAATGTCAGTTACATTCGACGTTTTAATTAACAACTTCGGAACAGGCATGATCCAAGAAAACACTATACCATGGGAACAGGTTTTTTGCTACTGTCATGTTAGTTTACGATTAATTTATGGATCAAATAAAATTCATAGGAGAGAAAAAGATCTCGTGGTTTAATAACATAGTTGAAATCTATTGCAATTTGTGAAGAAGGAATGTACGAAATAATTTGAGGACTTACAGGTCACTGATCTCGGGTATCGTTTTATCACAGATGATTAGAGCACTCAGATGGTGCTGGTACTGGTGCACAGGTTTTCGAGTTACTTCTCCTGCTGGCCAGCCAGTACGTGCGCGCGCGTGTTCGTTGATAGATAAACTTTTGACGCGAGTGAGCGGAAGGATTTTTGAATGAGTGGATTGATGAATTTGAGGGAAAGAGATGGGAAATGCGAGTGATTGGACTAAAGTTATGAGTAGTTTAAATGTTGCAAGTATAATTTTATTTTATTAAATGGCGCAGACTCAATTTATAGGCCTGCGCTAAAATACCTCCTACCAAATTACAAGATTTGTAATTCTCCGGGTACTCTATAGTGTATATAACAGGGCTGTGTCTTAAGGTACACATTCGTAGCATACTTCATGCAGCAGCCGCAGGCGACGATGTGTCGCCACGACACTAGTTCTTTCTCTTTCGTTCCTATGTATAAGTATGGTGGCCAGTAGAGCGACACGTGCGTCGCCTGCTGCTCCTGTCTTTGAAAGGCTATATCTTATTCTACTTTAGACCCCATAAAGAAATCCATGGAGTACTTGGATTTCTCTCTTGCTCTACTCCCTTGAGAAAACTGTTCTGAAACCAAACTTAAATTAAATATTTTTTTTCTTTCTAAAGTACGAAATTAAAAAAGAAACAACTAAACAGAAAAGTTTTTCGGTATACCCACAATTTACAATATACCAACAAACTGTAATTAGTTTGTAATGGGTATAATAGTGTAATCCGTAGTTTGATTGAGGCCCGAGTTGAGCTTACGCATGCCGGCGGACAATTAACTAAGTTTGGACTTCTGCCTACTATAGCCGTCAGCCTGGAGGATGTAGTTGTAGATGAAGGTCGACGACTGACAACGACTTATTTGGACATGGGACTACAAAATTATGGACACCGCATGTTGAGATATCTGTTCGCATTTTCAAAAAGCATCCTAACAAATAGCATAAATGCGAAAGTGTCTTTATTTATACCACTTAGGTAGCAAGCGAGGTAAATACGGCTCTCTTGATTTAAGAGTAAGCGGTTACCGTAGCATATATACATTTGCAACACCAGAGGTATAATTTGCGCATTGCCGATGTTTCAATTTCTCCACACTTTGAATAGGTGGAATGTGACTTGGTTTGATTATTAGGACTTGACGCCTCTACGGTACCAAACGTTATGAAAGGCACGCAGGTACCCAGGTACCCTATGGCGTACAAATTAGGCTATTTTTTTCGAAACTAGTAAAATATATCGACAACGTCGAACAAATTAATGCAAAGAAGAGCCTGATATTCCCCACCACCGACAATGCGCTCTGATTGGCTACAAAACTTTTAGATGCAAAAATTGATCGGAACTGTTATTAATCTATGCAAAAGTACATGTAAATAAAAAACAACACCTAATAATTTGCCAATTGACTAAAACCACTTCAACAATAGATTCTTAATTTTATAGTCCAACCTGTTTTTCTCCGCGGTGCCAACCGCATTTTATCTATACTTAACATTTAAAACATTATTACCCTTTTTGACCTTTTTGATTTTTGAGAAAACCAAAAATTCGGATCGCGTGTAAGGTACATGCGATGTCCATTTATTTATTGATCCATGTTTCGATAGATAATTGTACTTATTTTGTTACTTCTGAGTGGCCTATTGTTGTTGTGTTTTCTAAATTGAATTTTGGGGACATAAGATAGAGTATTCTGGAATATTGAATGATTCCAGTCAGTGTCACTTTGTTAAAAAGTGGACTTATATTTTTTTATACGACGTAGTTGGTAGCAATCATACGGCCGGCCTAATGGTAAGTGGTTCCCGTACCATATGGCCGCTTGCAACTCACGCGTTACCAACCCTTCCACCCTTCCCGATAGCTCTGGCTCGCTTACTCAAGCGCAGGAACACAACGTATAGTTATTTGGCTGCGGTATTCTGTATAAGGTACTTCCCCAGTCGAGCTGCTTTTTGAGCGAATAAACGCTACGCTCTAGCTCTCTTAAAAGATTTTGAAATGGATTATTTTGATTTTCATTTTTTAGCAAACAAGCATAAATGCAGATGCTTGGAGCTATCAATCGCGCATTACCGTATTTGCAAACATCCCTTCACAACCTTCTTGAAAATCCAATGCAGCTTCCTTAGTCACCACGGCGTAGAGCTCATTCAACTACCTGAGCATCTACGATAGGAAGCTCTTTTGAAACCACACAGAGCGAGATCATTTTCAAACATAATATGTCTACTACCTACATATAACTTTCCAACCTTCTACCTTTCACCTCGGGTCGCATTATAAGCGCAAAACAAAGTAAAATAAAAAAAAACAAGATCTCATTAGCAGTTATGTGGCAGTTATTATCTAAATAAACTTTTTCAAACTTTGTTAATCAAATTAGAATCAAAGCCGGCTCCCATAACATTGGCCCATCGGCTGAGCCCAACTCGTTTAAACACCAATCGAGGCGGCCGATCTTGGGTCCACTTAATTACTGTAAACTTGACCAGTTAGGGCAACCATATTTTTATAGAATCTAAGACACAATAAATAAAGATGAACTAATTATACTTACATTACATTAATTTATTCCTACATAGTTTTTTATTGTCACGAGTTTCAGAATTGGTAACATTATCATTAGGACTATTTTAATATAGTATGTCCTACATAATCTGCCTATGAGACTCAGTTATAGTATGACTAGTTGCCAAATTTCATGATAATCCGTAGTGAAGGCGTAACAAACTACATTTTGCTACTTACACACTACTTACTTACAAACTACTTTCGCATTCATAATATTAGTTACGATTAGGATGAGCTAATTGTAATAACTGATTAGATTTCGACGTACTCCTTCCTCGGCCTCGGTAACTCCTTCAGGGTGACCCCTGTAGTTAAAAATGGTACGTAGTTTTCCCTGAAATGCAAGTGACACCATCGGATATCATTCGTAAGAAATACTGCTGGTATTAAACTTTGCCCTGCCTGACAGGCTAATTCAGTGTTACCTTGCTTGAGTAGATACCAAATTTGAATTAAAACTAGTCTCACTTCAATTAGACGGTATGGTAACCCTATCTGATATCTCAAATGTCCTTCAGACATTACGTGGTCGAGGCGAATCCTGGGATTCAATCAAACCTCGCAATTGAATCTAACAAGTATCATTTAGAACAAGATAGCTAGCGATCAACTGTCTCAAGTTACTTTACTAACTCCGGCTGGGTATTATTGTGAAACACTGTTTAACTTAGGACCGATTTAAGTCCACATAAAAAGCTGCCAATTTCAAAAGGCAAGGCTTTTGTGATTAAGGTTTTATAGTCACACAAGGGAAGGGTCCCTTGTGTGACTATTACATAAGATGGTTTAAGCCAAGTCTAAAACCAAGGTTTTAAGATAGACCCGGCTATTTTTGTTAAAACCTCACGTTAATAAGGGCGTCATAGTTTCGTTATATATAGGTATATCCGTCTGTATAGCAAATGCTTTTTATGGACTGGTGGTAGCTATTGTAGCCTTGCCACCTTTACGTGGACAATACTGGCTCTCGACCGGATGCCAAGTTGCAAATGTATAAAACACACTGCGGTAGGAGCTTGGCGAGAGATAGTAGCGAGGAAGGTGGGCACTACAAAGAAAGAACCATATCGTATGGTTTCCTCACGATGTTTTCCAACAACAAAATACTAAAAGAATCGTAGCGTTCAGAGAGGTAGAGCATAGCGTTTATTCGCTCAAAGAGCAGCTCGACTGGGGAAGTACCTCCACCTTATAGAATACCACAGCCAAATAACTTTATGTTGTGTAAAGTTGTGTTCCTGCGCGTGAGTAAGGTCGCCAGAGCTCATAGGGGAGGAAGGAAAGGTCGGTAACGCGTGAGTGATGCTTCGTGTGTTACAAGAGTCCATATGTCTACGGTAACCGCTTACCATCAATGGGGCCGTATGCTTGTTAACCGAATAAGTCGTATAAAAATACCGAATATTAAATAGTACAGAAAAACTTGCGTTTCTAGTACAATATCTAGGGCAATAAAACTCTTCAGCAGAAAACTAGGCATTATAAATAACACATGGTGTTTCATTAGCAGCTATTAATCATCGCCAGCGAGCAATATTAACGACACACAGGACAATGTGCCTCCAAATGTGCTACGTCATGACAGAAATCAGGGTATCTCAAAGTAGGGCACGCGAGCCCCTTGGGATACGACAGTTAGTCGCAGGTGGTACGTGGCAAGATTTACATGCTGCAATCCCTGATCTGAAACAAGTATTTTCTAAAAAAACGAAAATGGTATATCCATAAAAGTAATGTTTACTGATAATTTTAATTCAATATCGGGAACTCGGGGCACACTAGGGGTGACTATATGTTTGAGAGCCGCTGTAATAAATATTCCGTGGAACGCAGCACAACGTGGCACAACGCAGCGTTGCTTAAACGGCAGACGGAGGTACACGGACACAAAATGGCCACTCATGGTGATAAGGCGGAGCTTTATCGAGATGATAAGTGTTATTTGTAAGCTGCTAAGGATTTTTGTAAGAAAGAGTTTTTTCCGATGCAGTGTAGGCCCCCAATTCTCGCGCTTCAAAATGTATTGAATTTTTAAGATATCTGCCATGTTTTTTGGGAAATGTCTATGCCAAATTAACGTCGAAGACGCGAGAATCTAAGCACGTGCAAACTATACGTCCAGCATGCTTTTACTCACTGTTAGCTTACGGTGCAGTCGTAGATTATAATATCGAAAACTACATAGGACAATAACACTCTCAGACACAAATAAATTGGATGGAAGTAATTTAGTTCTATGAGAATTCCGCGAGAGGCGCAGTGCCAATTCCTATGGAGGTATCAAGAAGCTTGGAGGTATACGGGGTGGGTACGACAATAAATGAAACCACGTAAAGTACTCATAAATACAATCAACTTTTACTATGGGACCAACTTCGTAAAGATGTATTTTTATTAATCGACACGTATGTATGTAATATTATTGGAACTGCAATATATTCACATATGATGATCTATTAGGGCTTCCAAACAAATATACAAAATTTCATAGGTGTTTGTATGTATGTATGTTTGTATGTATGTATGTTTGTCCACGCATATCTCCGAAGATATTAATCGGATTGTAACCATTCTCTTTTTATTGGTTTACATTTACTTCAACTTAGGGAACAGTGCAAGTTTCATCGAAATCGGTTCAGTAGTTTTCAAGATATGAACAAATATGTGTGACGGCCTGGCTTATTGATACGAGCTACGGGTGTGGTGTTAAAGGAAAAACATCTTAAAACCTTGGTCAAATTCTAGTGCATTTAAGAAAAACTAAAATGATTTAGTAGTTTTCAAGATACGGACAAATATGTGTGACGGCCTGGCTTATTGATACGAGCTCCGGGTGTGGTGTGAAACATCTCAAATCCTTGGTCAAATTCAGTCGTAATTTTTCTTAAATAAAATAAAAATTACGAAATTACTCTAATCTTGTAAATCAAAACAAAACTAATTTATCTCAAAACTTAATTTTATTACAACATTAATAATTAAAATAAATACAAACTACGATATAAAATGACAACCAAATTAAAAAACAGCCTTTATACAATAATAATAAAATAGTATATAATGATATATTTAACCGGATGAGCCTCCCGATCCGGTTACAGATGCTTTGAGTCTTTCGTTTTCAGCGACCAGCGCTTGGACTCTTAGTTCGTATTTCTCCCTGAGCTCCTGTAAAAATAAACCTAAAATTTATAAAAGGAAAACGAGAAATTTTGTTCTGAAGGAAACTATGTAAAAGTTGTTTTGTTTTAGAAAAAGCTACTATTATCTTTTTATTCGAAGGTCCAAATTAGAAAGAGAATCAAAACAGTCATCTCAAAGTAATTTGTGTAAATCGAATAGAAGCATTATTATAATAAGGCCAATATTATTCAAAATAGTCATACTGAGACCCAGCCTGGTTTAAAAATGGAAGGCCTATTTGAATGAATAAATTATTTCATTTCATATTTCATTTCAATGTCCTAGAAAAATGAATCTTACAATAAAGGTGCAAGTTCCTTGCCGACTGCAGGCACCAGGCAACACTGTCGCCACGACACTTCTGGTTTCTAAATGAAATAACTTCCGTACCGCGTATGGACGCATCGTCTCCATAGTAATCATCGAACAATTAACCCTAAGAAGCGTAATGGGATGTCCCTTTTGCTTGAAATCTTTTCCGCCAATTCCCCACTACCGACAATGTGCTCTGATTGGCTAAGTCCTGGGCACATCCGCTTCGATTAGCCAAGTCAAGAATACACGATGCTGACTGTTTAAATTAGTGCAAAGTCACTGACTAGTTGCGGAATTGGATTGGTCTTTATTACTACTCTAAAGTGATTTTTCCTCGGTGCCTCCATACATAGATACTAAAGAGAAAGAAGTAGTGTCGCGGCGACACGTCGCCTGCTGCTGCTGCCTGCAGTCGGATACGAACTTGTAGGTTACCTTAAGGTTCAACTATAAAGGTTTGTATGCTGAATCTTATTTCAAAGCTTTAAGGTTCAAAAGGGACTTTTTGACAAGAACTTGCAGAGTGACGTTGCTTTTACATTTTTATTGTCATAAATTCGTGTATTATGAGTTTTATTGCATATAATCGGTGGTATTTTATCCAATAAAGATCAATACATGTGCACCAGTGAAGTGAAATGAAATGAATTATGTGTATCGTGGCTTTTCAAGTTGTCTCAAGAAGTCTGTGAAAAGTGTTAGTACAAGGACCACCATTGTACTAAAACATGACTATTATGGACGGTGACTGACTGAGGACTATGTGAAAGTGATTCATTGTGACTAGAACTTATTATATTACTTGAAATTGGCAAAATACACAAGCCGTGTGACGCCATTGAAAAAAAAAAAGTTTCAAAAGCATACCTTGAATATTTTGAGTTGCGTCTCGTACTCCTTGCGCAGGTCGTCGTTAATGGTGGTGCTGGTCTGCGCGCGCTGCAGCACGAGCGCGTACCGCTCCTTCTCGGCCTTGAAACGAGCCTCCATCGCTTGGAAACGATCCTGGAAGCATCCCCACCATTCAATTATACAAGGTACCACCACAACTATTAAGCTATATATCCGAATGGGGTATCTCACCATGGTAAGTGATGATATGGCCGAAGGTGGAAGCACACAAAGCCTAGAAGGAACTGTACCCCGAGACAAAGTACATTTCGTTGCGTTTGCATGAATAGAAACGTTACAAAATGTATGAGATTGACATTTGGTTACGTTAGGATCTACCGTATCCTTATGCCAATCTCATACACACATTTTGTAGCGTTTCTATTGGCGCAAACGCAACGAAAAGTACTTTGTCTAGGGGTACTGGTTCTCAAGTGCAGCTGTCGGAACATACCGATAGGTGCTTGGCTTGACAAATTACCGTACCACCGTGCTATGGTTTCCTCACGATGTTTTCCTTCACCGAAAGATATTTGTAGGATTCAAACCGGGACCTTCGTCTCGGTATCCGACGACACTTTCATCGCTTTGATAAAGATTATCGGATATTACACTCTCTATAAAAAGTTTCAGCTCAAAATAAATTACTGAAAGAATTCATAAAATTGTTGGTTCCATAAGTGTATTGAATTCGAATCATAGCCAACGTGTCATCGCAATACGAGGTTCATTATATTTTCACGTCGTCACTTGCTAATATTATCAAAAAAATCTTTGCTGTATAGGTTTGTTATCCTTCAAAGAAATCGTGCACTTTATAGTAGCGGATCTGAATTAATAGATCAGGAAATAGACAACCACACCATTATTTGTATAAGTATTCTTAAGTCTTTTACTTTCGATTGGTATAAAATGTTTTGCCTAGACAGGATTTTTTTTGGCCAACCCACTCTCGATATATTTTTTAACAAACAAAATTTCATACAAAATTCTTTCATCCATTAAACAGATGGGTGAAGGTTTAATTCAGAGCTTAGAGACTATTATATGGATAAGCCTGTCCTTTACACATTATATAGACCTGAAATACGTTGGCCTCCTAACTGTGACCACATCTCACCGTGATAAGAAGTGGTCATAGGTGCACAGGGAACTGGAATTGCCTTAATTTCAGAATGCAATCTCAAAGAATATAATCCAGTGGGTACAAATCAGCATCTATTTAATTATGAACTCCTTGGCACACTGCCAAATTCCGGTGTATTTAAACATGTTTGTTTCCCCAAATACAAAATAACGTAAACAACTACAAAACTGTCGTAAAAACAAAGCTGCTGAGCAAGGACATCTTTTCACAAATGTGTGTGGGCAGATAATGCACCACGCATGCCCACTGCACCGAGGTGGAAGTGGACGTGGCGACCACTAGTCAGGTCAACCTATTGTTGGAGTTGTCAATCCGCCAGGAGGCCTTCAACTAGCTTAACGACTATCACAATTAAGTGATTACCGGGATCAACGGCTTTAAGTGCCTTCCGAAGCACGGAAAACATAATAATATACAGGATAGAGATTTGGTGGTGAGTTGGATGGAGAGAAAATGTCAACCTTGCTTGATCATAATGAATGAAAAGTAAAAAAAAATGAGAATTCTATGTTGGTCCCATAGCAAAAGTTGTTCAGGATGTCTAATCTGTTTTCAGGATTAGAAGATATCGGTGACAGTTCACTTTTGACAATTATAGTCATGCGTCTTAACGATATCCAATCGATTTTCTTGTTGTATCGAGAAAGTTAATAAAGAAAGTCTAATCGATTTTCATTTTAGTGCTTTTATTTTCCAAATTATATTTCCTTTATCACTGTCTTACTGCTTAATACCACCTCGTGTGTAATTACCAACTTTGCACACATGTATCATACTGTACTATTATCGTTGTTCTTAATTTCAGATAATTATTACAGGATTTATGAGAAATTATGTTTGTTAATTGATATTTACCTAGTAATGTAAGAATATTCTCTCTCTCTTTGATTTCGTACCGATATATCGAATTTTTTTAGTAATTAAAAATAATTCGATATTGATAAACCTATTCAAAAATAATCGATATAACATATATCGATACTTTTTCTAATTTCCCTGTCGATCAAGCATTGTCAATCACTATAGGTAAATGTTCCGTTTCATGCAGCAAGTATTTTAAGGATATCCTATTTCTTAATTTTTAAAATTATCAAGCTATATTTATGTACTGAAATTATTTCTTAGTTATGTATAGCGATATAATATTGTATTTTTGCAATGATATAAAATGGAAATTAATATATTTTTTTGTAACATATTATATTAGTTACTCGCAAGTAGTATGAGTGAACCGGAAAATGTGAACTGTCACCGATATCTTCTAATCCTGAAAACATTATAACCCAATATCGAAAATATGCCATTTCGAAATTCACCTGATATACAGGTCGTTGTTTTGGTCAGCGACGAGTGACTCAGGGTCGATAATACAAATGATACTGGTGCTAAAAAAAATATAAAAAAAATACTTTATTTTTTTTAAATAATAAATAAAAAAAAATTTTTTTTTGAAAGTCATGTAATAAGCTAAAGTGTAGACATAATACTCAACGGGAGTACGAGGGAGTAAAGGGGTGGGGCGATGGCGGCTTGCGCCTAGCTCTAGTCTGTGCACGTGCCTAGTAACCATACTTTGCGGTAATTTTATTTCAAATTGAATAAGTTATAACTAGGAATAACATATTTACAGTATTTAATGGAATTAAGTCCATTTTTGGGGAATATATATTTTGTACTACCGCTCCTGGGTCGCTTGTCGCCGACCAAAACAACACCCTGTATACTGAAGCCAAATAACTGTCGTTTTCCTGCGCAAGAGAGCTCATTGAGGCGGGGGGAAGGATAATACGTCAGTCCTTGTGTTCAAAGCGTCGATAGATTACGATAACCGCTTACCACCAGGCCGGCCGTACTGTTTGGCAACTGTTGTATCAAATCAAAAAGTATTTATTCAAATTAGGCCCTGATAAGGCACTTACGTACGCACGAACGTTAACAAAATGCCTAAACCCTGGTTCCAAATACAACTTGAACTGAGAAAAAAACTGAAAAGAAAAGAAAGTAATTCATAATGTCTTACATCCATAGCTTTGACTTCTCCATTCCTGATCTCAAGTAAATCCTTAGTGATCTGGTTGATGTCCTTCAGAGACTGCACTTGTGTGTTGAGCGCCTCGATCTGCAGCTCCTGGTTCTTCACCATCTTTGTTTTGTCGAAGATCATGCCGCGTGCCTTACTTAGAAGCTGTCAAAGGAATAACAGATTAAAACTAAAAATCTATACTAATATAATAACGTGGAAGAGATTTTTGTTTGTTTAAACGAGCTACTGCAACTACAACTGCTTGGAAAAATTCTTTCACATGAGCTACATTATCCCCGAGTGTTATAGGCTTTTTATCCAAGGAACACGAGTGAAACCGCCGGGAACAACTAGTATTTTAAAAACTTCACATAATAATTCCGACGTTCCAAAAATATTAACGCCTCAAGTTATTGGGCAGGCCAGGGCCATTCCAATTTCACTAAAAATCTATATTTGCATAAATTCATGCCAGCCATTATTATTTCGATCAGCTGGATTTAGATAAAAGTAAATAAACACTACCTATCCAATATTATAGTACACCAGCACATATAGAAAATAGTTGTCAACAGTATTTCAGGCATTCGCAACATTGCACGTTGCTGTGCAAAGCAATACAATCTTTATTTTCAAAAGTCTAATCCGAACATGGCCGGTGCCGTTAAAACCATCAAAATTTACTATAATCTAGCTCTAATATACTTATATCATCATCATATTAAAAAGTCTTACCATATCCTGTATGATACGCACCTCTTCATGTTGCTGTTTAATCTTCTCGATCATCTCGTGGTTCTTGCCGCTCGGCTTGGACAGCGCCGCTTGCAGCTCCGTCTCCAGGTTCCTCACTCTTGCCTTCAGCAGGTCGATTTCTTCCTCGCGAACCTGCCAACATTTTCATTTTTTTATACTATATGAGCCATGAGCTGAGCTCTGGCGACCGCCACTCACGCGCAGGAATACAACATAAATTTATTTATGTTTGGTGCGGTATTCAGTAAGGTAGCCGAGCTAATAAAAGCTACGCTCTACCTCCCATACATCAGTTTTGATATTGAAGGCAATTTTATAATTGAATTTATTCCATTTATAAACCCCTTTACTACGCTTTAAAAGTCAAGATCATATGTAGCTTCGATTGTTAGATAGAGCAATCTTTTGAACTATAGCAACTAACTAGATTGAAACTAAACTATCCGTTTCTCCCATTGCCTGTTTCCTGACTTACAATCTAGGGACTCTTTCAAGGCCAGATTGAAAGAGTGTCTTCTGGGTAAGCGTGCTCCATCATAGGCTTTATCATCGTCTTAAGAAGTTACCTTAAGTTCCAATTTGAGTCCATCTTCGCTTCTCTCGGTCTTGACTTTCTCTAGCTCTTCGATCTTTTTGAGGAGTTCCAGTTCCCTTTGTTGCCAGTCATTCTGTGGACATAAAATGATACAACAAATTATTTAAAAAAATGTCTTTCTAATATTATAAATTGCGTAAGTTTGAATATTTGTACTTCAATCACGCTTCACCATCAGAACGGATTTGGATGAAATTTGGCAGGCTGATAGAATATGTTCTGGATTATAGGGTACTTTTTATCCCGGGAAAACAATATATCCCTCGGGTACGCAGGTGAAACCCCGAGGCGCACCTAGTCTGTAATAACTTCAAAACCAAAGCAAGGCCCATTTTGTTTGGGCTTCTATTAGGGATCCGAGGAACCAAGGAAGGAAGGTTAGGTTAGGTTTATCTGTATATCAGCTAAAACGTATAACCATAAAGTAGCAACCACTACTTTCCTTTGGTTTCCTTAAAAACAACCTTCACCGAAAGCTCGCTAACTCATTGTAGAATCCCCTTAACATCACTATAAATATGGTTATCGCAACTTACCCCCTGTGTAACTCCATTGCTTTCAACTTTAACTGCCTCTTCAGGCTTGCTAGCCTCGACTGGTTCTACCTTAGTCTGTTCTACTGTCTCTTGTGCTACAGTTACTTCTTGTTTCTCTTCTTTGGTTTCTTCTGCTTTTACCTCTGGTTTGATTTCAGTCTGTGAATAAATAATGTTAAGTTCAAGTACACAGCATGTAATAGTCAGTGATAAGTTTATAACGGCAGAACTAATTGTATAGTAACCGGCAACCTTCTTGGAACAAATCGTAAACAACACAGAAGCCGAATATTTGGTCTCTCTGGTGATGGAGTCGGGCCAGGCAATAAATTAAAGTAATCTACGAGTATACCTGCGTAAACCATTCCCCACTACGCCCAAATTATACCAAGAAGTTTGTCAGTATCTATACCGTTGTAAGTTCGGGTAAATATATGGTCTTGAGCAATAATACTTCCCAACTTTTCTACTCTAGTAGATTGTGGAACTACCTTTACTTGTTCAGGTGCAGCGATCGGTGGCTGTGGCACTGCTGCAGCTCCCTCGCCACCTCCCGACTCTTGAGATTGTACTTGATCTGCCTGAAACCAAGAGCAGACGACTACTTTATACTTTAAATATTGAACATAGGAAAATTTGCTGCTATAATTCATTAAATTTTCCAGATTTTTTAAACGCCTAACTCATTATAGATTTTGTTTTACTAAGTGTTCTTATAAATATAATAGGCATAGATATAGAGTTATTGTTGATCGAAGATAATAGGTCTCAGTTAAATACTTAAAATTCTACTAAATGGACTAATTGGAAGCCCCAAAAGTTAAGTGGTTCTTAAGAAGACTTATTCAAAATAATTGGATATCCATTTAATTCCAAAATATCTTTGAAATGGTCCAATTACTCTGAAAAAAGATAGACGATAACGTTGATTCAAAGCTTCTCAAGTTTGGTCTCACCTTACTGAGTAAACAACTTGATAAAATAGCCCACTTGTCGGCCCTAACGCCAAAGTCATCAAGTGGAACGTGACGGGGAATAACAAGGATTCTTAAAAATATTCAGAAAACTGTCGGACCTTTCAGATGGGCCTGTTGAAATCGTCGCTGTTCTTGGCGTAACTTTCCTTCCTTTTACTACTTCAAAAGAAACGCATCTTTTTACGCAAAAGTATTCAAAAGGCAGGAACCGACTGATGAAAAGTGGCGTCTTATAGAAATTAGCAGTACCAGGCAACTGGCTCTCAAGCGCAGCTACCAAAATACATTGGTAGGTACTTGGCGACAGATTTTTAATTGTGAGCGTAGTAACCAGCTTGAAGCGTACTACAAAGTACCACTACTGCAGTTATATGGTTTCCTTCCGATGATTTTCATCACCAAAAACTCAAGCATTCAATTGAGAAGCTATTCGCCCAACAGCTCAATGTTTTCGTCCCAAGTGGTTATCTATAGGAGAACACGCGCGCTTTGTCTGAAATATCTTTTACTTTAGTATTGCCAACGAGAAGCGATTTGCTAAAAGGTCTCATTATTATAAATCGCGGTGTAATCGCAGCGATTTGAAACTCTCTTTAGGGAATAGGCATTATAAGACGTCGTCATTGTAATAAGGTAGTGTTGTTTACAGTCGATGGTAGATTGAACAGTTCAACCTAAAATATGGTTAATTCCGGAAATTAGGTATTTCTAATAAAGAATTTATGCAGACTGCATTACATTACGCATTCTGGAGTAAATTCTCATGTTCTTACAACATTGATGTCCTAAACAAAATACATCTTGTTAATTATACCCCCTTACTCATAAAACGTTATTTAACTAATAAGCTGATTAACTGGTCACCTAAATAACGTCAAATTGTTTGACAATGACAACAAGGTGACGTTATTTATTTGACCATTTAGTCAGTAGATTTAGATAAATAGCGTTTATGAGTAAGGCCGATTATGTTATTATGTCCTGTGTTTAACCACAACCTCACCATGGTCTGTAATGTGGCCAACATTAAGCTATTATTACTACGTATAGAGAAGCTATCATAAGCAAAGGTCCCATTTTTTTTTAGAGTCAACTAAAGTTCTTTTTAGCGCTGAAACAATAATTAGTCGTCTAAGCAGACAGTAGAAACACGTAGCGCTATCAGAACGCTTTTAGGAGTATTTTTCTCGCAAACACAGTGATTTTCACGGCGTTTATGCGTTTCGTTCATCGTTCTACAACGACAAGTGTGGCTGGATGGCCGCACTTGAACGGAACATAATTGTGATGTGTTGCGTCTTCTCTATACGTACTTAGTAATAATAGTTCAATGGTGGCCAAAGGAGGTAAGCACACAAGTTAAAGATGGCGTTAACCATCGCTAACAACTGTCAACAGTGTCAACTGTTCATTCGAAGTCCTGACAAAGAACTTTAAGGCCCGGTTTCAATAATTTACGGACCGGTGACGGTTAAGATTTATTCAAATTAAGACTCTTATATCTTTACTAACAATGAAGCAAAGACCTCAAAGCTTTGCATAGCAGACCCTCCCATATGGAAGTAGCCATCACAGGTAAAATAAGCTTACGAAATGATCTATATGCCCAGTTTGGCAATAAAAAAACCTACCATTGGTAAGCAAAACGATTCGTTTTTGTTTATTGAAACCGGGCATAAATCGTTATTTACCACAAAATAATTTATAAAATAACACAAATAGCATCACACAGACGGAGAAAATATATCCCCGTCACGATTACAATTTACAATTTCGCGAAAACAAAGTAGACAGAACAAGTTTGGGAACAAATTTTCCGGGATTTCACACCAAGACACACATTGAATACGTTGGGCACACACAAAGTTGCAAATGTGGCATGCCTGAGCATTAATTCACTAACGAATGTAGGGCTCGTAAATAGACCAGAGAGGGTTTTAAGAGAGGTAGAGCATGGTGTATTTTCGCTCAACGGTTGTAGCTCGACTGGGGAAGTGCGTACCTCCTTACAGAGTACTTCAGATAATTTTATGTTGTGTTCCTGCGCGTGAGTAAGGTCGCAAGAGCTCATCGGGGAGGGGGAAGGGCCAAAAAGCGCTTCTTGTGCAGTAAATGCATACGCGGTTGGTTATCCGGGAAATAGGAGTCTAAAGGCTATTTAGTCTATGAGTTCGTATTAGTCTTTATAAACACTGCTATGTCATCGACGGACGTATGTTTTAACTTTATGACGTACGTGGGTGTTGGTTTACTGGATGGCGGCGAAATAATAAGGTAAATATTGGTGACTGTAGGTATAGCTAATATATCAACAACACATTCTGAGACAATACGACAACAGTATCGAATTAGTAAGTACTTATGTGTTATTAGGAGTAACACCGTGATTTTCACGGCGCTTACGCGTTTCTTTCATCGTTCTACAACAAGTGTGGCCGGATGGCCTCACATGAACGGAACATAGTTGTCATGTGTGGCGTCTTCTCTATACGTAGTAATAATAGCTCAATGGATCAACCGTTGCTTGAGAAACATCATGCTAGTGCGGGTTACACCATGGACGCAGCAACTCAATAATAAAGCCAGATGTGGCCATTGTACAACAGATAAAATTAGTACCGAAAGCATTGAATTCATAGAAATAAATAGAATTATTACGCTAATTCAATGACCGAAAGCTTATCAAACTCTATAATACCCATTAAAACCTTTAAGTAAAAGATAATATAAAAATAAATAACAAAATGTTTTACTCGTCCAATGAAGCCGCTGGCTCTGGTCCATATGGACCTCATATTGAATCCTTCATAGCTGTCCAAACTTACAAATTTGCTTGCTCTTACTTTGTTCTCGGAATCCCCCATTGGATTACAATCTACAATGTAATACCAAAACTCACGTGTGGCGGACTGTGTATTCTATTTTGACTTTTGACAATTATCCTATATTTATCATGCATTGTCACATTAAATTTTTGCACCCAAACAGCTGTTAATTAATTATGAAAGAAGGTTGTACTCACCATTACTTAATTAAACTTTTTTATTTGAAACACGAGCAAAAGCAAAGACGGAATGACTGATCAAAACTTGAACGTCTATTTTGGGAGTGTAAACGCGTAGTCTTCAATGTATAAATAGAAAGACGTTGAGAATGAGAGCGGTGAAATTCAGAAAAGTTTCCCGCGTGAATTTCAATTGACGGTAATAATACTCAAGTCATGAATAATGAAATTGGCTGATATTTGCAGAAATAAAATAAATTGCGCTCCCTCTGCGATTACTCAAGAGCCGTCAATGTAATTTTGATATGAGCTCATACCTACTTTATGCTAATATTTTTGATTAGTATTTGATTTTTAATAAAAAAAAATATTTTTTCCATTTAGTGTTGCCGAACATTCGTTGTCTTTCCGATGAAATAAATCAAATACCTGAAAATAAGCTAATTAGAATAATAGCATACTTTATCTTAAGTACTGGTAATTGGGTACCATACCATAAAGTTTTTCTGTCCGTTATGCGTCATCAAGAATCTTATATATAATATATAAGATTCTTGTGCGTCGTCCAAACATAATACACGCTTTGCTGTGACGACCCCACCGCAAGGACCGTAGCGGTCACAGTATAGGTACCTACTCACAGTGTTCTGTTCAGGCACGGTAATAGTATAACTCAAGGTATAACTTTACCATGGTGCAGGGGCGTAGCTACCGCCGTATCAGCCGTATCAAAGATACCGGGCCCCCGAGCTACAGGGGCCCCGAACCTGCATAAGCCAAAATTCGTAAAAAATTACCCTCCATTTGGCCTTCACCGCAGTAAGGCAGACGGGCTTCCAACAAATTTTGATATAGGCCCGTCTAGGGCAAGTTACGCCAATGGTTCTGTGTCAATTGGATCTCGTACAGATAAAATGACGGCCGTCGCCATGTTAACATCAGAAAAAGTCGAAGTCAATTTTCCTAGTTAGACAAAACAGCAACTTCATAAAAAAAACAACCAGTGCCCCCATTGAATTCAATGAGTGCCCCATTAACGCGGGGCAAACATACAAACCTTTATAGGCTGCATTCCGAATTACCGCTGTAATCGCTGTAATCGATTTGAGCGTGCTTAAACCCGTACCGAATTGAATAATGACAGTTTACGATGTCCCGTGAAACGTTATAGATGACGTCATGACATGCGCCATCTTGCGCTCACACCGACCATGCCCTAAACTGATATCACCGTGAGCGCTGTCAAAAGCGACGGCAAAAATCTAATAAGATTCTTGATTTTCTATTTGGCAAAGATACTTTTTATGATTTTATGAGAAAAAAATAATAAAAGAAGCAGATATTCCTTTTTGCCAGTCAACTTATAAAAGATATAAGGAGTCCTAGCGCATTAATAATTCAGATTTTAATTAAATTCTCAAATGTTCTGTTTTGAATACTGTGAGCGCGATAACGGGCGTTCCGAATTGTTGATAGTTCTCAGCTGTCATAAGCGTGATATCTAATTCGGTACGCAAATTATTGCTGTGATCGCTGTGATCGATATTATCCATTTCGGAATGTACCCATAATATTGTGTTGTATTGTATGAATTTTCTACTACCTACCGTAGACTTAAATTGGAATGACGTAAATAGTAAGTTAAAGAAATATCTAGTTGGCAACACCTACATATTATGTCAATGTCAGTTTATGTACTCTTATGTGAATATTTCGTAAAATTATTTTGATAAAAATTCAAGTTTTTAAACCGAACATACTGTTTAGCGGTTTGTAAAGAAGTGATATTTAAAGAAAAGCACATACCTATAGTTCATAAGTAAAGGCATAGAGGTGAGTAATATATAGGGAAAGTAAATGCAAGTTCGTGTGAACTAGAACAAGAAAAAAATGATGCATTTTGCTACAACTAGCCTATTTAAAAGCGATGTAAACATTGTAATGTTTTTCTTTTTTCAGAAACATCAAACAATGACTTCCGAGAAGAACGCACAGATAGGCCAAGCGCGGGAAGCTTTTCAGACGATGTATCAGATATCACAACTTCTATGCACTGGTTTGGATGCTGAATCACTCTCAATTTGTATAAAATTGTGCGAATTGGGAGTAGACCCTGAAGTATTGGCGCATGTCATCAAAGAAATAAGGAAAATGGGTGAAAATGCTGTACTAAACCGACCAAGCAACTTACAATCATAGTAATACAACCTGAGATAGATACTAAAATAATGAAGATTTGAATCATCAACATACTTATAAATGCCCCAATTTTTTTTTTTTATTCAATGTCCTATGCTAAATAAATATATATAGTTCATATTTTATACACTTTCATTTCATTTTCTCAATTTAATATCAAAACATTTTATATCCATTAGCTGTTCCCTGTGGTTTCACCTGCATTCCTGGGATACGGGGTAGGCTATATCTTTCTCCATACCAAAGGCTATCTGCATGCCAACATCACAATCGCTTCAAAGGTTTAGGCGTGAGTAACAGAAAGAGCTACTTGCACATTTATAATATTAGTATAGATAGAAGTATTGAAATAAAACCACAAATAAATTTAATATAAATCATTTATTATTAAATAAGTTGTATGTTCATAAAGTATATTTTATAGAATATAACCTACAATATAATAATAGCAGCAAGTCACATTAGTCGTCAGACGGGCAAGAAACCAACATGAAGATGGGACAAATAATCTTCAGTGGTCAATATCAACTGACGCTAAGTACTTACACGCTGGTCACTCTCAACCATAGAGGAAACAAATAAATAGGTTGAAAGAAACTATTGCAGATGATATTCTATGAAACACGTGAAAACTTTGATTATGTATATGTCTAGATTCCCAGTTTGTAATGGCAATAATGTAAAAATCCTGCTCTCATTCAGAGATTACATGACTATGCACAATATCTGTAAGTCTTCACTGATGGTGCTCAGTAAACATATCTAGATATATATAATCAAAGCAAAAATCATATAAATAATTGTATTGAGCTTTGGATCAAACAAAACAACACAACATGTGCATTCACAACAACAAATGTTGACAATCTCAAGAGCGAGTTATAAACAATCAGTACGGGACTGAAAATATCACAGATGCAAATAATTCACTCATTCAAATGTCAGGGGTGGGTTTAAGTTATTTCATGTGTATGTTAACATACAACATTAGTTGTTAAGTTTTGATTGTACAGCCTCAGATCAAGATGAACCTTACATATGGCAAAATAGGTACCGCAGTTAAATTTTGCACACTGCAGTGTATCAAGTTACAAGGATTAGAAACAAGCATATTTGAATACTTTACATGGTTTGAAACTACAATAATTTTAAATAGATATTACATGAAAAGAAAAAATATTACTTCTTACATAGGGAACATTTCCACAGAGTAAAACAATATAACAGATGGAATATAATGTTGAATTCAAGCAAATATTTTTACCGCAATGAATATCCACCCTTAGGCTGTACAACATTCGTAACAAACTTAGCATCTAAATCTATTGGTATGTCTGTTCCTGCCCCTGACTCTGCCCTAAAACTGATGGGTCCTCAAACACAGGAGCTTGTGGTTTGAACTGCTCTGCAGAGAGCCTAGTGAACATTATACCGATGCCTTCTATTAGCGCCAGAAGGATTCCGCCGACGAGAGCACTGCCTGCCATTGCTGGTACACCTGAAATATAACATTTTATCATTTGGTCTTTTTCTGTTTGCCTGTTTTTGACCACAATCTCACCAGTGTAAGTGATGATGTGGCCGAAGGTGGTAAGCACAAACAGCCTAGAAGGAACTGGCTCTCAAGTGTACCTGTCGGAACACAGTGATAGGTGCTTGGCGACAGATTTTCAACATGAGGGTGGTAGTCAGCCAGATGGGTACTATAAAGTATCCTGCCACTGTACTATGGTTTCCTCACAATGTTTTCCTTCACCGAAAGCTCAAGCTCATTGTAGTTGTCTTGACCTTTGTCTCGGTATCCAACGTCACTACCACTGAGCTATAATTGCCTTAAAATTGCAATTGTAGCTAAATTTACAGTAGTAATTGCTAATAGTAATAACACACACTGTGCTCATGGCACATACAGCTGATCTATTAATATAATATCTCTGGTTAAGACTCATTGTGAATCTGACCTTGTGCTGTTCACATCTGCTCTTCTCTAAAACATGATCTTACCATTTCTAGCGGCCAATATGCCTCCAGTCAGCGCTCCACTCATGATGGAGTTCCAGGGATCCTCCTTCTGCCTCAAGTATACTAAAGAACAGTCAATTGTTGAGAACATGCCTCCCCATACAGCAAAGTTGCCGGCTGTGATTGGTGACCGTTCTTTGATAGCTGCTAAACTGCCAAGCTGAAATATGAATGATATTTTAATAATAGAGATAAATTTATGGTAGAAAAGAAACTCTAAAATATGGCAACAGTATTAACTTCCTAGTTTTCAATGTGTTCTCATATGGTTGTATCTATGTTAACAATAATGTTTAAATAACTGCATCAGTAAACTATTGTGGAATGCAAATAAATAATGTGAATATGACATATCCTGGGCCATTCTTCATAATATAAGAGCCAGATTGATTAACACCTGGAGCCAATCATAGCCCGATTGGGTTTTTATAACAATATAAATTAATTGTAATTTTTTTACCGCTGCTCATGGGGGTTCATTACCTTTTTATTATGTGCTTACTATTAAAAACAGACATGTTCATACATAATGTTTGTCATTGATGAGAATCGAACCTAGGACCTGTGGCATGGTGGAGTTTTATATTCCAGTTGAAGTATCTTACATCCACGCCAACTGGCCTATCAATAGTTGTCAATCTCTTTAATACTTGACTAGCTGTCGCGGTCTCACCCGCGTTCCCAGGATAAAAAGTAGCCTATATCCTTCTCCAATATTCTCCATACCATTGGCTATCTGCATGCCGAATTTCATGATGACCGGTTGAGTAGTTAAGGCGTGAAAGCGTAACAAACAAACGCACATTTGCATTTATAATATTAGCTAGGATTTGCACTAAAGGAATAACAATACAAACCATTTTCCTATTGAACCCAATTGGTGCATTTCTGAAACCCTTTATCGAATGGAATATGCCACCACCGATAGCTCCCATGATGAATGCACCACCGGAGTCATCGAGGATACGCCAAGGGCAAGGTTCTCGTGTGTATTCATCCATTATCGATTTTACTGCTCTGAAAGGTGTAAGGTTTTGTTAGGTAAGAATCTAACCTCAAACAAGTCTCATTCAATGTCAAACTAAAACATACAAATACATGTAAATGAAAGTGCACACGCACTTTACTTACTTTATATATTTTATCTGTTTGATATGTGAATATTTCGGTGTCTTTATTCAAAAATATGGATTTTAATTTATCACGAACATTGCACTCAGCACTGAGGTTTTTTTTGGAAGTGTTGCCAGTGCCAGTAAATAAGGTTCATAAATCATAAGGTTGGGGAGAATGTAAAAGAGGTGTAATATACTAAGTAGGAATAACGTATTACATTGACGGCCATTGATTTAAAGGGTTAGGGGGGGAGGTCTAGAACCGCGGGATTTTATATTTTAACCAATAAAGATCAATCCATGAATCCATGTGCATCAGTAAAGTGAAATTAAATCAATTATGTGTATCGTGACTTTTCAAGTTGTCTCAAGAAGTCCGTGAAAAGTTTTTGTACAATTACCACCATTATACTAAACCATGACTTTTATGGACGGTAACTGACAGTGCGGACTATATGAATTGATTTATTTTGTAACTATAATAATACATACAACTCGAGAAAACTCAAATAAGACAAGGCTGTATGGATCAACATTTGCCTGCCTTTTGGCGAATAAGACAAACAACAACAATTAATTTGACACTGACGTCTGACAGAAATAAAAAAAAATCAGACCAACCAAAATAAAAGAAAGGAAATAGGCAATAGATTGCCTGAGAAATTATTTCTAAATAGGATATGTTACAATAATACTAGCAATAACAATATAGAATAATGACTATCCACAACTTATATATCTTCGATCGTTTTGGCACACTATTGTATTATGGAGAGTGGAATAGATCAAAACAATCTGGAATGTCCAGGGAGGAGGTGAGTTCCAAGTGCTAAATTACTAATTCATGTTTTGTATCCTTGGTTCAACGGTCAACCATAGATCTCCTTTTAAATTCCGAATATAAACGGACCTGAGAGTGCTGCAACTCATACCAACCAATCAGTCCACAGTTGGGAGATGAAATTCAACATTGCCTGTCTTCCCCGGGCAATGTTGACACCCACCACTCTAGGTTACTGCTGACTACTCACCAGTAGATGTTTATTTTCCAGGAAGGCAAACTAATGTATGGTATGCTGTTTTCAATAAAATCATTTGTATCAAAATTATCACCGTTGGACCCAAAAGATGGCTTCCTAAACTACAAAACTTCAAAATATACATTACATTGCTACGAGACACCATCAGGACTGAAATTTGTCATGAGCACTGACAACCAAGCTCAAGGAGTGCGAGAGTTACTGAAGAAGATCTATGGAGAGATATATGTTAAGTACGCTATAAGGAATCCACTTTGTAATATAGGGGAGCCTATTAATAGTGAACTATTTAAAACAAAACTCGATGCTTTCATCAAACAGGCTCCTATTCATGCTGTAAGAGCATCTTGATAAATCAACAGAGATTGATTTGGACTTATTATCATCTATGGCAATCAGGACAAAGAACAGAATGATCTTGAACATTCAACTGCTAGAATTATAATAAATTATTAAATTAATATTGCTAAAACTGCACTTTTACTACTATAATTTGTGATTCCCATTGCAAAGACAACATAAATATGTTAATTTCTGTTCTTCTAGTACTCCTCAAACAGAAGTATTGTTTCATGTTAAAAAAAATAACATAATCTTAATATATAAAATGATAAACTGATTGTTGATATATCAGCCCACAGCCCAAACCACTGGACCTAGAGATTTGAAATTTTGCACAAAGATACCTTATACAGTGGAGGCATCCACTAAGGAAGGATTTTTGGAAATTCCACCCCTAAGAGGGTAAAATAGGGGATGACAGTTTGTATGCAAGTCCGTCAGTTTTGAAGTTTAGATCTTCAAATTTTGTGTTTAGGCTGACGATTGAAAATTAATGTGTAGTTATCTCAGCGTTTGTGATAATTCCACCACCGAAGGGAGGAAAAGGGGGATGAAGTTGGGTATGTAAGTCCTTCAATTTCAAAGTAAACTTCACTAAATGTATTATTATATGGTGTAAGCATCCACTAAGGAAGGATTTTTGGAAATTCCACCCCTAACAGGGTAAAATAAGGGATGACAGTTTGTATGCAAGTCCGTCAGTTTTGAAGTTAGGATCTTCAAATTTTGTGTTTAGGCTGACGATTGAAAATTAATATATAGTTATCTCAGCGTTTGTAATAATTCCACCACCAAAGGGAGGAAAAGGGGGATGAAGTTGTGTATGCAAGTCCTTCAATTTCAAAGTAAACTATACTAAATGTATTATTATACGGTGTAGGCATCCACTAAGGAAGGATTTTTGGAAACTCCACCCCCAACAGGGTAAAAGAAGGGATGAAAGTTTGTATTCATGTCCGTCAGTTTTGAAGTTAGGATCTTCAAATTTTGTGTTTAGGCTGACGATTGAAAATTAATGTATAGTTATCTCAGCGATTGTGATTATTCCACCACCGAAGGGAGGAAAAGTGGGATGAAGTTGTGTATGCAAGTCCTTCAATTTCAAAGTAAACTTCACTAAATTTAATATTATACAGTGTAGGTAGGTATTCAGTAAGGAAGGATTTTTGGAAATTCCACTCCTAGGGGGGTAAAATAGGGGATGAAAGTTTGTATGAAAGTTCGTCAGTTTTGAAGTTAGGATCTTCAAATTTATATTTAGGCTAACGATTGAAAATTAATTTATACATGTTTCAGCTTTTTTGACAATTCCACCCCCGACAGGGTGAAAAGGTATGGGATGTATGTAAGTCATTCAGTTTCAAAGTAAACGTCACTTAATATATTACACAGTGTAGGCAACCACTAAGGATTTTTGGATATTCCATCCTTATGGGGTAAAATAGGGGATGCAAGTTTATATGAAAGTCCATCAGTTTCGAAGTTAGGACCTTCAAATTTTGTGTTAAGGTTGACAATTGAAAATTAATTTATATGTGCCTCAACGTTTTTGATAATTCCGATCCCGAAAGGGTAAAAAGGGGGATGAATTTGTGTATGGAAGTACACTAAATTTATTATTTAATTTTATGGTTATAAACTAACGCAACGAATATCGGTGTTGTTGAAATTTGAACCCTTAAGGAGTGAAAAGGGGGATTAAATTTAGTATATGAAGTTATTTATTTTCGGAGTGAAAATTTCAAAATTTATTATTTCGGCTTATGGTATTGGCGTATTGAAATGACTCGCCTAAACAACATCAGGAAAAAGAGAGGAATCGGTATTAAAACAAAGATCCGGTTAATACGAGCATTGGTATTCCTCATTTTCATGTATGGAGTGGAAGCGTGGACTAGACTGGCCCGTAAAGAAAAAGGATTGATGCATTCGAGATGTGTTGCTGGAGACGGATGTTGGAAATACCTTGGACCGCTAAACGCAACTATGTATCAATCCTATCGCAGCTCAAAATTAAAACACGATTGTCCACCATATGCCACCAACGTATTTTTTCGTATTTCGGCCACATGGTGCGCAAAGGCGATGAAAGTTTGGAAATCTGATCATAGTTGGGAACACGGAAGGAAAACGACTACGTGGTCGTTCACCAACAAGACGGTCCGATCAAGTAAAAGACTCATCGTCCTCCAATTTTTACAGAAACCAGAAGACAGAAACCAGTGGAGGCTGATCATTCGCTCTCGAAGCAAACCCGATGTTGACCACGATCCTCAGACATGAGGGAAAGAGAGATAAGGCCTCCAAAATTGTGCTGTGGAACTAGACTACAAGTAACAGCTCTCCGCCGCAATGTTATTGAGGCCAAAATATTTACTGGTTCTGCCAGAGGAGAAACAGTCTTCTTGCCGCGTATACCATTGATCCCAAATCACCTTCCGTTTGAATTTAAAAGATAACAGTTTCTAATTAAGGTTTGTAGTCACAGGGAAAAACTCTGAAATTTGCTAGAGTTGATTTGCGGCAGGACTGTTTCAGTTTTATGTGGCATCCTCGCATATGAGCTCTTAATCTACCTGAACTTTTGTCAATATCACACGTAGTGGCGGACAATAGCCATAAACAAAGCTCTATATTGTTACAATTATTAATATCTATAAAAAAGAAATAATCTACGCGGACGAAGTCGCGGGCTATAAAGCTAGTTAGAACATAAATAATGTAACATAAAGGTTGGCTCAAAACAAAGCAGGAAAATTTCAATGCATTGATGCTTTATGCATTGTTCTAGACTTGACTAAATACTAGAAATGTATCTAATGTACAAAAGGTTTATATGAAACAAAATAACCACACTGCAGATTCCTTGCATTAACTTTCTTTGAAGAAAGGCTAATGGCCTCACTCAGAGACATCAATTCAGTATAATGATTATCCCTTTCTATAGCTATTTATTAAACAAAGATGGAGATACTTTTATCTATTGTTAAATTTTGATTGATGTCTCAGAGTGCAGTAGTAAGATGTTTATTACTTTAACATGCACTCAGACTTTAACTAACCCTAATTAAACATAAAAGCAGGAAACTATTGTTTAGAATTATTATCTGAATCTATTTATATTATATATTATGTCTGTAATAAAATGCAAAAAGTATTTTGCATTTTATTTAAATTTAAAACTTGTCATTTTCAATCGCACCTCAATTAGTTGCGATTGAAAGTGCCTGCTGTGGTATAAATTAAAGTGTATTCTTGTTTTAAAAACTAGGAATTAATTAAAGACACTAGCAATAATCAATACAAACAGGCAAGTAAGACAGTTTGTGGAATGTATATATTATTATTTTACCATTACATTGTTTACTTATGTGTTTCAAATTTTTCTCATTAAATAGAGCTATTAAGCTTAATTAATATTTTTTTTGTTATTAAATTCCCGACTAGTTTTTATCATTAATATTCCAATTAGCTATTTGTTGAATGTATAACGCCTTAAGGTTAAAAATCAATTTTCGGTCTTTTATTTTTTTTACCTTTGTAGTACAATATGGATAGATATTTCAATCATTCAAGACCAAAGTAGTTCATTTAGCATATTGTAGAATTGACACTTTTTGTTTTAGATGGAACTATTTTTGTACATTTCCCAAAATAGTAAGTTTTACGGTTTTTAGAGAAACCGTGAGAAACAAAAAACATTCATACCACAATGTGCCAAATGAACTTCTATTATCGCTAATCACTGAAACATCTATCCATATTGTTCTACGAAGGTAAAAATAAATAAAAGATCGAAATAATTCAAATTTCCCGCCTCGTTACTGAGGTGAACGCACACTTATCCAAGCCGAACGCATCGAAAGAAACGAATTTAAGAATTTGTATAGGAAATCTTATGCAGATTCGGACGATTCGACGCGGGCGAGTGTGCGAGCTTTCATAAGATTTCATATACAGAATTCTAAAATTCGTTTCGTTCGATGCGTTCGGCCCGGTTAAGTGTGCGTTCACCTATAAGATTACAAATGCAATAAAAAAAAAAGATTACTAATTCTAATTGAATACACATACGAATAAAAAACGCGTTTTTACGGTTCCGTACCTACCTACATCCTTGTCAATCTGCCTATCCGAGTTACACAGCTTATTTTCTCCGAATCTAGTCCACGGAAAATGTTGAATGAAAGGTTTGTATAATACAGTTAAATTACCTAAACGGACGGGTAGCTTGGGATTTCTTTTGATTTAATTCCATTTTCATTGTTATAAAAATACACACTGTGAAAATTTCAACTAGGTACGTACCTACCTGTTTTCATGTCAACTAGTTGACAAGCATGCAGACGTGCCACTTGATGTGATAGTAAGTGGTCACCGCCGCCTATGGACATTTGCAATACTAGGCGGATTGTCAACGTGTTTCCGACCTTGAAGAGCTCTTTTTACGCCTTGTTTGAAACACCCCAAATCATAGCGCTGAGGGAAAACCGTAATGGGGAGCTCATGTTCCGCAGTAGGAACGTCCGACTGAAGTGTTGTGGATCAAAGTCAAAGTCAAAGCCATTTATTCAATTTAGGCCCCAGAAGGGCACTTATGAAGGTCATATTTACTGAAGTTACCACCGGTTCGCAACTCGGCCTTCAACTGAGAAGAATCCGGCAAGAAACTCAGCAAGGTTACATTTTTTATATATTTTTTTTTGGACAATCTGACTATGTTTGGCTTTTTTTTTTCCAAATAATTAACAATAAAAAAGATATACCTAAGCATAGATACAGACGAAAAAAGAACAAGAAAATAAATAAAAAAATAATAACCATAAAAATATAAAACACACAATTATTGACCTACTGCCTAATCTTCAATCTACGACCTACTGGCTTTTGTATAAGCATGAGCAAGGTGCACTTGTGCAGAGTGCAGCTACCTACTTCCAGACATCTTTATCTTCAATATAATCAGCTACTTTGTAATAAGCTCTTTCTTTCAGAACTTCTTTTATATGTGATTTAAATTTAAAATCAGTCATCTTGGTCACCGCAAGTGGTATTTTGTTATAAAAGCACACACTATTGCCAAGAAATGACTTACGAACTTTAGCTAGTCTAAAATAAGGAACAACTAATTTCTCTTTTTGTCTTGTATTTATATTATGAGTCTCCATTTTTGTTTTATACATTTCTATGTTTTTACGTATGTATATTATATTTTCATAGATATAAAGTGAAGGTACGGTCATAACGTTTATTTCCTTAAATAGTTCCTTTAATGATTCACGAGCACCCATACTATAAATTGCACGAATTGCTCTTTTTTGTAATATAAAAAGATGGACGATCGAGGCGGCTTGAGGATGTGAGGATGAACTCCACATCGCATCCGCATATTAAGGTTCATGAGATAGGTCCTACCACTGCGAACTAATACTAAACGTTTCGTTTCCCGTTTAAACAAACGGATGGACGGACAGCGGAGGTTTAGGTTTAGTAACGGGACCCCCGTTTGGTTCTCAAACTGGAAAACATAGACGACAATTTCTCCGCAAGCGAGATGGGCTGGCATTTGACCGGTAATTTATTATTTTAGATACAGGCACAGATTACAAAATAAAAGGCAGATGGAGCGTATGGAACATGAAAGTGAAGCCAAAAAAGCAAATACAAATTCAAAATCAGATACCTGGTATTGGTTTTCCAGTTTGTATTTGCTTTATTTAACCACATTGTTTATTAATAAAGAAGTGTTTTTGTTAAATACAGTTTGTTAAACAAACACAATACAACAAACAAATACAGTTTGTTAAACAAACAAAACAGTTTGTTATAAAAGCGAATGCTTTTGAATGTGTATTTGCTTTGGTTAGACATACCTGGTATTCACCAGGTATGTGTTTTTCAATTTGTATTTGCTTTTTTGGCTTCACTACCGTGTTCCACGCGCTCCATCTGCCTATTCTGTAATCTGTGGATATAGGTATATGATTCGTTGTTAACTCTTCCGTTTCTGCCCCAATACCGAGGGGTCCTCAAACACGGCAGCCTGCGGTAGGTTGTTCCGCGCCGTCCAGTGACTGTAAAATAATATACCGCCATGCATAAGTGAGAACCAACCTCCATAACCGATGGTGTTCACTATCATTGCCGGTACACCTGAAATATAGGTATTTGGATTAGTTCGCGGTAACCGAAAGTTGAAGTCTTAGAACTAAATCGAATTTAGATAGGTTTGCTAAGTGGCAGTGAAGGTCGTGACTTTTTTTTTACTGTTTATTGGCCTGTGTTTGACCGCAATCTCACCATGGTAAGTGATGATGCGGCCGAAGGTGGTAAGCACACAAAGCCTAGAAGGAGCTGGCTCTCAACACACCGAAAGGTGCTTGGCGACAGATTTTCAACTTGAGGGTGGTAGCCAGCCAGGCGGGTACTACAAAGTACCCTACCACCGTGCTATGGTTTCCTCACAATGTTTTCCTTCACTATCCGACTTCGAGTCCTAAAATGAATCCTGTCGGTGAAGAAAAAAATCGTGAGGCTACTATAGCACGGTGGCAGTTAGGGTACTTTACATTGCCCGACTTCAAGTTGAAAATACCTATTACCTAAAGTCGGCGAAATCTAATAGGCCCGTTTTGACGGAACAATATATCAAGAGGCAAACATAGTGTGCCAAGAAGAGTCACCCTCTTGTACCATAATTATCTTTGCCCTCTTGTCAAAACGGGCCTCTTAGATCTCGCCAACATTCAAGTAAGTATTAGCATGTTTAAGTTTTACCACATTGACTCACGTCAGATGCCTTATTTGGAACTTAAAAGCGCTAATGAACAGTCTAACGTTGTGAACACCACACCCCAAAGTGCACAGTAGCCAGCTGTGATTTTTGATTGCTGCTAGCTGTAAAACTGCCAAGCTGAAAATTTGTTTAGAGTAGAGTTAGGATACATGGTATTTTGAAGATATAATATATAATTATTTGTTCATTTATGAGCTAACAATTTACATATAAAATTACTCCTGAACTTCAGCCCCTTTGGTCGCATTAGACCGGCCGCATACTATAAGAAATTTTCTGACGCCCGCAGGAAGACACTTTCCTCATACATTTTGTTCTAGACCCCGCATACTATCCGAAAATTCTGACGTGTCTGACGTCCAAAAATGTATGAGCAAGCGGGCGTCCGAAAATTTCTGACAGATTTCATATAGTATGCGGCCGGTCTATCACGGTATTTCTGGTGAGACAAGTTGTAACAATGATTTAGCTATACGGCGTTTATGAATGAATACCTATCTAGACATTGAGCTATTACTACTACGTAGGTATACCTATATGATTTTTATTTATTTAGATATCTTACCTATTACTAGGTACCTAGTTTGAACCAGTCTTTGTGGTGGGTAATTGTATAAACTCACCATTTTTCTGTCGAACCCCAGAGGTGCATTTCTATAACCCTTTATTGAATGAAATATGCTACCAGCGATAGCTCCTACGACAAACCCACCCCCGGCGTCGTCGATAACACGCCATGGGCAAGGGTCTTGTGAGTATTCATCCATTATTGTATTAATAAGGATATTCCTTCTTTCTGGTGAGCTTAGGCCAATTATCACGCCACACTTTCCGGTCCTGAACCAATTGTAACCACTGCTCTTCCAAAAGTAACAATGCCATCTCTAATATATGTAATAAACAAATTATTTTAGTTCTAGACAATATATTTTCCTCTTCTTATCGGGGTTTAATTTTTAGCACAGAATAGCTTTATACGTAGGTACCTACCTATTTATATGCGGAAACGAGCATGATAAGTACATCCACGATTGATCACACAATCCTATATTCCTACCTACTCCATTTATTATAATTTTTACGCATTATTATTCTTTTAAATACGTATATATATAGCATTAGTATATAGCATTATAAAAATATAACACATTTAAAAATATTTAAAAAAAAACCCTATTGGGTACAGGGTCCAAGTTACCAGTGGTCAAGGGTCCAGAGAGAGGAACTTCCTCTCTATGCGTGCTGTCTTCAGGAGCACTTCCTTCTGAATCTGACGTCTGATGCAGCTGCCTAAAGCGAGCCTCTTGAGGTGTTTGTCAAGGCTCTTGGCTATAAAGCTATGGGCGGACACGACTATTATTCGTAGAATAAAAATGTAAAAGGAGAAAGTGACTCGAATCCCACAATGATTTTGAACTTTCGGTGACGGAAAACATCGTGAGGAAACCAAAGCACGGCGATAGAGTACCAACTTGTAGTACCCTGGCCTGACTGGATATCATTCTCAAGTTGAAAAATTGTCGCCGAGCACCTTTCGGTGTTATTTCGGCAGCTGCACTTAAGGCGGCCCTCTGTGGCCGGCGCAACTTCAACGCAAGCATAGTCTAAAAGCTTGTTGTTTCATCCAACGTAATGTTTGACTGCGAAAAAAGAGAGACAGCATCAGAGCCGTCGGTTATCAGTCGGTAAATTCCGCTGATCACTCGCGGCCGCTTCGCTAGGTCGTCATTCATGATTTCGCATTCATAAAACTTGTTTCAGGAGTATACTTCTTGTGAAAAAATCTTTAAAGTTTGTGAAAAAAAAGTTAGTTATTTAGAATCTCCAATACATTTGCAAGCCTGGTATCTAAATGTTTTCTTTACTTTTACAATTTATAGATACATTAGATATGGCCAAAGTTCAGGCAAAAACGCTGTTTTTCGGAGGCTTTGACTGAATTTGTTTTACACTTTTTTTAAATTACGCCTAGATACACGGCTAGATATAGTGCACAAGATACTAATTTGTTCAAAACATCTAACGAAAAATGTTTAACAACGCCATAATAAGTACAGAGGTTTTGTATGAAAAGTATGACGAATTGAGTCCTCTTAAGAGTAAGTTCTAGGCTTCGTATGCTTACATCATCACTAATCATGGTAGGATTGTACATACATAGTTTAAATTCTATAAATTATATGTAAGCTTGTGTTTAACACTACGCCCACGTGGGGACATGTATATAGAACTAGCTGCCCGGCGCGACGCAACTTCGTTCGCGTGTTGCTACCCTACCCTGTGGTGTCGGTATCTAGGTTATATTATCGACTGCAGCGCCATCTGCCGGGCTGATCTGTGAATCTAAACCATCCAGGGCGCCACCCAAACGCATACAAAAAATAGCATTCAAATCGGTCCAGCCGTTTAGAAGGAATTCAGTTACATACACACGTGCAGAAGAATTTTATATATAAAAAAGACTAGCTGCCCGGCGCGACTTCGTTCGCGTGGTGCTACCCTACCCTGCCCTATCTAAACATACACACGTGCAGTAGAATTTTATATATAAAGATTAAATTCCAGGAAATGACAGCTTTCAAATAATGCTGCTGCTGCTTGCTCACTAAAATAAAGACCAGACAAGTGCGAGCCGAACTCGCGAACGGTGGGTTCCGTGGGTCCCGATTTATAGGTATAGAATATAGAACTAAATAGATAACGAAGTTCCTCCCTTTGACTAATGATATAGCCAGACGGAGCTACGAAGCTGTTTACGCGTAGATAAAAAAAGCCCCTAACTGTTAGGCAGGGTTGGATTTCGTAGTATAATTATACTATTTGTACCATAATTTTGTGATGTGTAGTATGTAGTATCGTAATGCCATTATACTACGCAAAAATACCATAATTTTACCTTAAGGTCGATTGCTACTGTTATTGGTTGAAATCAATTAAAAAATATTACTTTAATTACGAAATAAAGTTGTAATCGTTTTTGTAGTTGTAGTAAATCGCTCTATTGACTCCTGATACTTTCATGCGATGCTGTGAAAGAAAGTAAATGTACCTAACGTGTATTGAATTTATTCCATCTGAGGACATGCTATGTCGTGTCAATGCCAAAGACGAAGTTCCGATTGACGAATTGGCTGAAATAAACATCTACTTGCCTAAATTTGGTTGATTTGTACAATAACAATAAAACTAAAATTTCCTTCCAAATGCATTTTTATTTAAATTCATAACAAACTGGACGAAAAACGCGAAACGTAGTATTATTTTCGACAAGTAGTATAATTTTATTTTCCATAGACAATAATTTTCTGAGGGTCTGAATCCAACCCTGCTGTTAGGGGCTTAATCATTTTCCCGTCTTCAGTGTCAGTCGAGACGTCACTGGGACACAACCAAATTCACCAAAATTGTATTGTTTCAAAATGTCGTTTTGTGTGATAAAAGTGTATAAAAACTACATGGGTCGATCTAGACCATCGAAAAAACTCACCTATCATCGGTAAGTAACAATATTTCCTATTAGTTTCTGCAATATAAGCCATTGAAATGTTTCGAAAATAAATATTTTGAGTAAGCGCCATTTTTTATGTGTTGCCTGTGCTGCCAGTTTTTGAACTCAAAACTCCCATGGTAATATCAGTCAATAGTTAAATACGAGTATGTAGATACTGATATAAATCAAAAGTGACGGTGGACAAGTCGAATTTTTGAGTGGAAAGTCGAATGTTTTTTTTTAATACTAATGATGACGATTATGTCATGTAAGATAAGTAGTCGCTTCAGTAATGAAAAAATCAAAATGGGTATTAATTTAAGATTTTCCTCGAGCTAATTACGAATATCATTTTGAATTTCAAGATGGCGGACCTATTTTTTTTTAAGTTGACGTGTTTGTCGTTTTCGGTTTTTCCATCATAGTCAGTGATGTATATAACCATGGATGCGGTCACCGGAACATTTTGTAAAATACTTCTTCATACAAGTAAACTGTACAGCCATCTGTTTAAAATCATTTGAACTACGTAGTGCCGCGTTGCATAGGCGTACGATGTAAACTTGTATATGTGCGTACCATGCACATTTTGTTTATTACATTTTTATTTAAGTCGGATATTACTAAATTAAAAAAATAAGGTTATTCGACACGCGTGTATGTAATATTATTGGAATTGCAAAATATTCACAATTTAAAATAGTGTCCGCCATATTGAACTATTTAGTTATTGGTCCGATTGCTCTCAAATTTGATATTTGGGAGACTCTTGGACCATATAACATGAATCTTTGCTCAAAATTGAAAAAAAGTGGCCGCCATTTTGAACTATTTAGTTATTGGTCCGATTGCTCTCAAAATTGATATTTGGGAGACTCTTGGACCAAATAACATGAATCTTTGCTCAAAATTCAAAAAAGTGGCCGCCATATTTAACTATTTTGTTATTGGTCCGATTGCTCTCAAAATTGAGATTTGAGAGACCCTTGGACCATATAACATAAATTTTTACTCAAAATTGAAAAAAATGGTCGCCATATTGAACTATTTAGTTACTGATCCGATTGCTCTCAAAATTGATATTTGAGAGACCCTTGGACCATATAACGAGAACCTATGCTAAAAATTAAAAAAAGTGGCCGCCATTTTGAACTATTTATTTATTGGTCCGATTGCTCTCAAAATTGATATTTGGGACAGTTTTGGACCATATAACATAAATCTTTGCTCAAAATTGAAAAAAGTGTCCGCCATTTTGAACTATTTAGTTATTGGTCCGATTGCTTTCAAAATTCATATTTGAGAGAGCAATCAGACCAGTAATGAAATAGTTCAGTACGGCGGCCGCTTTTTTCAATTTTGAGCAAAAAATTATGTTACATGGTCCAAGGGTCTCTCAAATATAAATTTTGAGAGCAATCGGACCAGTAACTAAATAGTTCAATATGGCGGCAATTTTTTTTCAATTTTAAGTAAAAATTTATGTTATATGGTCCAAGGGCCTCTCAAATATCAATTTTGAGAGCAATCGGACGAATAACTAAATAGTTCAATATGGCGGATACTATTTTAAATTGTGAATATGTTGCAATTCCAATAATATTACATACACGCGTGTCGAATAACCTTTTTTTAATTTTGTAATAACTGACTTAAATAATAAGACTTTTTTTACAGAATACCAATTGATCCAATTTTAAGAAGCCAATGGATAGACATCATTCGGAGAAGCCGTAGTGAAGATCTCTGGACCTAGCCAAAAAAAATGTTTGACTTGATTTAACTCGATTTGCTTGTTTTGACTCAATTTCACTTGATTTCACTCGGTTTGACTGGATTTGCTTGATTTGACTTGGTTTGACTCGGATTAACTCGATTTGACTAGGGTTGACTCAATTTGACTGGATTTGACTCGATTTGACTTATTGACTCGATTTCACTCGGTTTGACTCGATTTGACTCGATTTGACTGGATTTGACTAGATTTGCTTGATTTGACTTGGTTTGACTCGATTTGACTCGGTTTGACCCTGTTTGACTCGATTGGACTCGGTTTGACTCGATTTGACTTGATTTGACTCGATTTGACTCGATGTGACTTGATTTGACTTAATGGCGATGATAGCTCAGTGGTAGTGACGTCGGATACCGAGATGAAGGCCCCGGGTTCGAATCCTACAATGAGCTTGAGCTTTCGGTGAAGGAAAACATCGTGAGGAAACCATAGCACGGTGGTAGGGTACTTTGTAGTACCCGCCTGGCTGGCTACCACCCTCAAGTTGAAAATCTGTCGCCAAGCACCTTTCGGTGTGTTCCGATAGCTGCACTTGAGAGCCAGTTCCTTCTAGGCTTTGTGTGCTTACCACCTTCGGCCGCATCATCACTTACCATGGTGAGATTGCAGTCAAACACAGGCCTATAAAGAGTAAAAAAAAAAAAAAAAAATTGACTTGATTTGCTTGATTTGAAACGTCAACGCAAATAATTACTGTTCGTTGACATCAAAGTAAAAATAATAAGTATTAATTTATATCGGCGCCATTAATCTTATTCTTATTATCATGTATTATCCCGATTCCACTTTTATTTTCGGAGTTTAAAAAGATATCGACACCGTAATATATTTTTCCCCATTTTCTTGGATTTTTTTCAAGAACTGGTAACTGGTATAAACGTCACTATGACAAGCAGAATGACGTAACGCGAGGATAAGATGTAGCAAAGTTGGCCACTTTTTAAAAGTCATGTAGTATAGGGATACTCTTTCTAGACATATATATTTTCTAAGGTTCCTCCATCCTTTGTATGTGTACCTACGCTTTTGACACTCGAAGTAATACACTCGTGTCTGTATAAACTGTATATCCTATGAGAACGCTGCCGGTAGCAAAACTAATCCATGTGACGTCACCCAGTCAGTCAGTACCTACCAATAGTGGAATTAGTTGGGAATTAGTGGACGCAGTCCTATACAAATTCATACAAACAAAGCAAACGAAAATATGGCGCGTGCGGTGCGGCCGGTGCGGATAGATATACGTAGTATCCCTTTAGTAGTTTGTGGGATAGATGAATGCGTACCTAAATTGTATAGAATACTACGCCAAAGAGTATATAATCATGATAAAAGGATTCTATAATCCTATTCTGTAATCTGTGAATCATGGTATACGCGAGGCCCTGTTTTTGGCGGCTACGGGCTAAGATTGCCATGTCTTCATGGCAACCCAAAACAACAAACAACGTAACAAAAGGACTTTTTGGCGGGATCTTGCAAAAAACTTACGGAGACTTGCTTTTATTTTCATAAATTCGTGTATTTTGAGTTTTATTGCATATTATCGGTGGTATTTTATCCAATAAAGATCAATCCATGTGCACCAGTGAAGTGAAATGAATTATGTGTATCGTGACTTTAAAAAGTTGTAGTTGTTGTTTGTACGGTCATTGTACAAAAAAAAACTTTTCACGGACATTTTGAGACAACAACAACTTTTCACGATTTTACTAAAATATGACTGGACGGTGACTAATCATGCGGACCGTGATGTGGACTATGTGAAAGTTAATGTGGGGACTATTATGAAAGTGATATTATAACAAATAAAATGTACGCGACTGAAGGACTTTGTATCCATGGTCATGAAAAATTTAACAAAAAAAATCGTAACAAAACGGTTGTTTTCAGGGTTGGATTTCGTAGTATAATTATACTATTTGTACCCAGCGTTGCCATTAGGGTACGCAATAGTACGCATTGCGTACTATTTCGTTAGGTAGCGTTCTCGGGTACTCTATTGCCAATTTGCGTACTATTTTATTGTTAAGCCGAAAAAAAAACAATATTCAAAATGAAAATAAAAAACCGGCCACGTGCGAGTCCGACTCGCACACCGTCGAGGGTTCCGTACAATATTAACTAACTAAACTTTGCTATGAAAAAAAAATCCTTTTTCTATGGGCGCCCCCTTTAATTTCTAATTTTATTTCATTTTTATTATTTGTTGTTATAACGGCAATAGAAATACACATTCTCTGTAAATTTCAGCTGTCTACCTATTACGTTTCATGAGATACAGCCCACTGACAGACAGACGGACGGACGGACAGCGGAGCCTTATTAATAGGGTCCCGTTTGGCGCCCTTTGGGTACGGAACCTTAAAAAGTAAAATAATTTTAACTTCTGTCAAGCAAGTTTCAGCATAAAATGATCACTAGCGACCCCAGTGTGTATTTTTTTAATTCCATATTCCAATTCCAAGTTTCGTTCTATCATTCAACATCCTGTGAATCGTAGTTCTGTAGTTCTGTTTGTTCTTTCGTGGTCCCTTCGGTTTCGGTGCGCAAACGATACTTACAAAATACAATGAATAAACTTAGTGACGATGGTAAGAGGCCCGATGGTATGACTTTGATTCCATGGAGTCGTGGGAGGCCGCTGATTTGGGACGCAACATGTGCTGACACCCTGGCGGCCTCTCACCTCCATAATACATCTCGGGTGGCAGGCGCGGCAGCCGAAGCTGCGGAAAGCCTCAAACGGAGGAAATATGTAACTCTTGGAGACTGTTACATATTTCTTCCCTTTGGGGTCGAAACAGTGGGTTGCTGGGGTCCAGAGGCGTGTAGTTTAGTTAGGGAGTTGTCCAGACGCCTAATTGATGCTACAGGGGACCAAAGAGCTGGCGCTTACCTCGGACAACGCATTAGCCTTGCAATTCAACGAGGTAACGTCGCCAGCTTTTTGGGAACCCTGCCTGCAGGCGGCGATTTAAATGCAGTTTTTTATTTATAATTATTTCCTTGTATATTATAATTTATATTAATATTTTTTATTTTAATGTAGTTTTAGTTTACTCTTCTATTATTTCATGTCCATTTAAGTACCTATTTATATTATTATAAACTTTATAAATATTTTATGTAATATAAATTAGATTACATTTTGAAATAAATTATCTCATAGTCCACAGAAAAAAACTTACTTTAGCTGAGAAATTACTTGAATATTTTTTTATTCACTGCGTACTCAAAACTTAAGTTTCGTACTATTTTTAGGTGCTGTGCGTATCCTATCGTGAAGTCACTCTGGCAACGCTGTTTGTACCATAATTTTGTGATGTGTAGTATGTAGTATCGTAATGCCATTATACTACGCGAAAATACCATAATTTTACCTTTAGGTCGATTGCTACTGTTACTGGTAGAAATAAATTAAAAAATATTACTTTAATTACGAAATAAAGCTGTAATCGTTGTTGTAGATGTAATAAATCGCTCTAATGACTCCTGATACTTTCATGCGATGCTTTGAAAGAAAGTAAATGTACCTAATGTGTATTGAATTTATTCCATCTGACGACATGCTATGTCGTGTCAATGCCAAAGACGTAGTTCCGATTCACGAATTGGCTGAAATAAACATCTACTTGACTAAATTTGGTTGATTTGTACAATAACAATAAAATCAAAATTTCCTTCCAAATGTATTTTTATTTAAATTCATAACAAACTGGACGAAAAACGCGAAACGTAGTATAATTTTCGACATGTAGTATAATTTTATTTTCCATAGACAATAATTTTTTGGGGGTCTGAATCCAACCCTGGTTGTTTTGCATTGTTTTGATATTAATTTCATGTGTTTAGAGCGTAGAGTGAAGATCCTAGAGTGTGTTTATGTTCGCGACTTGTGAAAATAAAACCATATAAAACGAAGTAGATTTCACTATTTTCGCTATAAATAAAGCTATTTATGATATCTTATGAAATATAATGGCTCGAGTATCCTACAGCAAAAAACATTGCATTTGGGATGAGTGAAACCGACGACACTGATGTTCTTTTGCTAATACCACCGAACTTCTTCCTGGTGCAGAGCTCAGGCTCGGAGGAATCACTGCTGGAATCTTCTAGAACTGTCGTACATAAGCCCACTTCGTGTACAGCACAAGTTCTCGGTAAATTAGTGAATCAAGTATACTCTTTAGAATCTAGGTTAGATAGTTTGGTATTGAGTGATTCAGTATCAAGTTACAAGAGTCATAGAACCCTCGATACATCCGAGAGCATCGACAGTCGGAGCTTAGATCGGAAATGCTTTACGTTCCCGCGTCGAAGACGAAGAAAAACTAGACGTGAGACAAGTCGGGATTTGTCTCTCACCAGCCTTGATTCGGTTAGAAAACGTATCCCGCCACTAAAATTGGGACAGGAAGAGAATAAAAGAAGCGCGGTAAATGATACACCAAGCATGGATGGAGACATTAGCAGCATTGTCTCAACACCCAACAAAAAGAATGACAAGCTACTTTTAAATGAAATAGACGAGTTTTTGACTAAAGTTGAATCATATGAGAGTCCTGAAGCTAAGTTAAAGGATAGACAAACACCGATAACTCCCGAGAATGTAATAAAAGCTACGAGTGACTACATGTCACAAAAGTTTGAAGCTAAAGGTGATGAAATCAGACTCCCCAGTGGAAGGATTGTATCAAGTAACGTTTTGGATAAGTATATTTATCTAGTTAAAAGTAGTTCAGCTTCAGCATCACAATCGGAGAAATCCTTGCCGTCATCATGTCATAAGAACCAGTATAGTGAAGAAACTAACAACCATCAGCCAATAGACATAACTCCTAAAGTAAATGAATTAACAAAACCACTAGATACAAAATCTCCAAGTATACGTAGATTGAATTTCTCCGACAAAGATGTTCAACCAACATCAACCCCTAAAAGACAAACTGCATACTTAGATACATTCCGACCAACTTCTAACAAGATCTATGACAGAGCATCAAAGGTTTTAGAGCAATATAAGTCACAAAACTACAGTCGTAACACTCAGAATTCCATGACAGATAGTTACATGATGTCTCCTAAGAAAGATGAATTCAAAATGCCTCAAATGAGACCATATGGTCATGATAATAGAGAAGGTATTAAAATGTCCGCAATGCAGAATAAGCTGATGGAATCTATAGATACCGATTTGTTGAGTTTAAGTGAACTTTGGGGGGAAAAAGGAGAGAGAGATAGAGGAGAAAGTGTTAAGTTAGAAGAGGAAAGGCTGAAAAGAGAGGTAAATTATATTGTACAAATTTTAATTTCTTAAATTATTAAAATAAGTGCAATAATGCTTGACACTTTAACAACACTATTATATTTTTTAAGGCGATGATAGCTCAGTGGTAGTGACGTCGGATACTGAGACGAAGGTCCCGGGTTCAAATCCTACAATTAGCTTGAGGTTTCGGTGAAGGGAAACATTGTGAGGAAACCATAGCACGGTGGTAGGGTACTTTGTAGTACCCGCCTGGCTGGCTACCACCCTCAAGTTGGAAATCTGTCGCCAAGCACCTTTCAGTGTGTTCCATCAGCTGCACTTGAGAGCCAGTTCCTTCTAGGCTTTGTGTGCTTACCACATTCGGCCACATGATCACTTACGATGGTGAGATTGTGGTCAAACACAGGCCTATAAATAGTAAAAAAAAAAAAACTATTGATACAAATCATAACACTCGTTTTTTCAGCACTGTGAATCAATGATTCAACAACTACAAAAGAAAATATTAGAACAGCAAGAGAAGCTAGCAGTTGCCCTCAAGGTAGATAGAGCTAAGGATGCAGCCATCAGTAAGTTGAAAGAGGCATGGTTGAAGCTGACGGGCAGCTTGGACAAGGCGGAGGAACGGCACAGGTCTGCCCTGGAGAAGATGATGAGGGAAGTTGATAACTTTAGGCTGGGTGCTGATGATGCACAGAAGGTATTTTTTTATATTCTACTTATAATATTATAAATGCAAAAGTCTGTGAGTAAGTTTTTATTTAATTTGCAATGTATGTAACTAAGTTTGTTCATGTGGAATCTTGCAAGTTGAATTTTACCCAATTCCAGTGGTCCGATTGACTTGATATTTGGTATACATTAGTATATTGGAAGACAAATCAAATACAGTGAACAAAAAGTACAGTCACCAAAAAAAGTTTTTATAAAAATGAAATAAAAAAACTTATGCCTGTGGTAGGCAGACAGGTATTGCAAAGTACCCTTCCACCATGCTATGATACTCTCACAAAGTTTTCCTGCATCGAAATCTCAAGCACATTGTAGGATGTGGAACCTATTTTCGTCATTTCAAGATTTTTTTTTTTACAGAAAACAAACCACTTTGAAACAGAACTGTACAAAACCTTAGACCTAGCTCATGACTACCAAGAGAAGTGCAAACAGCTAATAGTGGAGAAGAAAGAACTACAGGAACACATGGAGAAGGCTTTGGGAAACCACCAGGAGGATATAAGTAGTAAGGATAAAGAAATTGAAGTGCTGAGGGAAAACTATGAAACTGTCATGAGATTGAACAAACAGTCCACTGATTGTGTTAAGAATTTAGAAGACGCTTTGGAAAAGGTTATTTTTATGTAATACATGTAGCTTCTGCCATAATACTGATAAATTAAAATAAGCAATCAAATAAACTACTGCCATAGCTTATATAATAGTTTTACCTGCGTTCCCGGGATTAAAAGTACCCTATAATACTCAGGAATAATGTAGCTTCCTATTTGTGAAATAAATTTTCGAATCAGACTGGTAGTTCCAGAGATTAGCCTGTTTTTTTTTACATTACTTAGGTAGCCAACAAGCTTTCGGCCCGCCTGTTGGTATGCGGTTACGGTAGCATATGGCCCTAAACAAACAATGAAACTCTTCCGCTTATTATATTACTAGCTGTTCACTGCGGTTTCACCTGCGTTCCCGGGATGATAAGTCTATGTCCTCTATACCATAGGCTATCTGCATGCCAAATTTCTTGATGATCCATCCGTTCAGTAGTAGTATTACTATAAATGCAAAAGTGTCTGTTGGATATCCTTGCAAACAGCAATGGAGTAACGGATCTATATGTTTCTTTTTTCCAACTGTTTCCAGGAAAAAACTGACCACCAAGAAACAAGAAGAAAAGCAAATGATCTAGGTCATAAAATCCAACAGTTGAACGATGAAACCTCACTCATAGTGCAAGAACGAGATCTACTGAAAGAGAAAGTGAACGAGGAGCGAGCGAGAAGCAACATACTTGAGAGACAACTGTGTGAAAAGCAGAATCAGACTAGCGAGCTGTTAAAGAAATGTGTAAGTCTATAAGTAACATGCCTTTTTCAGCAGTTCCAGAGTTAAAAATGTTGATTAAAATATTCCACATTAAGAAATATACCTCATTACCACTATTCATCAAATATTTATGCCGTTATTACAAAAAAAAAATGCCTCATATTCCATAATCCACTAATCAACCAGTATCAAGAATCAATTCTGTCATGAATTTTTGTTGATTATATTAGTAATTTTATTACGAGAAATTGAAATTTATGCGGTGTGAAGAGATTTCTTAAGGGTCGGCAACGCGTGAGTGATACCCCTGGTGTTGCAAGCGTCCATAGGCTACGGTAACTGCTTACCATTAGGCGGGTCGTATGCTTGTTTGCCACCTTAGTGGTATAAAAAAATATATACCAATGTTATGGTATTCTATTAACCCATGTACAGTGCCAAACCAAGAGTAGAAAATAGTAAATAAATTGATCTTGAGAACCGCCTGTTTGGCAGCCCATGAAAAAATTACCTGCCTTTTACAGGATGCCTTAGAAAACGAGGTGAAAGCCCTGCACAAACAAGTAGACTTACAGAAGACAGAGTTAAAGACCCACTACCAGAAGCAACTAGAAGATGCGGTGCTGTCCAAACTTGAAGAGTTCCAGCACCAACTAGACTTGGCTGAACATGAGATGGAAGCCAACGCGAGAACCAAGGAGAATGCTATAGTTGATACTTATAATAAGCAGATTGTTAGGATTGAGGAACAGTTAGTGTTAATCTTTTTTTGCTATTGAAGTTTTTTTTGTGAAACTACGTAGTGCGATGGATGAGTTGTGATAAAATAAGTTGTTTGTTAAAAAGCTTTTTTGAGTGACTGTACTTTTTGTTGACTGTACTTGCATTGTCATCTAATATTCTAATGTATACCAAATATCAAGTAAATCCGATAACTGGAAGTGGGTGAAATTCGACCTGCAAGATTCCACCCGAACAAACATACATACATACATTGCAAGTTAAATAAAAGCTTGTAATATAATTCCAGGCACAAATTGGAAGTGAATCTTCTAGAAGAGAAACAAAGAGAAGAGATCAAACTGTACCGGCTACAACTAGCACAGGCCAGCGAGAAGATTGGATTACTTGAGGTAAATTATATCCCACCAAAAACATAAATATGAAAATGGGAGCCAAGTTCAATATTATGATAATTATGGTGTAGACTTCACCAACAAAATACTTGAAATTTAAATGGGTGCCAAGTTCTGTAGACAACCCTTAAATTGATTTATAAGAACGTATAACATTCTTAAGTTTTAAAACACTATTTCTTCTTTTGTTTTCTGCTACAACAATGTTTGCTATTTAAGGCGCGGACTGACTACGATTTTGACAGCACTCGTTCTTCACTGGAATAAGGTTGAAAATGGAAAATCATAAATGTGTCGACTCTATGAAATGGACTGTTATTTACGGGTTTTCTTTAGATTATACAGAATATACACATTAAATTGAATAAGTGTCCGGTTAACATTCTAATATAACTCTGTATGTTATATATTCTTAAAAATAAAATTGTTGTCTTCGCTGAAAATACGGAGAATTTCGACGCGAAAGATTTTTTTAGACGTAATTTACGAATTTTTTATTGGGAATATCAAAGCACTTTTTAATATTCTACTCGGTTAACATTTTTCTCAAAACCCTCTTCTGTCCACATTATTTTTTGTGTTAGGTATTTTCATTGCGTTACGTCATACTCGACTCTCAAAGAAACCCATTTTTGTGCATTTGAGCTTAGACCCCCCCTTAAAAATATTCCTTTTGAAATTTGAATAGTCAAACTAATTACACAATGCTGCAAATAATTTATGATCTATTAACTTTAAAATTTGACTTGGCTAGTTGGAAAAATTACACGTTGTAGACATCCCGTTTATACGGACACAACGATTCGCTTCTTCATTCCTTATGTGAATAGATTTTTTTAAATATTATTTGGACAATCTATGTTTAGCTTATTTTCCAAATTATTAACAATAAAAACATATACCGAAGCATAGATACAGATGAAAAAAGAACAATAGAAAACTATCTTTCTGGGAATTCGCCCGGACCGACGGGATTAGTATAAGGTGCCGCTAGGGCGAGCAAGGGCGGATCCATGGGAGTGGTCATGGGGGTCATGATCCCCCCCAGGGCCTAGGCCGTCTAAGTCTTTGTGTGTGTTTTTTTTTGTATTTTAACACTTGGCTGGTGGGCCTTGCCATGTTCTTAAGAAATAGGGCTGGCATAATTATGCTATGTTATGTTTTTGTGTATTTTGAAACCCATCCAAGCTGGATATAAGTGTGTGACCCCCCTGACCCAAAGGCTGGATCCGCCCTTGAGGGCGAGTGATTGACGCGGTCGAGATTTCTTTTATTTATTTTTCTTGTCTTTTAACATATGGCTCCTCCAACCCCATTCCCACTCTTCTCTATAATTGTAAACCTTACGCCGATTATAATTAGGTTGATAATTGCAGAACAAGTTGGAGTCGTACCGTCGTCGGCGCGGTCAGATCGCGTCTCAGCTGCACAGCGTGATGGAGTCGCAGTGGCGGCAGGCGCTGCTTATACTCACCAACCCGCACAATAATAATGCCTCCACCATGGACCTTACCAGGACTGATAGCGGTATACTATATTATCTTACTACTATACTACAAATAATATCAACGTACATCCAAAGAATTTAAAACGTCCAGAAGGATAGTCGTCTCTATGGGAACACGAAATAAACAAGCCATAATTGACAGTATTTAAAAGTAATTAGTTTAGGCAATTAAAAGTGACGAAATCGCAATACTTACACATGGAAGGTTAGTTTTTCCTTGGTTTTTATAAGTGTTGTGACAGTATTTTAATACGCAATTTGCCATTTTTTATTTAATCAGTACAGCGTGTATGACGCGATGACAGCCGTGCGCAGTACGAACTGAGAGCGATTTGCTCAGGAGCCCCTCAAGCGGAGTGATATTAAATGTCATGCTTTAGTAAGGCGGACTATACATCTGGGTAGAGGCACGATGCCGTATGAAATCGTTTTTTTTTGCTTTTGTTCTATATTTACCAATTGAAAATCATTAAAAGAATATAACTACTAAAAAACTTAAAAAGTATAATATAACTAAAATATATTATTAAAAGGAGTCCCTTTAGTCCTTTATCATAAATTAATCCGATTTAAAAAATCTAAATAATTTATAAGCATTGATACAAATTCCAATAATAAATTATTATCAACGCAATAAAAACTGGATTACCTTCATTATTGGTAGTTACATATTGGCCCTGATTCTGTTGTTCACAACTAAACTAATTTTAATGTCACTATGTCTCTTTCTAACAAAGAACATACGAAAAGGATGTAAGAAATTTAGTCCTGTCAAATTAGTCCAATGCTTGTTTTCAATATCATTTTAGTCGCCATCTATCGCGGTTACGCCTAAATACACGCAAAATAAGACGGCAAAGATTAATTTGACAACTTAAAATATGTTCTATCCTTTTTCAATCATGTTCGTAAGAAAGAGATGAGATGTAACTAAAATTAGTTTAGTGCGATTTACAACAGAATCGGCACCAGTGTTATGATTAATATAATCTAGTGATTGTTAATTTTGCCATTGTTAGTCAAGTTTCCGTGGTGTAGCGGTTATCACATCTGCCTAACACGCAGAAGGCCCCCGGTTCGATCCCGGGCGGAAACATAGTTTTTATAAACCCTTGTAACTGCTATATTATTTCAAAATTTGCTTTTTGTACTACTTTTATCATTAGTTTGAACAAAGTTTATTGGCAGCTGAAGATGGTGTGTTGGATTGTTTTTTTCCTCACATTTTTGGTAAATATCACTCAATTACTAAAGCATTGCCTTTTTTATGACATTCTCTTGTAGTGTAGAGATAATAGGGGTCCAATTCTCGTGCTTTCGACCAACAGAAATAACAACATACATCCTATATTATCTATTTTGTTTCAGTGTCGACGCCAATAGGTCGCGACTACGGCCCCCCTAAGATCCCGCCCCTCGCGATGCCCACCCTGCCCCCGCGAGGGGAGGGCCGCCACAGGGGCGGGGCGGGGGGCGCGGTGGGGGGAGGGGGTGGGGGACACACCGACAGTTTGTTCAACTTCGAGGGGCTCAGCGATCATGAGCTGCAGCAGTATGTTAAACTGGTAAATTGACGATTTTTAATAATGCTTTTTGTGGAAACTTAATACAGGCGATATTTTTAATTCTGTGTTGGTCCTATAGTAAAAGTTGTTCAGCATGACTAATCTATATAAATATGCCATCTCGAAATCTCCAAATAGTATTTGATCGTTTATCTTGAATACAATAATTATCCCTACTGTGTCTAATTTGCTTCCATCGAACAATAAAATGAAACAGAAATCTATTCCACCAATTCCCCACTTACTACTCTTATCTTGTCGCGCGCACGACCAGACAAGAAAGACCTGCTAGAGTTAAAATTTATATGGAACAGTAACTAAATGACAGTTAATATTAAACCTTGTGTCTTATACGTCACAGTGGCATTTCGCGCACAATGGCCACGGTTCCCCTTAAACACAAACGGTCTGTATAAGGCGCGCGAAGGGATTTTTCCTCGATGTGTGCTTCTATATTATACTTAATGTTTTTTATCTAAATCCCCAGCTGCTTACAAAGCCCCCAACCCTGGAGGTGGACGATACTCCAGAACAGTACCGGGAACTCGAGGAGCCCACCAGCGACCGACCTGACAAACACGAACGGAGGGAAAAGACTTCGAAAAGAAGCCTCAATTGCAGTAAACCTCCATGGAAAGCATAGCGTTTGTAATACTGATATTATTAGTACGTAAAGGTACCATAGAGTAAGAATATTTATAGAGTGACAGTACTAAAGTTCGTGCCGTGACGTGAGCATGGGTACATACAGATTAAACGACTAAATACATTATAATGAATGCCAATTTTATTTTTTTATCAATACCAAATGACAAGGAACTCATATCGACATTTTGTCTGACTGTAAATCAACTAATGTACGATATATCAGTGAATGCATCTATATGGAAACTGCTTATGCTTCGCACATGGTATGTTGTTAAAGCTTTCTCTCTATTAATATTCTTACTCATGGTACATACTGAGATCGGTCGACTCGATTTACTCACCGAAATCCATTTTTGACTAATGCCTGGTTTCAATAAACAAAAACGAATCGTTTTGCTTACCAATGGTAGGTTTTTTGCCAAACTGGGCATATAGATCATTTCGTAAGCTAATTTTACTTGTGATACCTACTTCCACATGGGAGGGTCTGCTATGCAAAGCTTTGAGGTCTTTGCTTCATTATTAGTAAAGATATAAGAGTCTTAATTTTAATAAATCTTAACCGATACCGGTCCGTAAATTATTGAAACCGGGCCTATAGCCATTTATTTGTGGTTAGAGAAAAACCAGAAACATTCCAAGGCTCTAACCAGTTTTCATGTTCTGTATCAAACAATATGTCGTCATTATTAGTGCCGACACAGAAGTTGTTACGTAATGATAACCTATATCTAGAATTAGTTTTTAAAAATAAACTATTGACTAGATTCGAGTACTTAACCGCCAGGAGGATTGGGAAAACAATACTCATTTTATAGTTTATTAAATTTTTGTAGTTTCTTTAATTTTGTAATAAGATTGAAATGTATTTATTGTAAGACATTTGTACTTGTACATATATTGTATTGTTATGAAGTTAAAACATGACATTCCTTATTGATTACACTCCATATTTTTAATGTTGAAGAATAAATTATATTATTGTAAATTGGATTTTTATTTAAAACTCAAAAACGGTCAGTTACGAGTAGATTTCAACCCACCTCATAACTCGCAGACACAATATACTTCTTAGGTATTTATGAAATACAACTTTGAACCCAATAGCAATGTTTTAAACCCGATTAATGATCTGCCTCATTTATTTCATATATATAATGAAGCTCTAAAAGTTCCTAACTCTTTCTTACATGCTTGGGTAAGACAAACATTATTTCTAGCTCTATTTTAAATGATATATTATTTGTATGAATTTCTGCTTCAGGTTTTGGGTCGAATCATTCACATGTTAAATAATGTAGCATTCACATGTTAAGTTTGTAGGTAAGAAATAAAATAAAATGGTATATAAAATAACGATTTTATTGATGAGGGTAAATGCTAATTAAAAATATACATACAATCTTTTATATATGATTACAATGGCATCAAGTTTTCTATACATTAACATTAATAATTAATAAATTTACACTTATTTCATAATTTTAATCACATTTTTATTATTTTAAGGCAAGAACTTATTAAAAAAATAGTATCTAAAACGAGAAAAGTATAGAAGAACACAGCCTAAGAAAAATAAATAATAATTAAGTTTCAGCTGAATAGATTTGTGATACTCAATGGATAGATAACGCCAACCATACAAATAATAATAATAAAATACGTCTCTCAATCTAAACAACAATCTTAGCAATATATAAATAAATTGCACAAGTTAATTCAATTCACTTACAAAAAGAAAAATATACACTTTCGTAACATATTTTTATGACTGTACATACCAATTTGGAAAATAATGATTAGGATTTCTATCTAAAGCAGTGTTTTTCAATCTTATTGATTTCGCGACCCCCTTACAAGTTGAAAAACTCTGGCGACACCCTTGTCAGACAGACAAAGAATTTATAAATTAAAAGACTACGATAATTATTTTCATTATTTTGATACCTTTACTTAATAGTCTGCAAGAAGCCGCGAGAGGTTTGCAACTAAGTAAGAGGTAAGTTGGACGCCCGCTTGCGCGAAGTCTACCTTGCCTTTTTCCTTCTGCCAGCGACCCCCCACCCCCTCGACTAAGGTTTCGCGACCCACAGATTGAAAAACACTGATCTAAAGTAAATACCGTTAATATAATCCTCTATTTCTTTATAATAAAATAGATTATGTTTCGACGACAATAAAGTTATTGATTTTCAATTATTTTTGGTACTAAAATATTTTATATCAATAACATTAGATTAGTTAATATATCGATTATTCGATAATCGATACTACACGAGACATTGGTCACTACATGATACTATAGCTATATAGTCGTATGTTAATCGTTTCTAATAGATTTTCGTATTCATTTTAAACAATACAATTATTTAACATTCAATCATATATCTTTTATCAGTTGGTCAATAAATAACACCACATAATTTTCAATTATAAACCCAATTGTTACGTTTCTTTATCACTCTAATGATTATAATATCATTCATACGGTAATCCATATACAACCTTATTTTCATGGTGGCATGACGCCAATTGGCTCACCAGTCGTAATACGTATTTATTTGTTCAGACCACGGACCACAAAACCTCTGGACATCACATAGGTCACACACGTCTAAATTATGATTTCGGTGTTTTAAGAACATTTTAAATGTCTAAAGTTATGCCCGAGGCACCAAAGATTAATTTTAACGCCATACTAATGTCTTAAAAAACAGTACACAACTTTTGGTACGAGGCTCACAGATCGCGAAAAAAATAATTCTAATAATATTAGCAAGTTCCTAAGATAATGACCCTCATGGAGCGTTGTCACGTCGATGATAATTTTAATTCAATAAACTTGAAAGCAAAAATGTTATATGAATTATTGAGTAATTTATTTTGAGCTGAAACTTTATAGAATTTGTCCAGTAGAATTAGCTGAAAATTAAGCAACATTTTACATTAATTGTGGTACTAATGATTTTTGGCATATTGCAACCGATTTGGAAGTACGGAAAATGGTGAAAATTGAGAAAAACTTTGATATTGAATAATTCCTAAACAATAATGGTGGTAAGTACTAATTGCGAGAACTTGCGCAACTGGCACTAAATCTTTACCTGATGTAGTCTTCATCCCTTTCCTTTACATGTTGTTTACGTTACGAAATGTCCAGAATTTTGTTGATCCATGATTCAATGTTCACTAGAGACCAAAATATGCCTCGAATTGTCATTGTTATGTCACAGCTTGATGAAACAGGTTGTTTATTCCACATTGTGCATGTGACAGAGGTATTGCTAGGCGAGCGCGGAGGCAGGCAGCGAGCTGTGCTTGGGCTTCGCTTTGTGCACAAACACTTTGATGCACCCGTTGAAGTCTGCACTAACGAGGACGTGTCCAGTTTGTGACGATGATACCATGCCTTCAGCACCCTTCTGTGGAACGTTGTGCTACGATTAACAACTACGATTGTTGATTGTTATCCAGTACCTACTTCTAAGAAATTGTGTTATTTAAATTATTATTACTAATTAATTAATTATTTAAGAACTGTAATTTTAAGTATAGCATGAGGTGCTTACTTATAATAGGCTTAACGTTTTAGCTTAAAATAGTACGTAAGGTTTTTTTTTCTGTTGTATTATTTAAATGTAAGCTGCTAGTGAGCCAAATAAATAAATAAATAAAAGGTTAGTCAATTAAAATTAGTATGGAGTAGAATGAGATTAAGAACAGGTATTTTTTTGGATGGGGATGATAATCTTACCTTTATCTGTGTCTGAAAACGCGTTATTTTCGAGTTTTAATGACTAGCACAATTAACTGATAACCGGGACCAATGGCTTTATCATCCTAATCATCAGCCTATAATGTCCCACTGCTGAGCACAGGCCTCCTTTCACAAATCAGGGTGAAAGTGAATGTGCAGATACTCCACCACGCGTGCCCACTGCGGATCGGTGGAGGTAGGCTAGTGGTCAACCTACTATTGGAATTTTCAAGCCGCCTAGTGTTTCCAACTAGCTTAACGACTAGCACAATTAAATGATAACCGGGACCAACAGCTTTACGTGCCTTCTGAAGCACGGAAAACGCGCGAGTTGAAATACCACTAAGCGGTCACCCATCCAGTTACCGGCCTCAACGGCGGTAGCTTAACTTTGCCGATCGATTAAAAACTGCTAATCAAGCTACACCACGAGCGCTTCAACAAGCTGTAAGCTATAAGATCTACTTACCACTTCCTCCTTGTCTTCGACGTCCTTATTAGCGACCTTCGCATGTTCCTCCCTCTCAGCGATCATCCTGATCATATGGTCAGGGTTGGGAGCAAACACCGCACAAGTGACCACAGCATTATGAGCCTTAATACCTTCCCAGAAGTCGTTCCTATCTCTCCTAACCGACGTGAACTTTGAATAATCATGGTAAGTCTTCCAAATGTAGATGCACTGGTTTTCCGAACCGCTCACTATGTATTTACCATCATGAGAAAACGACGCCTTTATCTGACTGGATACGTTAACATATCCCTTATATTTGCATGAAAGATTCAAGTCTCGTAAGTCGTATAGTCGTATTCTACTGTCGTTTGATGTGACTAGGATCTTATCGTCGTTGGGCATAGGTTCGATTCCGCTTATTTTTCTTCCGGTTGAGTTTTTCCCTCTGGTGGATCGTACGTCGATCTGCGTGTGGTACTTGAGTTGGTCGGTCGTGTAGAATATGCATCGACCGTCGTATGTGCCGACGACGGCGAATTTTCCGTTTTGACAGAAGTTTGCGGCTGTTATTAGCTTCGTTTTGCCGTCGACTTCGTTCCATACTGCCACCTGGTTATAAAGAGATTTAATTAATTTGTATCCAATTAATTTTAGGTTATGAAGCCAGCTTTATAGAAGCTTCCTCCCCCCGTTTTAACCAGCTTTCTTAGGGATCAAATGTTTTGTCATGATAAAAATTACCCTATTCATATGTCGGTTATATGTCTTTATTCATAAAATTGTTACCTATTTTAAGATATTTGTTATGGTTGAATAAACATTATTATTTATCTGGGGGCACGGGAGTGCCTCCAGCCAAGACAGCCAAGCGAAGCGCAAGGGCACTACCTACCTTTTCTCGAAGCGCTTCGTCGTTTTTTTGAAGCCTCATAACTTGCGTTTGGATTATACCAGATAAACAAAATTCTCGGGATATGATGTCAATAGTAAACTTATTAAACATATTAAATTTCAATAAAATAGCTCTTATACTTTAGATTTTATTGATACCTAAAAAACCCCGATTTCGTCACTGACTCACTGATGATCATCAAAACTCATAGGGTACTTCCGGAAGTCCTAGAAAGCTGAAATTTGGTATGTAAGCTTGTATTAGTACACAATCAACAAAAAAATTATAAAACTTGGAAATTAAAAAAAAAAAAAAAAAACAATCGTAACTTACAAAAAGAAGTGAAATCCCACCAAAAACATTTTTATGTAAAATGTTGCCGCCAAGACATAAATTCAAATTCAAATTCAAAAAGCATTTATTCAATTTAGGCCCTGATAGGGCACTTGTGAACGTTAACAAATGGCTCTACACCGGTTCCAAATACAACTTGAACTGAGAAGACTCCGGCAAGAAACTCAGCAAGTCTTTTTTTTTTTAAATATGTAAATAGAAGTATTACAATTACAAAATATATATAACAATAGCCTGCGAAGCGAACAATTCATTCAAATGCATTCTTGTCATCTACAAAATCAGAAACTTTATAGTACCCTTTCGTGCATAACTTTTGTTTAACTATCTTTTTGAATCTATGTATAGGTAGCTCTTGGATTTCTTTGGGTACTTTATTATAGAAACGTATACATTGCCCCTTGAAAGAGTTAAGGACTTTGCTGAGCCGAGTTAAAGGTACAGCAAGTTTGTGCTTATTTCTAGTGTTCAAACTATGAGTGTCACTATTCTTAGGAAAGTTATTTAAGTTTTTCCTCACATGAATAAGATTTTCATATATGTACTGTGACGACACTGTCATTATATTAATAGATTTAAACTTGTCTCTCAAAGAATCTCTAGGCCTTATTTTATATATTGCGCGGACAGCCTTCTTCTGCAGTATAAAAATTCTATTGATTTCGGCACCACTACCCCAGAGGAGGATACCGTAAGACATCAAACTGTGAAAGTAACTGAAATAAACTAATTTTGCCGTAGATTCGTCACATATAGCTTCCACTGTCAAAAAGTTATCAGGTCCATGTAGAGTCAAGCTTATAACTCTACTTGCCCTTACTCTACAAGCCCTAATTTCAACACACCGTAGTCAAAATATGTGGCTTGGCCGTTTCACTACTACAAGAACTATTGTATAACAAAAAAGTAACAGTGAATAAAGGGTACGAACATTTTTGTATGGGAGCTGGCATAGCTGCCCGCCGCCATTTTGATTTTTTTTCAATGTCGCGGCGCACGATGTAACTGGTATATATGGGTAGAGGACACTTATACAAACAAAAAATGTTAAGCAATATGGTGGCCTAAAGTGTCACGTTTCCGAGATATTTGGAGGTAAAGATCGCCATATGAGAATTACGACAATCATTAAAAATGAACTTATTACGTGTTTATATGCATTCGATTGCATTCAAATAATAGTTCCCAGGTTGATTTATATTTTTTTTTTAAAAGAGTATAAGTAGGAGCACGAAAAAACAATATTTTTAATTACTTACCTACTAAACACCATCGTAATATTCCCTATGAACCACAATGTTGTCAAAGTAGCTCGGATCGTGACTTGTTTTCCATCTTGTCATTATTATACAATCAGAAATGACAATACTTGTCCTATAACTTGGTAACGTGAGATTATTTAAGTGTGATTGGTAGTGGAGCATTACTTAGCGATCTAAAGATTGCATTACTTAGCGATCTTAATGCTCCCTGGGCGAGAAAAATGCAACAGCGACGTAAATAAATAAAAGAAACCCGGTCCCGCGGCCGGCCGGACCTAATAAAACTTCCACCAAAATGAAAGTCCCGTCTTCGTAGAAGACTGCTCACGTGCACCCAGTGTCCTAAAAGGGCGATAGATCAGACCCGAGGAATTACAGGCCTATTGCCATCAGTTGCAGCCTTTGCCCCGATGCTAGTACTGCTTCACTCTGTTGAGCACTTCGAATTTTTTGGATGCTAGCTTAACCTTGTATTCTGGACGGCCTATTGACGTCGTTAGAAAAGTCCATGCCAAGGATCCAGATGCTTTCACTGATGTTTGTGTTCTGAAATTGTGAAGCCACAGCAAATGGGGTTTTCTTAGCGGTGAACGCGCAGACTTGAGTCTTAGTGGGGTTGAAATGGACAAGGTTTAGTCGACCCCAATCGGAGACAACTAGTTAGTGTGCTCTCGATTTTAGACACAAGCCGTTCGCGGATTTCCTCCACCACGAAACGAGGAATATTTCCAATGAGCGTCCTCTGTACTGTCGTCCGCAGAACAATTACCGACTTAGTAGTATAAAAAAAAAAAAAAAAAATTAATGTCATCAATAGACAGAATTTCATTGATTTGCAGCAGGAACAGTGTTGGGGACAGTACAGACCCTTGCGGGACGCCAGCATTTATGCCTCTCAACTCTTATGCATCTGCTGGACAGAAAATTGGCGACCCATTTGCATAGTCCCTCGGGAAGCCCATATGCTGGTAACTTCGGTTAGAAGACCCCGGTGCCAGACCCGATCGAACGCCTTCGCCATCTTGACTCTCGATGGCGAGTGACCACTCGGCTGGCACATATCACAGAGATACACTAGAAGGTCACCAGCCATGCGACTAGGGCGGCAGCCATATTGTCGGTCACTCAACAAATCGTGATCCTCTAGGTATCTCAAGAGTTGCGTGTTGATCACTCGCTCCATGACATTGAAGAGAATGGGAGGTGATGGCGATAGGCCTGTAATTCGTCGAGTTTGATCTATCGCCCTTTTTGGACACTAGGTCCACGTGAGCAGTCTTCCACGAAGACGGGACTTTAATTTTGGTGGAAGTTTTATTAGGTCCGGCCGGCCGCGGGACCGGGTTCTTTTATTTATTTACGTCGCTATTGCAATTTTCTAGCCCAGGGAGCATTAAGATCGCTAAGTAATGCGATCTTTAGATCGCTAAGTAATACTCCACTACCAATCACACTTAAATAATCTCTTAATACTATTAATTACCAAGTTAATTGGAACTAGAGTTCCAATTAACTTGGTAACGTGAGTTTTTAGGACAAGTATTATCATTTTTGTTTGTATAATAATGACAAGATGGAAAACAAGTCACGATCCGAGCTACTTTGACAACATTTATTTATTTATTATTTATTATAGCACACAACACAGAATACAATCAATTTATGGCAATTACAAACAATCAGAGGTATTGAACTGGAATGTATTCCAATACATGTATGCCTATATGCATCTTAGTAAAAATATGTAAGTGATGTTCGCTAGAAGGTAAGTATTATGTTAAAATATATCCACGGTTTAAAAATAAAACAAATATTACAAAAAACAAAACTAAAACAGAATATTTTTTAATTGTCTCCGGAACTGACACAATGTTGTATTGAAAATATCGATGTCACTATTAGTTTCGAGGATCTCGTTGTATTGGCGACACATTCGAACAATAGGGTTATAGTAAGATGTATTGTTGGAAAACACCTGAAGGGCGAAGATATTGCAGTTACGATTACGAATCCTGAACCGAGTATTAAAGTTTAAGAGGGATAGAAGAGTAGGTGAATCTAACACAGAGTTTACTATTTTGAAAAGTAGGTTGATTTCAATATAATTACGTCGCACCGCAAGAGAGGTCACGTGGAAGTATTCCAACCGCTCTCTGTAGGAATTTAGTTTACGACGCATGCCGCATCTGAAACTGAGGATGTTCAGACATCGTTTCTGAACGCGTTCGATGCGATCGATGTGAACACTGTAGAAGGGAGACCAGATCGCTGAATTATACTCGAGAATACTACGAATGAGTGCGTTATATAGATAAATTAAGCTCCTAGGCTTACGAAAGTGTTTTGTAGACCTCGAGACAAACCCAAGCAATCGTGAACTACGCTCTATGATATGGTCATAGTGAGGATGAAATGTAAGCTTATCATCAAAATATACCCCCAGATCTTTAGCAATATCCTTTCGTGTAAGAATATTTCCCTCGAGGGAATAATCGAATATGAACTTATTTATTTTCCTGGTAAAGCTTATAACGAAACACTTATTGACGTTGAGCTGCATGTAGTTTCGATCACACCAAACTGAGAGCGTGTTTAGGTCATTTTGTAAATTCAACATATCATAAATAAAAATAAATAAATAAATAAATGATAGAGAGTCAATCAGATCATTTATAAATATGATAAAAAATAAAGGGCCTAAATGACTACCTTGCGGTACCCCAGATGTGACTATTACTGGTTCGGAAAGGTGACCCTTTACGGCGACAAGTTGGCTCCTACGATTCAAGTATGACTGAATCCATCGAAACAGACTGCCATGGATGCCTAAACCTTCAAGTTTATTAAGAAGTACTATATGGTTCACCCTGTCAAATGCTTTCGCAAAATCCGTATATATGGAGTCAACCTGAAAGCGCTTGTTAAAAGCATTACACAAGTAGTTTTTGTACTCCAGAAGATTGGATGTGGTAGATTTACCAGACACAAATCCGTGTTGTTGCGGATGTAGAATGGGTTTGACATGACTATATAGTACATCATACACAACACTCTCAAACAGTTTTGCAAAACAAGACAATATGCTAATAGGTCTGTAATTTTCGCACTGACTTTTATCTCCGGATTTAAAGATAGGTATAACATGAGCTATCTTCCAAATAGTGGGGAACCGACCAGATCGAATCGACTTACTACATAATATTTTTAACGGTAAGCAAAGTTCTTTGGCGCAAATTTTAATGAAACTAACTGGTATTTTGTCAGGGCCAGGGCCTTTATTTATATCCAGCATCAGAATTTTTCTCATAATTACTTCTTCTGTAATATTTATGTCACCTAACGTGTTATAATTTAAAGTATTATTAGAATTCGGAGTAACTGAAACGTTGTGAAAGACTGAACTAAAATATTTGGAAAATAGCTCACAAACACCTGAAGGGTCAGAAGTAGTGATACCATCGTATTTCATAGTTAAAGGGACCGCATTCACAGTTTTTTTGCCGTTGACAAATCTCCAAAATGCTTTGACATTAGTATCTAAAGAGTCTTCAACAGAATTAATGAATTTTTTATAGCAAGAATCAATCATGTTTTTACTTTTGGCTCTGTAGTGAGAGAAGTTATCGTAATCAAGAGGATTTCCAAATTGTTTGTAAAGCTTATGATACTTATGTTTCGTTTCTAAGCAACGTTTTAGTGCAGGGGTAAACCAGATAGGATATCTGTCATCATGTTTTTTTTATAGAGGTGTATACTTATCAATAATAGCAGTGAGAGTAGCATAAAATGTATCCAAATCCGCATCAATTTCGGAAGAAAGTAGCAAAGAGTGCCAGTCCACTTTAGATAGTTCTGACCTTATTTCCAGAAAATTACATTTATTGAAATTGTAATGCGTCCGAGACTTTGGTTTTAATGGTTTAACAGATACACCAGAATTTATATCTACATCCAAAGCTATTGCAGGATGATGGTTATCCATGCGACTAAGCGGATCTACACCATAAACTGGAACGTTTATCGTGCTTAATACAAGGTCAAGAAAACGGTTATTACTGTTCATTATACTATTATACTGTTTGTTAACATTGTAGTTCATAGGGAATATGACGATGGTGTTTAGTAGGTAAGTAATTAAAAATATTGTTTTTTCGTGCTTCTACTTTTAATCTATTCAAAAAAAATATAAATCAACCTGGGAACTATTATTTGAATGCAATCGAATGCATATAAATACGTAATAAGTTAATTTTTAATGATTGTCGTAATTCTCACGTGGCGATCTTTACCTCCAAATATCTCGGAAACGTGACACTTTAGGCCACCATATTGCTTAACATTTTTTGTTTGTATAAGTATCCTCTACCCATATATACAGTGGCGTGCATTCCATATAGGCAAATAAGCAATGCTTACCTCATAAGATTCAATAATATAATATATTGATTCAATTAAACTACATAATCATTTTAAATAAAAATTCTAACCTAACATTCAATACAAAATTTCAAACTTAGCCGCGCAGGCACTCGCGAGTTCGTGTAACAAATTCACGCACACTAAAACGATTTCGGCATATGCATACACGTACACACACTTCTTTAGGATAATGCGACGAAAGCATAAATCACGTTTTTACTATGCGTAGCACACTGACATTTGACATTCGCGATTTATGGACCAAAAGTAACCATACCTACTCTGTTGTGACACTAGTAACCCAGCCAAATTAAAAACACTACAGTTTACCAACGTTAGAACAACTCAAATGTAACTTCGCAATTTATTTGTATTGTTTTATTTATGGTTTAGCTGGAATTGCAAAGGGTTACCGTACTTTGCCAAAATTTATTATCGATAGATTCAAATCGAAGTGACTGATATCGATTAAAATTAAAATATATAAAAGATCGATCCTTAGAAAATCAATATCTATATTTTATATTATGATATAAAATACATTTCTTCGTTAATTAGTAGCAAAAAATATTTTTATAAATGCACTGTTTATTAGGTCACTAATAATAATATAATTAAACGAATATCGTTATTCGATTAAACTTACACTGTCGAGATTTTTAGAAAAACAACGATTTAGACGCCCTCCCATCGATTTCGGCATTGATGAGAAAGAAAGAGAGTAACTTGTGCTAATTTATTCAAAAAACTAATATTTAACTGCAAAAAATATCGATTCGAAAATTCGAAATGGAATATTATGGTCTCGTTAAAATCGATTTTCGATCTTTTAATTTCGTGGCGATCTTAAGATCGATCCGTATCTCCAAAGACGATTTAAAAGATCGAATATTGATTAAAAAATCGATCAATTCAACCGAGACTGGAAACCCTAGTTTGGCTTTTTTTAAATATTTGTTCATGACCATGGACACGAAAGTCCTTCAGTCGCATACATTTTATTTATAATATCACTTTCATATAGTCCGCACATTATTAACTTTTACATAGTCCGCATCAGTCACCGTTCAGACCTGTTTTAGTAAAATGGTGGTCACTGTACTAAAACTTTTCACGAACTTTTTGAGACAACTTGTAAAATCACGATACACATAATTCATTTCATTTCACTAGTGCACGTGGATTGATCTTTATTGGATAAAATACCACCGATAATATGCAATAAAACTCTCCTAGTACTTGATTGCCTACCTCCTCCGAAAACCAATGCACGCCACTGCATATATACTAGTTGCATCGTGCGCCGCGACATTGAAAAAAAACAAAAATGGCGGCGGCTAGCTATGCCACAAAGGTTCTATCCCCTTTTCACCTTACTCTCATGTGACAGTAGCGAAACGGCCAAGCCACATATTTTGACTACGGTGTAGAGTTTGTGAAGTGAAGTGTGTGGGCTTGTAGAGTAAGGGCAAGTAGAGTTATAAGCTTGACTCTACATGGATCTGATAACTTTTTGACAGTGCAAGCTATATGTCTTGGCGGCAACATTTTACATAAAAATGTTTTTGGTGGGATTTGTTATTCCAGCACCTACCAAGATTCAGTGTTTGACAACTATTTAATAAAAATTGTATGTAATCATGTGGTCCAACGTTGGGAACACCAGTACGTGGATTACGTAACTTAATTACAATGAAATTCAGATTGAAATAACCTCTGAATCGGGAATGGGTCCTTTTCTAATGAACCACTGCTTGTATTTGCAGTTATCAGAACGTAAAAAAGTTATCAGAAAACCGCTATATTGAACCAATTTCAATTCGAAAATGATTGAAATTTTGTTACGTAAGCACCCCTCAGAACACCAAGACATAATAATTTCAAATATTTTCTTTTTTTTTTCATAAATCAAAGAAAAATTCAAACTCACCTTCTTATCAGGTATATTCCACAACCTCAGCTTCCCATCCAAACTGCCCGACAAAAAGTACCGATCATCTCTCGGGTGGAACACGATAGCCGTCACAAAGTCTATGTGCTGGAAACAGCACAAACACTCCCCCCTCGATATATGCCATAGCCTCACTGTTTTATCCATAGAACTGGATAATATGAAGTAGTTTTTAGACCAGGATACATCTAGTAAGTCTGATGTGTGGCCAGAGTAGATACAGAAGGGTTTAGGACAGAAAGGGGCGGAGGGGCCGAGGGGCGGCTGGTCCTCCGGGCTGGGGGGCGGTACTGAGAGTGACGCGAGAGACTCTTGAGATGGTGTTGGCGATGATTTCTGTTCCGCGTTGTATTTCGTTCGCATGTCCTGTAGGGGAGAAATATTATTATTATCCTGGGACATTATTCACACTCGGTCGTCTGGATCCTAAACGAAGCAATTAAAGCTTTATACGATGGAAATCAGTTAACTGATTTCTAATTTGTTTCTATATGCCTTTATATAGCCAAAATCTCATTTTGGCTCATCAACACACTTGGAACACGCTGAACTTGCAGCACCACACTACAGTACAGTACAGTACAGTACAGTACACCTCACCTGGAACATGTGGTAGGCGTCCCGTGCGACCCACACCCTGAGCGTGCGGTCCTGCCCGGCGGTGGCCAGCAGGCGCCCGCACACGCTGAACTTGCAGCACCACACCGCGCCGCTGTGCCCGCTACCCATCTCCTACACAACACACAAACAACATTTAGTTAATAATGCGCCCATATGCGTATTAGCCTGCGTTCAGACACGGCGATAATGGCTCGATTCCAGAAACACGTAACCGCGCGGTTACCACCACTCAACCGTTAGAAAATAGAATCGTGCCCGCGCGTTTTTATTACTATGAAGCCCTAGGAGATCGTTCAGTTGCATAGCGACTACCGCGCGGTTCGGAAGTCACTAGTCCACGAACGGCACGAATTCGTAATGGATCGCTTCGACACAAAATTATTATTTATTGATGAAGTCCAAAAATCTTTAAAGACATTCTCAATTACGAGTAGTAAAATAATTCTTAATTCCACGGTCTACGCACTATTTAACTTGGTCTGTCCAGAGCATAGATGACCTGCGGCGCGATCTTATTCCCTCCACTTTTCCCTCTCCGACCAACCGTTCTATGGAGTCATTATCCCGGTTAGAGACATGTCCAAAGTATTGCAGTATACGCGACTGTACTACGGCCGCCTAACGCTGAATTAGCCGAGCTCCTGGAGTATGGACACGTTGGTGCGAAGCGCCGTCCACGATATCCCGAGCATCTTCCTCCAGCACCACATTTCCAGACCACCTATCTTCCCCTTTTCCAACTCGCGCACAGTCCACATCTCGGCCACGTAAAGAAAAATGGGGAATTTATATTTCGCATTTTTCTTTACGGGGCAGAGAGCTACGCTACGAGAGGTACGCTTTTCGGTTCGCTCGAGCCTGACTTTAGTGGCTTTGGTAATGTTGCGATTCCTCCTTACTTTCCTTAACTTCTCCATCGCATAATTTGGGATATAACGTTACTTATTGACGAAGTAAGTACGAGTCGATCACATAGCACCCAATACTGCCTTTTTCTCTATATATAAGCAACCAAAGTAAAGCGCAGTGAAGCGCTCGTGGTGTAGCATGATTAGCCGTTCTTAATCGATCGGCAAAGTTAAGCTACGCCTGTCGTGGTCGGTACCTGGATGGGTGACCGCCTAGTGGTATTTCAAATCGAGCGTTTCCGTGCTTCGGAAGGCACGTAAAGCCGTTGGTCCCGGTTATCACTTAATTGTGATAGTCGTTAAGCTAGTTGGATGCCTCCTAGGCGGCTTGAAAAATTCCAACAGTAGTTTGACCACTAGCCTACCTCCACCGATCCGCAGTGGGCACGCGTGGTGGAGTATTGCCCATTCCCTTTCACCTTCATTTGTGAAAGGAGAACTTTGCTCAGCAGTGGGACATTATAGGCTGATGATGATGATGATGATGAACCACAGTAAACATACTATTTCCTCTTTGATCTTCAAACTGACAAATGACAATATACGCGCACGCCAATCGCTAACTAGCCGCCGCTGTCTGAATGCGTAAAAAAAGATTCCATTGACCAGTCAGTTGTTTAACAGATAATAGCTTTTCTATCATGGTTTGCAATTGTTGACAATACAGATATGCCGTAGTCTTCTGGTCAGATCTTAGGAAGCTGTAGTGGATGACTCCGGCACTAGTCCACCAGATACTACCTACTTTTACCACTACAACCTTTTACTGAGTCAACTTTCGCATGGGGCAGGATTCGGTTCAACTATTGTGATGAGCGTTTCTGACTATCGTACAGGATCCATTTTTCAAAATCCCCTCGCTGATTAATGTAACGCAGCACTCGACGCCTGTTTGATGGTGTACTTCACCCAATTCATGTGGTATCTATTTTTCGAGCTTTTTCACTTTTCCAATTGTTGTTGTTCACACTGTTCCAAGTGAATTAAAATTGTTTTATCACTCACGCCGCAGCCTGCCACTCTAACGTGGTTAGCGATGGATGCGCTTCCAAGGTCACTTTTAATTCATCATTGTCAACTAAGATCTCGAGCCTGGGTTTGTTCTGTGCGTCAACGTTTCCAGAACGAGAACGTTGAAACCAAAACGTATATACCGTGTTTTCTTTTACAGTAGCTTCCCAATACACATCATTAATCCTTCGAGCTATTTCTGCAGCGCTGGTGAGACGGTGGAACTCGTATTTGTAAATAACGCGATATTTTAAGTAATCCATATTGTGAACAGAATGATGTCAAAGAAAAATCAAATTGGACGAAAACAAATTAATCACAAAATTCAAAACAAATACGCATTCGAGGTAAAACGGTTTCCGAGATAAAAAGTATCCTACTTTTCATTCCTAAATCTTTCTTTGAATCAATTTTATCCGAATCAGTTGAACCATTAAAACGTAATTGAAACAAACATACAAAAAAACTTTCAAACCACATAATCCTAAACTAAAATCTATTTTTGTATGTTAAATGGGCTTGCGTTTGGCCTTCGGCTGACCCCATGAGAAGTTATGACGTGACGGGTATCACGCTTACCCAGAAAAAGCCTATTCACTCTGGCCTTGAATATATCTAGGTTATAGGTGTCGGGAAACACAGACCCCGGAAGAGAGTTCCACTCCTTTGCTGTTCGTATAAAAAACGATGAAGCGAATCTGGTAAAAAAAGAACCAAAAAAATTACAACCAACTATCGCAATTTCTTACCTGTACATGTCGTACACAGCCATCAAAGTCATACGGTCCTTTATGTGAGTTGGAAGCCTTCAACTTGATGTTGTGTTCGCCTCTCACGTCATCCACTATATCGGCCACGTCTTCTTTATGTCTCGCGTGTGACACTTCCTGCGCTAGAGATTTTGCCGCATCTACTGTTTTCTTTACTGTACTCCCGAAGAAGCGTTTTAACCTGGGGAATACGAAATATGTTGTAAGAAAACTCAAACCCAATTTTTTTTTACTCAAGCCCTGATTAAGATAAACTGAGAAGACTGCTGAGTTTCTTGACAGGGAGTCAAGAAACTCAGCAAGGTCATTATTAATGTATCTTAAAAATAGTTTTACATTTAAATAATACGCTGTTTGCGAGTTTTTTAACCCTTTGCAAAATACCGCTAGAGCATCGTTGGCTCCTGGCAGATGGTCCAACTTTTGAAGTGGGTACCGTTGCCTATGGACATGAGCAATAGCAGGGGATTGCCAACTATCACAAAGCCTAGTTTTTTTTTTGCTGCGAATTCCATCAGCCGGAAAGCACTGGCAGATATTTGCCGATTTTCAACTCTCGTGTGGAAGCCAGCGTGCAAAAAGGAGTTAATAAGCCAGTTTTTTTGATACATTCATACATTTTAATTAAACCAATATTTTATAAATATTATTATACACACAGTTAAGTCGTAAAAAAGAACTAAATAACACTTCGTTAACTTTGAAACAGTTATTTATTTATTTATTCACAATTTGCAGTTAGTTATTTGTAACACATTTTCACCTGTAGTTAATGCCGTCTTGGGAATTACTTTTTACTAAATTGGCGGTTGGTAACCTATAGTGAAACGTAACATGAATTAAATAAGTTTTTAATTACAAAGATTTATAGACAAAAAAATATGAATTCACACCGGCTTGTATGTTTAAATATATACAAGTTACAAATTAAAAGATTCTGTCGGGCTATTCCAAGCATAGATCACTCCATAGCTCGCTAAGCGACTGTAAAGCAGTGGATATTTAGACAGCCTCAATGTGAGCGCCCTTGTCTCAGCCGCGTAGATCATGTCAAGTCAGTAAACAAGCATACGTCCTGCCTGATGGTAAGCAGTTACCGCAGTCATATGGACGCTTGCAACACACGAGGCATCACTCACGCGTTACCGACCCAATGAGTACTGGTGACTTTTCTCACGCGCAGGAATACAACAAAGTTATTTGGCTGCGTTATTCTGTAAGGTGGAGGCACTTTTATTTTTATACCACTAAGGTGGCAAACAAGCATACGGCCCGCCTGATGGTAAGCGGTTACCGTAGCCTATGGACACTTGCAACACCAGGGGTTACACTCGTGCGTTGCCAAAACTTCCCCAGTTGAGCTGCTCTTTGAGCGAATAAACGCTATGCTCTACCTCTCGTATGCTAGACGTGAAAATATAGTAAAGTTTACCAAATGTTGCCCACCCTAACCAGATTCTGCGGTCTGCTTCCTTTTTAGCCAGATAAATATTGGTAAAGGCTTATCTTCTTAGATAAGGGAAAAATCATATTCTATTCTATTTCTCTATCAGACGGTTCTAAATGTGCTGAAACAAAATATGAACCCTATGCCACTTACTTTTCAGTCTTCTTTCTAATAGTGGTCTGCCTCTCGGTGGACTCTCGCTTGGTCTCCTTCGCCTCGTCCTCTACGCCCCCCACGCACACACTCTCACTTTCCTCGTCCGTTTCTCTATACAACACAAATACATATTAATACTACATTAATATTAGAGGAATTAAAAATATAACTATAACTGGTGATAAAGCGTATTTATGTGAATACTGGCTAAATGTACTAAGCACAGACATAAATCTAAATAGATAACGCAAGTCCCTCCATCCGTATGAAAACCAAGCGTGTAACTATTTTTGTACCTACCATAACATCACAAGATTGATTTAGTTAGGCTGGCATTAGATTTTATGAAGCTATTCAATTTGTCAACTAAACACATATCTGGTGGACATGCAGCCTTATGCGAGTTCCCTGTCCGCGCGAAACAGTTTCAAAATAAGAACATTGTGCCCCATTTTTGCACAGATTTTGACACGCGAAGTACATACACTCGCGTCATCTATTTAGATGTATATCTGTGGTACTAAGCTAATTACGATGTAATTACTGTTTATTTGAAACACTAGATCAGACTATATTCATAGCCTGGGACAGTCTTCACACAAGACCTTGTACTATGGAAACCTCATATTACACTGTATCGGGACAATAATACAATTCCCAGGTAGGAATCGAACCCACGACCTATGCCGTGTCAAGATACCACGCCAACCGGCCCGTCGACTTAATAATAATGGGTATTAAAGACATATTGCTTTATTTTTCCTATGCAGTATAGACAATCGAGCATGAATAAAGCCTCAAAAGCGAAGCCTCTGTCGTGAAAATTGAATGTAATTTCAACAAGTTACCTATAAATGTGTACCTGATCTGTAAATTTTGACTCAATTTGTTTCAAAAGGATTTCGAAGATTTTTGTTCGGAGTCTGGCATACCCAACTGGCGTTATTGTTTTTTTTTTTTTAAAAAAGGTTGCTTTATTTTAATCCTACATACATCGATTGGGGACACACATAATTATAAACAATAAATTTTTGTTAAACAATAAATTTTTAATACAAGCCTTTTTTGGTGACTGTACTTTTTGTTGACTGTACTTGCATTGTCTTCTAATATACTAATGTACACCAAATATCAAGTCAATCCGACCACTGGAAATGGGTGAAATTCGACTTGCAAGATTCCACCCGAACGAACAAACATACATACATACATTGCAAGTTAAATAAAAGCTTGTAAAAACAATCCTAAAACGCCACGTTTCAGAGATATTTGCAAAGAAAGTTCTGTTTGACAGCAATAACCATGAATAATGACTTATTAAATGTTTTTACGCATTCTATGGTACTACCACAGCCAGCCAGATTGATTTATTATTTATTATATTTTGTTTGTCAGAGTCATCCCAATCGATGTACAAAGTTTTTATCATGCGCCGCCTGCAAAAAAAGAAACAAAATGGTGGCCGAAAATTATACCAAAATCTTCGAATTCCTTTAGTTAAGATAAGGCATCAAAGTTATCTGGTACGTTAAATATAAACTCAAAATACTATAAACACAGCACGTTATTCTTAAATTATTAAAGCTATAGTAGCGATATTAAATGTCTTGATAGTGGAAACAAACCTAATGACATCAAACGTGTGCAATCACTCGTGGCGTTACTAGCGATAGTTTTTAAAGGCTGAGTGTAAGTATGTTAATATATTCTGTTGTGTACATTATAGTAAGTCGTTTTTGTTATAGTTAGGAAACTTTTTGTCAATATTGAAAAGAAAACATTTCTTTTGGGAAATATAATCGATTCAGCCCAACATAATTTTTTGAGAGTTGATTTTCCAAAACAAAAATAACGTTAGAATACTCTGATTATAACAGAAAGGGTAGCCCCAAAATTTTACGCCGCCTTTTTAATCTTACATTATACCCCAAAAGAAATACAATATCTGAATTTCTGATACGATATGATGAAAAACCGTTAACTCTCTTTTGTTTTATCATTTCAAGGAAATAATTGCAGCATTTGAAGCATGATGTATCGATAAACAAAATCGATTTTAGCCGACAAATCTGACATAACTCTGAGAATTTGATATTGATAAAAAAAAACATTGTTATAAACTTATCGACGATAAATGCTCGGCAGTCTGTTTTAAAAATTTTAGTACGAGATTTTTCAAGACAAGTATAACTTACAGTGCAGCCTTTTATAACTAGGAAACAAACACAATGTGAATATCCAACCCACAAAGCCTATATTATGATATTTGTTGAACCCTCCACTCTTTCAACCTTTACAAAAACAAGATTATTTTAATTCAATCTAAAAAAGTATTTATTCTGTAATTGCAAAAGTAATTTCTCTCTTATTGAAGTCAACAATAACGCACGACCCCCGCGTGAATAATCGTTATCAGTCAGAAAGTTTTACTTCTGACACTAACTAATCAAACAATCTTATTAGTTCAAAGTCATTTATAGTTTCGCATCTAGTAGTGCACTAATGAACGTAGAATCTTCGGCAAAATTCGGTATTGACGAACAGATACGTCGGTGAACTAAAGCTGACACGTTCAGAGTACTCGCACTTATGCAATTTCTCGATACAGTATGTTTTATTACATTATTGCTTCTCATCAGTCCGTCAATTCTAACAGACGAATGCAAAAAAAGACTCTATATTTATGAGCAGTAGCAAAAGCAAAACAATAACTATCTCGTTCATACTCATAAGCTTGACCGCGCGCGAGAGAGACGGACAGACTTTCATGATGCGAATGCAGTGCGATGCACGCCGCGCGCTTATTCACAGACACTACACAAACGCAACGTGTAAATGTGTTGAAGGTGCCAGATTTAGTTAATCTATACTCAAAAATAGTCGTCCTGTAAATCAATTTTAAGAGCGGAGGCAACAAAAACCATAGCCAAAAACAAGCCCTATAAACAATGTTATTTGAATAGAAAATGGCATGAACGCAACACTATGTACGTATAAATGTAAACCTAGTTTGAATACTGAGGTTAGAGAATGCCGGTGTCAAGGGCGCGGAGGGCGACCGGCGCAACATGTTCCAGCTCGAGCCGTACATTGTGATCGAGAGCCGCTTGCGCCAACTCTTTATCCTTATCTCTGGGCTGGAAACGGTACTTACCATTAGTACTAGATACCATTGTTACTGTGTTATTTACAATCTACTGTGGTCATTGTCAAGTCAATGCTGTGCATTCAACTATTGCAGTCCGCGAGTCAAATGAGTTTTATGTTTGTGTGAATTAGGGTTGCGAATTGTAAAATCCATATAGCCCCGTATTTAATTAATTTTGAAAACTTTTTCACATAACATTTAGTTTATATAAAATAGGTATGTATATATTCTGAGACATTTCTAGCACCCGGCCATCTGATCCCAAACCAAGCAGAACTATAAGTACTTATAAAATAATACGTACAAAAAGTGTAAGCGATATCGTAAAATCGTAACGAACACTGATACCTTTGATTCAGTACATGATTCTGGACTGCTCAGCAATAGAACTTTTAAATGTTTTCATGAATATGATGAATATTCAATATTTATTGACTGACTCTATGCCTATACGTTTGCCCAAGACTGACAGTTTTTTGGTCACCGACAGAAAATTTTAAGTGAAAAATATGTAGTTTTCTTAATTCGGCTTGGCATTATAATACAGACGCACAATCCCAACGCTGCTGAATCCTTGAAATCAGTTTTCATTAAGAATAACATACTGAACTCATGTTATCAGTGTTCGTTATCAAGAATCATAGACATAATCCATGTTATCAGTGTTCGTTATCAAGAATCCTATACTGAAACCATGTTATCAAGAGTCATATACTGAATCAATGTTATCAGTGTTCGTTACGACGTCAGTACCCTACGTAGGGTGTATTAAGTGGTTTGGTTACCTGGTGTTTTCGTCATCGTTGGGTCTGGCGATGTACTCGGAGGTGAGGCGCATGATGTGCAGGCTGAGCGGGTTGATGCACTGCGGCAGCTTGTGCTCGGCCACGCTGAGCGGCACGCGCTCACCTGCCGATGCCGCACCGCCCCCACTTACTACCACTACACCATACCGACCCCGTATCACACTACCACTCACGACACGACACTACACACCAACTCACACACGACTACATAGACAACGTCAAACGGAAACGGTATATCCATCCGAAAGGGGTGAACACTACATCCATATAGACTCTCTAATAATTGGACTGTTTTACAAAAACCTTAAACCGACTTCAAAGTACACTAAGAAGTAATTAAATCCTGATCTGATGACAATGGGACCAAACGGAAAGCGTACCCTTTCATATAAAAAAAGAATTTTCCAAATCGGTTAATAAATGAAGGAGTTATGAGGTAACAAACATTGAGAACCTCCTCCTTTTTTTTGAAGTCGGTTAAAAAATGTTTCAGCTCAAAATAAAGTACTCATGAATTCATACCAAATATTTGCTTCCTAGTTTATTGAATTAAAATCATAAACAACGTGTCACCGGTATATGATGCTCATTATCATTCCTCGACGCTAGCTAATATAATTAAAAAAAAAACTCTTTCGCGATCTGTGCGCCTAGTACACACGGCTACAGATCAAGCTATACATTTTTAGTATAAGCTCTCCCATTGTACGGAAATGCGAGATCAGCTTATACTGGAAATGTATAGTTTGATCTGTAGCCGAGTGTACCAATAAAGTCGTGTTATTTTATGGATATACCCTTTCCGTTACACGTTATACATACAACGTTATTTTTTGTATACCAAAGACCCTCAACAAAATTTTAAGGTAAGTAAGATACCTTATAATTTGGAATTAAAATTATTGTTTCCATACAAAAAGTGCATCATTATTATCCCACAATAAAGTGGTATAAAACCACAGATATATTAGACCGTCATAGTAGGTAATATAAAAATGACCCGCTTGGTTATCATACAGATAACCAAGCGGGTCATTCTTAGAGTAGGTAATATCTGGAATGGTATACAACGTATAACCCTGTATATACATAAGAGCCTCCTAAACGGGCACTACTAAATCAGTATAGCTGGAAATATAGCCCAGATATATTTTGTATTCTACAACACTTCTACACAGAAACATTACACTCAAATCAAACGGAAGTGTTCACGCATGCTCAAGCGGTTTTCCAGTTTCAAGAAAACATTATCGCGAGCCGACTCTATATGAAACGAAGTATGTTCTGGTACGGACTGGCGATCATGTCCTCTAAAGTACAAATTGAATCCTATTCAAATAGTTTTGACACGGGAGTACTTCGCTATACGCGCTAGGACGACTCGACGCGACACTTTAGCGCGCTGCGCGTCATATAGGCCTTTACATACTATCTAATCTTTTACACACAAATCTCAAATTCTCGAGCATACGCGACCAGTTTCCGGTTTTGACTGGACTAACAAACTAGACGTCAAACAGGCGGCCATACAAATTACGAAAAAAAACTAGCCCGTTTACAAGCCTCATTACGGATACGGATAGACAAAAAGATGTACATATAATATGAAGATATCATCGGTATGGAGATAGATAGGAAATAATCGTGGCAAGAACATGTATGTATGTTACAAAATTTTAGGGTTTTGAATGTCTTCCAATGGATACACGTTTTTGGTCTCATTTCGACCGTCGTATTATATTTTTTTTAATTCTCCATCGATTCTCGCCACGATAAATAATTCCGATCCGTCAAATGTATATTATGAGTATGGTATCTTTGACAAACAAAATATACAAAAACACTGCAATGGCAAGCGGTTACCGTAGCCTATGGACGCTTGCAACACCAGGGGTATTACTTGCTACTTTAATCTAAGGGTCGGCAACGCGCGATTGATACCACTGATGTTCCAAGCGTCTATAGGCTACGGTGACCGCTTACCATCAGGCGGGCCGCTTGCCATCTTAGTGGTATAAAAATAATAAGACATTTAAAAAAATAAGCCAATATAGTCAGATTGTACAAAATTTTTGGACAATCTGACTATATTGGCTTATTTTTTTAAATGTCTAGTTTTGGACCAAAAATATATAAAAAATGTGACCTCGCTGAGTTTCATGCTAGATTCTTCTCAATTGAAGGTCGACTTACGAACTGATGGTATCTTCAGTAGCTTTGACCTTCATAAGTGCCCTACTAGGGCCTAAATTGAATAAATGGCTTTGACTTTGGACTTGGAGACATGTACAACATAGCCATACTGTCTCTATGCAAGTCAAAGAAGCCGCGAGGCTTTTTTTCTCGGCATATTTTTCTAATATTATTTTTTGATTACTAATGACTTAAACATTCATCCCTCAAGAGGAAATTCACTAATTTATTAGGACCTTATATAAAAATACTTTTTATTAATGAATTTCAAAGCTATTGAAGTATGGTACTTTATGGCGACTTAATAATTGGATTTACTAGTAGCATTGGTGAAACAAAGATATATTTATATGTTACGAGAATGCCTGCATTTTTTGTCTATGAATGTTATAAGACAAACAGAAACATTTTTATATATACAAAGTTTTCTTAGTATACCAAAGAATCAATACACCCTAGCAAAACTGGTATATAACAAAATACCTTATAATAAAGAAGATATGGTCGTTATTAAATTATATTTTCATACAAAAGTGCACTTTTTAATCACTTTTGGTACAAAACACCATTGTAAGTCATATAAGAATTAACATCTGTTTAATCTATGGTTGATGGTATGGTACAGATGAACCTTATGCTACAGCCATAGAGTTGGAACATTTATAGTGCGACTGTACTAGATTACGGGCAAAATGCCTAGAAACGAACCTGATGTAAACTACAAGAATCATGAATGAATGAATTAATGAAATATTCTTTATTGTATATACTGACATATTAAAAAATAACAAAAGTATTACACATTAGGGAAGTTATACAATGTAGGCGGCCTTATCGCTTAAGCGATCTCTTCCAGGCAACCTTTGGGTACAGGAAAGAAATTTAAAGGTGGCAGGTTGAGCGTCTACCTACAAATAATACAATATATACGAAATAAACTAATACTATATATACACAAATACTACAATACTTCGAGATATATTAAAGCTATATTCTAATACTTACATACATAAAATAAATAAAAGTAAATATGTAAATAAACTAAATACTACTATTACATAATAACAGTAACTAAAGGAAAATAAGAAGGAATTAAAGAGAATCATGGTGTCACTTGTCACTTTTAAGTATCAAAATTTTCACATATTTAATGTATAAATCTCAAAAATACCGTAAATGATTTTAGCTAGGTCATTACCAAGGTACAACTTGAACAAAGAACATGAACCGCATACATTGCTATTTAGTTGTACGGGAGCGTAAGGCCACCTTGGTTTCGAACAAGCAATGAAAATCGTCTCATGCGAGCGCGGTAGTGCGAACCTATTTACAAAGAACACATTGTAGTGTAAGCAGTGAGTTTTTGGGCTGTTTGAGTAAAACTATTGGCGTTCGTTTACGTTTAGTTGTGATATTAAGAGGGGAGTTTCGTGGGACAGTAGCCTGATTCTCGTAACAAAACGTCAACGACTTCTAAACGATTTTACAATTGAATTGCAATCGAAACTGCTTTTCGTATTCTCGTAACATTATGCACGGTTGATGAACGATCCTATCGAAGTTCGAGTAACGTGTCGTTGCAAGCATATTCCGGTAATTAAATCGAACAAGTAACGATTTGATATTTTTTTCTCAAATAAAGGTTTAGGTAAATCAATTAGGATTTATTGGGCAATTTTTTTTTGCCCATTTGAGTAGTTAGGTAATTGCTTGCTTGTTGTTGAGTTTCAATCCTATTGAGTTATCGTTCAATTGAAATAGCACGGGAATATGAAATTAAAACTGATGTTTAGTTGGACGATTTCTAAACTCTAGCGACATTTGGATCGTTTCGTATTACGAGAATCGGGCCACAGGTCTAAGCTAAATCTAACCGTCTTGACCCATCTCTCGAGGTCTATGGATATATCTGTAAATGAATCTATATGGAAACTGCTCACGCTATGGTCTTTATAATATTCTAACTCTACGTCTACAGCCATAAGGTTCATATTACTGTAACGAGTATCATATCAAAGCTATATTTAATGGAGTGTATTGATAGTGATATGGTATAGGATGAAGGACCCCGTATAGAACTAACCTGTGTCGAGATTGAGTACGGTGACCTGTTCGAGTATCTCGATGTCCGTGAGCTGGTTGCCCGAGGTGGTCCTGGTCCGGAGCGCGAGCCCCAGCTGCTGCTCGTCGCCGGCCGACCGACGCCGGGAACCACTCATCGAGTCTGAGTTGCTTCGTCTGTTACAAACAATTTTTTATATTATACCACATTACGTCCGATTTAACCACGGATTAAATAATTGTTTGTAATAAAAAGCATAATAAAATTGTAAACAAAAAAAAACATTTTTAATATAAGCTTTTTAGGGTTCCGCAGCCATTTGGCAAAAAACGGAACCCTTATGGATTCGTCATGTCTGCCTGTCTGTCTGTCCGTCAGTCCGTCCGTATGTCACAGTCACTTTTTTCCGAAACTATATGAACTACACTGTTGAAACTTGGTAAGTAGATGTATTCTGTGAACCGCATTAAGATTTTCACACAAAAATAGAAAAAAAAACAATAAATTTTGCGGGTTCCCCATACTTAGAACTGAAACTCATTTTTTTTTCGTGTGGGGGTATCTATAGATAGGTCTTCAAAAATGATATTGAGGTTTCAATTTTTTTTTTTCTAAACTGAATAGTTTGCGATACACTTCCAAAGTGGTAAAATGTGTGCCTACCCCCCCCCCCCCCTGTAACTTCTAAAATAAGAGAATGATAAAACTATAAGAAATATATGATGTACATTACTATGGAAACTTCCACCGAAAATTGGCGTCATAAATAGTAAACCGCAATTTGCCTTTCATTCAATATTTTTGGCGTTTTTTTTTCATAGCAAAGTTGAGTTGGTTAATATTACACGGAACCTTCCGTGTGCGAGTCCGACTCGCACTTGGCCGGTCTTTTTTTTGTTGTTGACTGTACGTCCAATATACTATTGTCATCCAATATATTAGTGTACAACAAATATCAAGTCAATCCGACCACTGGAAGTGGGTGAAATTCCCCGGAACAAACATAATTACATACATACATACATTGCAAGTTAAATAAATTCTTGTGATTTTGGCATAATTTTCGGACACTAGTTTGTTTTTTTTTGTTGCTCTATAAACTTTTATACATCGATTGGGGACACTCATTAAAAATTTTATTTGTAAATAAATCTATAACGTGACGTTTTGGGACATAGACACCCTAGTATTGTTTTTCGTTTGTATGAGTCTCCAATCCAAGGTTTAATAGTACGCCACCATTTGAAAAAAAATGCCACCTGATTAATATGCCGATCGAAACAAAAATCGTCGAACCCCATTCGGCCCTCATAAGGCACTTATTTGAATAAATATTATGTGTTAATCCCTGTGCCAAATCTATTCAGCTGTTTATACTTAACTCTATTACTTTACAAAACGGATTATCTATTAAATCAAAGACTAATTATATTATGATACAGTTAAACCGTATAACATAACACTAAGGTTTATTTTTCCTTGACATTCTTAACCGTGAATATTTTTGTATAGTGTTGTAACTCACCTAGTGGCGGATCCTAAGCTGGAATGTCCGGTGTGAGGTACAGGTACAGTGCGTCCTTCACTGTGGGTCCGGGACCCGGCGGCGCCGGCGCCGGCGCTGCTCCGGATCCGGTCCTCGTCCCGGGAGACTACGTACTCACCTGGTTATAACTCATTTACTTAATAATGTAAGTTCAAAACCCTAATTAACACATTCACTGTCTCAGAACAAATGTTTTGAGATTGTCCATAGGCTAAATGAAATATAGTGGAGACTTGGCGAAAAGGATCTTGGATATTAGCCCCCTTACTCATAAAACGTTATTTAACTAATAAGCTGATTAAGTGGTCACCTAAATAACGTCAAATTGTTTGACAATGGTGCCGATTCTGTTGTAAATCGCACTAAACTAATTTTAGTCACATCTCATCTCTTTCTGACGAACATGATTGAAAAAGGATAGAGCATATTTTAAGTTGTCAAATTAATCTTTGCCGTCTTATTTTGCGTGCGTATTAGGCGTAACAGCGATAGATGGCGACTAAAATTGTATTGAAAACAATCATTGGACTAATTTGACAGGACTAAATTTTTTACATCCTTTTCTTATGTTCTTTGTTAGAAAGAGACATAGTGACATTAAAATTAGTTTAGTTGTGAACAACAGAATCAGGGCCAATGACAGCAAGGTGACGTTATTTATTTGACCATTTATTCAGTAGATTTAGTTAAATAGCGTTTATGAGTAAGGCCGTAGTTATTTATTTATACATTTTACGCAAATTACAGTTTTTTGTACAGGATTTTCCCAATACAATAGTGTAAGTAAACAATAAAAAAATCAATTAATAAAAATTACATGTTATGCACAACTGAATGCCTAAGTAAATTATGCTAATGTGAGCGGTAAAATTATTCTTTATTCACACGACCATGACAACGTTTCTAGTCTTATCCAGTAGGTCTCACACAGTTTCAGTGTAATAAACATATCTTAGATTAGATTGGCTTGTAGGACATTTTTTGTCCTGATATTGAACTTTTGTATGTTTTCATCTAGCTACAAGTTGACCCGATGAACAGTTCATATTAAACAAAAAGTAACAATGAAGATCATTCACATAACAAAATGTTAACTTTTTATAACATTTCTGAGCATAATGTTTTTTAAATTATTAAATCCATCAATATCATTAGGTATATCTTTTTTATTGTTAATTATTTGGAAAAAAAAAGTCAGATTGTCCTGAAAAAAAGATTTAAAAAATATAACCTTGCTGAGTTTCTTGCCGGATTCTTCTCAGTTGAAGGCCGAGTTCCGAACCGGTGGTAACTTCAGTAAATGTGACCTTCATAAGTGCCCTTCTGGGGCCTAAATTGAATAAATGGCTTTGACTTTGAACAAATGAGGAAGTTTATTTAAGTTTTAAGAACAGCTTAAACAAGTACCTCTAGCGACGTCCTTAATATCCATAGTATCGTGTGCATGTTGCCTCCCTCCCACTCCCCCCACTGCAGCAGAGGTGCGCGAGTCGGTAGCGCGGTCTCTGTCCCTCTCGCGGTCTCTGTCTCGCTCGCACGGCCGCGACTCGTGCTCGTTCATACTCAGAGAGGATCGGTCGCTCGCTGATACTACCGTCAAATATAACATCTACTTAAATACGCGACGCCATTTTTCTATGTCTATGTTAAACAAAGAACGTTTTTTTAACTCTTTATAGGCCTGTTTGACCGCAATCTCACCATGGTAAGGATTGATGTGGCCGAAGGTGGTGTACACACAAAGCCTAGAAGGAACTGGCTCTCAAGTGCAGCTGTCGGAACACACCGATAGGTGCTTGGCGACAGATTTTCAACTTGAGGGTGGTAGCCAGCCAGGTGGGTACTATAAAGTACCCTACCACCGTGCTATGGTTCGGTGAAGGACACCGAAATCTCATTGTAGGATTCGAACCCGGGACCTTCGTCTCGGCATCCGACGTAACTACCACTGAACTATCATCGCCTTAAAAATAGATAATATTAATAGAGCGACTGTGCTAGAGTATGTACCGTGAGCACGCGATATCACAACGCTGATCTGCGCGTTCATAGTTTGAACGACTAAATACATAATAAATGCAAATTTCTTGTTTTTATCGATATTTTTACCGAGAACAATTGACAAGGAACTCGTATCGATTTTTTTTCTGATAGCATTTTAATTTTCTTCAAGATTCAGCTCAGGGTTCCTTTCAGCGTTTTTCTCTAAGACCTGTAGTTCAGAAGTTGCCCACACTGGCTAGAAATAAAAAATCGCCCTGTATTTTTCAACACACTCCCACGTAAAGTGACATTTATTACAAAATACAAGTCTGTTTTTTCCTCGCAAGTGTGTTGAAAAACGTCGTATGACACGCGTGTGCATTGATTATTACACTCTCGGCTCCCTTATCGCTTAATACCGCCTGGAGTGTTAATAACCAACTTTGCACACATGTATCATAATGTACTATAATAAAAAAAACATAATTACCGTATTTGGAGTGTGATAGTTCGAGCGAGTCCTGAAACTCCCTGGTGAGTGACTCTATAGTGCTGGCCGGGCTCGGCAGCGCCATGGACTGGCTCAGCGAGCTCGACTGCGGCGCCTGCACGCAATTATAACCTTTATTACTTACATTATTACGATTACAATTTATTGACAATGTAGTTTCTTTCTATCGAGGCTTTATTCTTAACACTTTCAGAGACGGAAGGCTTTCAATGTTTTTTATTGTCTTTTAAACTAAATATTTTAGAAATTATATTACTTAGGCGAGTTTTTTAATAAAACACTAACCCCCTTACTCATAAAGCGCTATTTAATTAATATACTGTTTAAATGTCACATTATTTGACAATGACAATAGAGTGACGTTATTTACGTGACCCCTTACACAGTATATTAGTTAAATAACGTTTTATGAGTAAGGGGGTAATACCCATAAAACGTTATTTAACGAATAAACTGATTAAGTGGTCAGTTAAATAACGTCACTCTATTGTCATTGTCAAATAATATGACATTATTTACGTGACCATTTAAATTGTTTGACAATGACAGCAAGGTGACGTTATTTATGTGACCATTTAATCAGTAGGATTAGATAAATAGCGTTTATGAGTAAGGCCGTAATTCTTTAATATCATTCGTTATCAATTAATGTTTTATTAATGGCCAATTAATCTTTATTCTCTTACTTCATCTATGAGACATACGCGATAGTCGCCACAAATATCACTTTTACTATGGGAACATCTCAGGTATCATGAAAAAATATATTAAAAAACCGGCCAAGTGCAAGTCGGACTCGCACACGGAGGGTTCTGTACACTATTAACTAATTCAACTTCGCTATGAAAAAAAAATCCCAAAAAGTCTCTTCTTTTATGGGCGCCCCCTTTAATTTTATTTAATTTGTATTATTTGTTGTTATAGCGGCAATATAAATACATATTCTGTGAAAATTTCAGCTGTCTACCTATTACCGTTCATGAGATACAGCTCACTAAGACAGACGATGATAGCTCAGTGGTAGTGACGTCGGATACCGAGACGAAGGTCCCGGGTTCGAATCCTACAATGAGCTGAGCTTTCGGTGAAGGAAAACTTCGTGAGGAAACCATAGCACGGTGGTAGGGTACTTTGTAGTACCTGCCTGGCTGGCTACCACCCTCAAGTTGAAAATTTGTCGCCAAGCACCTTTCGTTGTGTTCCGACAGCTGCACATGAGAGCCAGTTCCTTCTAAGCGTTGTGTGTTTACCACCTTCGGCCGCATCATCACTTACCATGGTGAGATTGCGGCCTATAAACAGTAAAAAAAAAAACGAACGGACGGACAGCGGAGTCTTAGTAATAGGTTCTCGTTTGGCACCTTTCGGGTACAAAACCCTAAAAAGGGTTTCTAAAATTTTTATATTGAGCCATGTATACCAAGGACAGCGCAATCTAGATAAAACACAAGAATAAACTTAGTGTCAATCGATGGCGAACAAAACAGCGAGGGTATTATTACCTCAACTTGCAGCGAGTGTAGACGCGGCTTGTCGCAAGTTCTCCTGTGCGTGGGCACGTACCGGTACTCGTCGGTGTCGGTGTCGGTGGTGCACACGCTCAGGTTGTCGCCCTCCGTCATCGACAGAGACTGAGAACCGTGCAGCTTATCTACGACAACCAACCTTTTTAACCGACTTCAAACAAAAGGAGGAGGTTCTCATTCGATTGTATTTTTTTTTTATGTTTGTTACCTCATAACTCCGTCATTTATTAACCGATTTGGAAAATTCTGTTTTTATATGAAAGGATACAATTCCCGTTTGGCCCCATTGTCATCAGGGAGCCAATTCTCATTCACTCGAATTCACCACTCGTTCCAAATAAAGTTCGAACTCGTACTTTTTTCGAGTCAAAATCAAGTTAGGCTATTCTGAGAATTTCGAAGCCGCCATTTTCTCTTATTTTTGAGGGCTAGCGCTCGAACTACTTCGACTGGTCGGGACCGTTCGAAATGTATTTCGAATGCGAACTATCAAACGTCAAACAGTTAGGTTGTCATTTGGAAACGTAATGACAGATAAGCCTAAAGATTTCCGTTACGCACAGAAAATATTTTGTCATATTCATTTATAATTATTATATAAAATTGATTAACTTATGAATTCGGGATATATTAGGATATAATAAGAGTAAAACGTTGTTTTAAACATTTTATATTCATTCAAATCTTTTAAATTATCACGTACGAAAACAAAACGCAATTATCAAGTGAAACGAAACGCATCGTGCAATTTGTATCCATCATAATGGCAACATTTACTCCTTACACTCGATCTTATTTCGAAGGTTAGTTCGATTAGTGCCGAGAATACAGGAATCGAGAAAATAGAACGTAGAACGTAGAACTAGAACTCGTAATGCAAGTTCGATTCGAAGGCTAGTTCGAGGGAAGTGAGAATTGGGCCCCAGATCAGGATTTGATTACTTCTTAGTGTACTTTGAAGTCGGTTTAAGTTTTTTGTAAAACAGTTCAATTATATAATGTGCTATTGTTAAGGTGGATGCTCACATGAGGCAGGAAATTCCAATTTTATCAACTTTTTATTGATTTTTACCTTCGTAGTACAATATCATGCTGAGCACCTTAAAGTAGATTCAACATTCTCGTCGTATTACATGAGATGGTTTAAACCAAGTCTAGTAAAACTCATGTTTTAAATAACTCCATCTCTTTCTAACGTCATATAACAAAAAGAGCCGGTGCTTTTTTACTTAACTTGTGTAATAAGATAGTATAAGGTGTACGTTACATCGTAACGAACACTGATATAATGCATTCATTACATGATTCTGGAATCAGTATTGCGTGTCATTTTATGAAAAAAAAAATTATCGCCTTCAAAGAACACGAAAGAGTATGACGTGTCTATAGAAACGATTTCGCTGACTTCAAAATAGTGTCAGATAAGAGTTATTTCATACTTCTTTGAAGGCTGTTCAATTTTTCTTGTTAAATTGTTAATTTATTTTTAATTTTTGAGTTCCATATACTTCTCAAGATTTGTCACTGACCGAGGATGTGCATGTCATTGATAAACTGTCAACATTATTCAAGAAAATGCTTCAATCGCGATGTTTGTGCTCTATTCCGTTGAGGAATTCCATCATATCTTCAATGTACATGGTCAGATCATAACAAAATTTATATGGGACTACCTCGGGATCTACCTTGAGATATTACAGTTTAAACCATCTAAATCGCATAAGCTGTTTTCGAGTAATCAGTGAACAGAACATATATAAAAAAAACATACAATCGAAGATAGAACCTCCTCCCTTTTTGAAGTAGGTTAAAAAATGCATTAATAGATTTTTGACAAATCGCTTGTTGAACCGGGTGTTAAATCCTGGAAATTCCGTTTTAATAAGTGTGCTCGAAAGGATAAACTTCTAAATAACTTAAAATCTTAAATGACGGAAAGACCGAAGAAAATCAAATTACTATAACGATTTCTTACTTCTCAATATATTGGCAAAACGTATGTACTTAAATGTTATGCTATGCGTAAACTTGTACCGGACCTATTCTATAGTCCTACAACTTGAAAAAGTGTGCTAGGATGTTACTATTTCATGCGCATCTCGAAACGAAAGTGCTAAAACTTACCACGGGTTGCCTTCAATGCTTACTAGCTATCGTATGAAAATATCACTTGAGCTATGAAACATTAATTTCAACGAAAAAATATTAAAAATACTTTACACAAAAACACTATACCCAAAAAGACAACGCACTGCTATCTATGTACAAAATAAACATACACTATTATCAAAAAAACATGTTAAGACTGTTTGACTAATGAAATATACTTGTGTGTCATGTATAGGAGAACGAGTAATCACGTCATAGTATTGAAATTAGAGTCGTGATTTACTTTGCGGTTTTCCGTTACACAAAATATAATAGATACAGAAGGCATTTCTTCTTATGAATACGTTGCACGCACATATAGAAATCATTCACATACAAAATGGAAAGTCACATTTTTAAGGGAAGTTTACCCAATTAATATAAAAACTGGCCAAGTACGTGTCGGACTCGCATACGGAGGATTCCGTACAATAATAATAATAATGTAACCTTACTCAAATTGACTGTGAAATGTTATTGTAATTAATGTATGTTATAGGTATTATTGTGATATTCATGAAAAATTTTACGCTTGATAAAGGCATAAAATATTGAGACTACCATATACATTGTAACATCATCATTGACCTATTTTAACAAATATATAATTTTGAATTTTAAGGTAAATTTTGGTACTTACAAGTTTTCGCGAAAATCTAAATTTGCCCATAAATTATCGTGTTGACTCAGGTCAGGACCTTGATTTTTATACACCTAATAGGGACTATAGACCTCAGTATCTCGTATAAATTTCAACTTGCTAGGTCCACCCGTTCCTGAGAAAATCAGTGGTGACACACGGACAGACAAGACAGACAAGAGAGTGATCTTATAAGAGTTCCCTTTTTATACCTTTTGAGGAATGGGGCCCCCCTTAAAATAAGAAATACCCACGCCATAGGTACACCCTACATATTCTAGCGTTGCCAGATCAAAGAATCGAATAGGCGGATTTACCAGCCAGTTTAGCCAAAATTATATACAACTAAACATTTGGCATTTTAAAACGTTCGTTAATCATCCGGTCGCCTGGCTTATATGGAGCGGTCTTTCTGCATTTATTTATTCTGTATTTTGTAGTTACGTCTCATAATAAAATTATTATGTGAAGTGAAGTGAGTGCAGTGTTTTTAATGTGCATTATATTAGAATTTCATAATGTAAACGAAATAAATTATTTGTATCGATACAATTATCTGAAATGGAACCTGGAATCTGAAACTGAGTACTGAACTGGAATCGGAGTGCAAGAGCTACTTCAATTTGTATAAGGTATGTAATTGCATGGTTTAAAAAGGGCGAAGTATAAAATTTTACCGCTTATAAAGTGTGAAAAATAACGATGTACTGTGTCGATTAACCAAAGCTGATACGTTCACAGTACTCACAGATATGCAATTTCACGATACAGTATGTTTTATTACATTATTAATTCTAATCAGTCAGTCAATTCTAATGGACGAATGCAAAAAGAACACTCTATATTATGAGCAGCAGTAAAAGTAAAACAATAACTGTCTCCTTCATACTCATAAGTATGACCGCGCGCGAGAGAGACGGACAGACTTTTCACGAGGCGCATGCAGTGCGACGTGACGCCGCGCGCTTATTCACAGACACTACACAAGCGCAACGTGTAAACGTGCTGAACGTGCCAGATTTAGTTAACCGACCTGTTTAAACTGTAATCGACACTATATAATTTTGTAAGCCAAAAATTATAGGTGAATTGAGGAATTCATATCTTCAAACTCCATGGTCAGATCACGATACAATTTATATGGGACGACCTTGGGGCCTACCATATTTAAACCACCCAAATCTGAGTAATCAATGAACATAGAGGCTGTTGTTTTGGTCGACAACGAGCGACACAGGGCATTTAATTAAATACTCTATATGGATTGAGAAATACCTCATTTAATTTGAACTAAAATTACCGCAACATATGGTCACAAGGCACGTACACAGACTAGCGCTAGGCGCAAGCCGCCGTTGCCCCACCCCTTTAATCCCTCACACTCCCGTTGAGTATTACGACTACACTTTAACTTATTACATGATTTTCAAATTAATATTATTATTACTTTTATTATCATTAAAAAATATTTTTTTTTTATATTTTTTTAGCACCAGTATCATTTGTATTATCAACCCTGAGTCGCTCGTCGCTGACCATAATAACGACCTGTATATAAAACGTGTCGAACATAGAACTTCCTTTATGAAGTCGGTTAGAAAACGTAGATAACTACCTACAAACTAGTATAAATAAATGCGAACTGACTTCGTTTCTTCTTCCTGGGCGGCGCGACAGGCCTAGGGTCCGCTGAGGAGCTGGTCCCCGAGACGGCCACGACGGCTGTCGAAGCCCTATTCTGCTTGAGGCTGTTCGCTTTAGTGCTCGCTATCACGTCGGGCTCCGCCATCGCTAGCACTGGACCACCACAATATTGTTACTCTACGCCTTACACCTTCTAGGCCTCCGATCAAAGATGTACTAGATAGAAGGTATAAATTAAGTGCCATTTTACGAAAAGTGCTAACGGTGATAACCGATTGATAACGCTTCGATATTTATGAACTCCTAAAAGAAAGAAAAAGAAACTATTTTTCCGAATTTCCTATCTTAATTCCATTTATTTTTAATAACACGTCAATATGTTACAAAAGGTTCGGTATAATATAAAAAGCGCATTAACTCTGGCGCTATGATAGTACGCGAATTTCAAAAGTTGAAATTCTCTAGAGTAAATCGAATCTTCGGTTTGTGTGTGAAGAGATTTTTGCAGGGTCGACAACGCGCGAGTGATACTCCTTTACAAGCGTCTATAGGCTACAGTAACCGCTTACCATCAGGCGGGCCGTAGTATGCTTGTTTGCTAAGTCATAAAAATATATTGAATTTGTTTGGACCTAGTATATGTTAGAAATGTTGTCAATAGGAAATAGGACCTCAAACCCGAAGTGACAAGATTTGTATCGCATTTTAACTCCTGACCTACAATCTATGTACATCTTTGATCGGAGCTCTAAACTTTGTGTGCTTGCCACCTTCGGCCATTAATAAATTCCTCTACAAGACAAGTCTATTCTAGTGATGAAAGATTACATTAGAAAATCTGAATGAATTGCACACAATATTCCCTAAGAGATAGGCAGATACATCAGTCGAAATACTAATTATAATAAATAGATCTAATTGTCATGTAAATCTAAATCAAACTCATATAATAAATAACAATGGTGCTGATTGTTGTTTACAATTTAGTCTCACTATATCTCTTTCTAACAAAGAATATAAGAAAAGGATGTAAGAAATTTATTCCAGTCAAATTAGTCCAAATGCTTGTTTCAACATAAATTTTATCGCCATCAAGATTTATTACGTCTACCCGCAAATAAAAACGACAGACTAATTTGACAGCTTTAAATATAGTGTATCCTTTTTCAATAATGTTTGTAAGAAAGAGATGTGATTAAAATTAGTTTAGTACGATTTACAACAGAATCGGCACCTATGTGTCTGTATGTCCTTCATGTCGTGACGCAGCAACCAGGTACAAAGTGAGCCCACGGGGCATAGCTATAGTTAGTTATAAGTTTCTTACCTGTTTGGTTTCTATTATCCAATAGTAAAGGATCATCTGATATGGTTGATGGCTCTCTTGACGATACTGACGGTATTGGGGCGGAGTCACGGATATTCGCTGAAATTAAAAATATTATATTTATAGCTACCGCAGTATCAAAGATACGGGGCCCCTGTACAGGTGCCCCGAACGTGCGTAAGCAAAAAATCTCCATTTTTGATGCAGTCAGGTAGAACGAGGGGCCCCAACAAACTTTGATAAAGAGCCCGTCTAGGACAGGCTACGCCACTGATCATAGTTATAATATTATTAATTCGAAAATATTACCATAATTAATTTCACATGCATTTCTGATTAAATTTAAAGCTCTTCTGATTAAACTGAAATAACTTTTTTCTATAATCAGTCCGCCCAAGAGGTTTTCAATTTAATTTCATAAACGGCTGCACATTGTCTATGATGGCGCGGTGGACTGATGGATGAGTTTGGGCGACATAATATTGTGTTTGTTTACTTTATTGTAGTGGGTTACATTTTTTATTTAAAAAACCAAAAATATAATACAACAAATCATAATCTTCATCACAAAAAAGTGAATTTTCTGAAGAGAATTTTCCAGTTTCCAACAGCGTGACATTCATCAATTGAAATAGATCTTAATCACCACATGCTAATTCTCATATATCAATAAAAATAATCTATAACCCAAAAGGCGGGCCGTATGCTCATTTGCTATATTTGTAGTAAAAAAACCGCTTAACTCACAATGAGATTCAGAAGCGCCGCTGAGTATTCTGCCGATCCTGCCGAGTGACGTCATACTCTGCAGACTCATTGTGTCGTGCGCTATTATTCTGTAACAAACAAACACACGCGTATCGATGTAGCATCGACAAGGTACTGCGATTGTTATGCATAGAGTCACTGTGCGCTTTGTTCATTGGGATAGTATTGTAATACAATGGTTAATAAAAGGTGTCCGTTTGAGTAATTTAAATCAAAACGTGATTTATTCAGTTTAGGGCCTGATAAGGCACTTGTAGCTACCAATTACATAATGAAGTTCACACGCCGATAGATAGATGGCGTGGTGCCACACAGTGGCGTAACAATAGGGTGGCAGGGCTGGCAAAATGCCACGGGCCCCCGACCCAAGAGGGCCCCGGCCCAAGAGGCCGCGAGCTCAAAAATATTTTTTTACATTATACCTGAGTACCTATTTTATTTTATTTGAAAACTATATTTTTATAAGTTCTGCTTAAAATCCAAAATAATATAATAATATTTTTTTTTTAATAATAAACTGAGTACAACGTGACGATTTTTACTGATAGGGCCCCATTAAAAGAATTTTCCACGGGCCCCAGATGGTATAGTTACGCCACTGGTGCCACATTATCCTGCTTCGCGCTTACAAAGCTACATCCTGCATCGCGCTTGTGAAGTTTTCTCGGCAATCTGCATATATACAACTGTCCGACAGACCAACTGACCGTACAGTTGGACTGCGGTCCCCAAGCACGATGACCCAGCCTAGCAAAAGATCTTCCCTTTTAAATGGAGGTGTCATCCATCTTGCACCTCCACACACTTATGAACGTTATACAGTTGAATCTACCTAACCAATCCTTAAATAACATAGGCTCTGTCTAAGGGCTTTTCAAAAGCCCCCTTTTAAATAGGGGGTCGCCAGAAACCATGGATGCGGAAAGCAAGTTGAAGCAACCACTTATAAAGTTCACACGCCGATAGAAATATGGCGCTCAACAACCTACAACGCGCAATCCAACATGGCACAGTTGCATCGCGGTCCCCAGGCATGATGTTCTTTGGATTCCTAACCTTTCTCCTCCATATTGGACCTGGTATGGATGTCTATACTTACTTGAAAGGGTGTTCAAGTTGGTATGACTGGTGGTCTACGGAGCCGGTTGCATCGGGTACTCCTTCGTCTTCCTCCTCCGTTTGCATGCAGCGCCGGAACTCCTGGAACCTTCGACGACCTTGCACTACCTACACAAATGGAATGCTCGTACATTACTTGAACAGACCCTCCCTCCCCCCTATAGACGGCCAATGTTTGGCCATTACTTGTTAAATTAAAACTTGTAGTACTCGCCTGGTTGGCTACCACCCTCAAGTTGAAAATCTGTCGCCAAGCACCTTTCGGTGTGTTCCGACAGCTGCACTTGAGAGCCAGCTTCTTCTAGGCTTTGTGTGCTTACCACCTTCGGCCGCATCATCACTTACCATGGTGAGATTGCGGTCAAACACAGGCCTATAAACAGTAAAAAAATAATAATAAAAAAAAAAAAAAATGGTAACTGTTCAAATATATTCAGTCATACATCGAATCTTACACACGTTAACAGATTGATGTAGTTTTTAATATGAAGGAAATTTACTTATTTCAATTGAAAACATTAATTTAGGATATTTTATTGTATAATAGTATTTCATTATTACTGGTAAATCAAAATACACTAACAAGTTTTCCGACCCTATCATGCTTAAGGGTCAATCAACTTTGTCTTGTTTGTTATTCTGTCCCATTGTCCAAGATACAACAGTGACCTTGTTACTTTAAAAACTGTTATTATATATGCTATTAATTTGCATAGGAGATAGTCCATAAAATAATTGGCTTTTAAGTATGAGAATGTATGTTTGGTGAAAACTGTTACCATAGAAAATCATTGTTTTAAATTGTTGTCCAAGTGACAACAGGGAACATTACCATGGCAATGAGGTACAAGAAAAAGTTGATTGACCCTTAAATATTTTAGATCACAAGCTATATCGTCGGTGATACTGAGGCCTAACTTGAATGAAATAACAGTAAAAATAGGTCTTATGGAAAAAGCTAGTTTTGCGGTGTTGCAGTATCACCGACGATATGTAGACTTATGTTTACAAATTAAAAGTGCTACAGAACCCTTACGGTATAATAATAATAAATAAATAAATATCCTGGGACATTCCTCACACACGGTCATCTGATCCCAAACTAAGCAGAGCTTGTACTATGGAAACCAGATAACTGATATAATACATATACTAATTTTGTTTGTAAATACATACTTAATATACATAATTACACCCAGACTCAGGACATACAAACATGTTCATGCACACAAATGCATGTCCTGTGTGGGAATCGAACCCACAACCTACGGCGCGTAAGGTGAACCTTAACCAGCTGCGCCAACTGGCCCGTCAACATGGTATACATGGTACTACATACACTTGGCCAGTTTTTAATGCAAATTATTAATACCCATAATGGCAGAGGCCACTCTTTCCTATAAAGCATTTTATGTAAATAAATCTATTTTTATTCTCTACTGATAAGGGAAACTTTTGGTTAACAGTTAACAGAAATGTATTAATTTAACCATATAATTTTCCGGTTTTTTTAAGGAATTCACAGAGATAAAATAAATTCAGGCATATCACATACCAAATTGTACATATTTTTTCACTATCGGAGTATAGCAATAGCATGCAAATGTTGAGCCATTGCCAAACAATTGAACTTGGCAAATGTGTTACATGTGGGGTGAACCTAAAGATTATTTGAATACATAAATGTGGAAAATGCCCCTATGGCTTAAATATTAAAATATCACCAATTCATTCACATGTATAATAGTACATTATGATACATGTGTGCAAAGTTGATTATTAACACTCGAGGCGCGATAAGCCGAGAGTGTAATAAACAATGCACACGCGTATCATACGACGTTTTTCCACACACTTGCGAGGAAAACAACAGACTTGTATTTTTTAAGTAGATTTTTTGATAATAATCAACTACACAATGAGAATGTTAAGGTGGCCCTCTGTGGCCGGCGCAACTTCAACGCAAGCATAGTCTAAAAGCTTGTTGTTTCATCCAACGTAATGTTTGACTGCGAAAAAAGAGAGACAGCATCAGAGCGGTCGGTTATCAGTCGGTAAATTCCGCTGATCACTCGCGGCCGCTTCGCTAGGTCGTCATTCATGATTTCGCATTCATAAAACTTGTTCCAGGAGTATACTTCTTGTGAAAAAATCTTACAAGTTTGTGAATAAAAAGTTAGTTATTTAGAATCTCCAATACATTTGCAAGCCTGGTATCTAAATGTTTTCTTTACTTTTACAATTTATAGGTACATTAGATATGGCCAAAGTTCAGGCAAAAACGCTGTTTTTCGGAGGCTTGGACTGAATTTGTTTCACACTTTTTTTAAATTACGCCTAGATACACGGCTAGATATAGTGCACAAGATACTATTTTGTTCAAAACATCTAACGAAAAATGTTTAACAACGCCATGATAAGTACAGACGTTTTATATGAAAAGTATGACGAATTGAGTCCTCTTAACAAATATGGCATGCAAGGTTTTTTTTTGACAGCCATGAGCTGTCAAACTATTTTACTTGTTTAAATTAAGAATGCTTTAACTACACACATCACTTACCTATTATAAAACTGAGTGGTAATGTAAAGTAAAAAGCACTTGTGCGTAATAAGCTGCATTAAGATGCTAAAAATGGTGCAATAAATGTCACTTTACGAGTGAGTGTGTTGAAAAAGAAATTATAGATTATATGAAAAAATATCCCTACATTTTTAACAGTAGTTCTATCATCCTCAGCAGCCGTTACTTCAGCGGCAGAAGCACTTGAAGCCGTTGACACTGGTAATGTGTCTGCTGGTTTGGCTGTTCCAGTCTTGTTTTTATCAGATCCATCTGTGCCATCCGTCACATTTATGTTTTTGCACATTGAAGATCTTCTGGAATAAATATTACAAAGATATTATGATTTTGTAATACAATGATATATAATTTGGCAAACAAGCATACAGCTCGCCTGATGGTAAGCAGTTACCGTAGCCTATGGACGCTTGCAACACCAGGAGTATTACTCGCGCATTGCAGACCCTAAGGTTACCCTAATACTATGGTTAAAGCTAAATTTTCAATGCAAACTCTCATACCATGGGTACAGGTGTAATATTTTACTCAGTTTTTATGGTACTTGTACACACGGCTACATATCAAGCTTTACATTTCCAGTATAAGCTGGCCTCTCATTGTACGGAAATCATTTACAATGCGAGATCAGCTTATACTGGAAATGTATAACTTGATGTGTAGCCATGTGTACAGTGTGGCAAATTACATTTCTAAAGACTCGTTGGGCAAATAATTAACTGGTCGCGTGCACGACCCGACAAGAAAGACCTGCTATTAATATTTAATATTCTTGGCTCAAATATAAAATTAAAAAGCTTGGAAGCCATTTAGAAGATCTCAATAAATTAAAATGATAGGATAACTGTGTAAAATCACTAGAGGAACACATTGTAAAGTGATTCACCAGTTTGATAGATACAAAAGTAATTTAACTATTTTATTTAAACAATACACTTGGTTTGGACTTCAATTATCTGAGGGACTGAGTCAGTAATCCAACTATTTACAAAAACAAATAGGATTACATTTGTAAATACATTTCTATATATAAATCACTTTATATGAATTTATAACATGCACATGACTACGACACACTGGTATGGCTCGCTTTTGTAACACAATTGAATATTATGCATGTAAATATACTAGTCCCATATTACCCAATCCTATTTCGCTCTAATAACTCATTGTTCTACAGACAAATGAGTCTCGCATCGATGGACGGCTCATTTTTTGTGCGCTACGACCTGTCGCTAGCAAGGACGCACGCAAATTATTGTAACTCGAAACATCTGTTTGTATGACAAAAAAAGTGAAATTGATTATATTAAATTCTGCGCCCTATTACAACATTCTCAAACACTTTGCTACCATTCTAATGTATCAAATTTGATTATAAATGTGTATGATTGAATTAAGATATTGAAATAACGCAAATGATAACAATTTCGTGGACTTACTTAGAACCTTTGATGGGTGTGAACTCTTCTGCATCGTAAAACTCCTCGGACTCGCTGCTATCACCCATTTTGATTTATTATTCTTAAATTATTAAACACCCTTTCGAATTACATGAATTGATATTTACATGATCATGCACGCAAAACAATTATTTTGTAAAAGAAGAAAGTTGAATTTCTGTTCAATCAAACCTTTTAGTGATTTGTTTGACATTGACATTGACATAACAGATTTGACAGTTCGAGCTAGGGTATATTCCGAAATGGATAATATCGATCACAGCGATCACAGCAATAATTTGCGTACCGAATTAGATATCACGCTTATGACAGCTGAGAACTATCAACGGAACGCCCGTTATCGCGCTCACAGTATTCAAAACAGAACATTTGAGAATTTAATTAAAATCTGAATTATCAATGCGTTAGGACTCCTTATATCTTTTATAAGTTGACTCGCAAAAAGGAATATCTGCTTTTTTATTATTTTTCTCTCATATAATCATAAAAAGTATCTTTGCCAAATAGAAAACAAAGAATCTTATCTTTATCTGCCGTACCATCCTTTACTGGAACCATTTCGCCGCATTTTCAGGCCCCTATTTGAGAACCTCTGGATAAGACCCGAACGCAGATATTTTCGTCATCCAGTAAGCTATAATCACATACTTAAAATCCAAAATTTCAAGTCTGTAGGTCATTTAGTTCCGAAGTTAAGCGAAAGCAAAGTTTCACATTTATGAAACTCACTCACTCACTCACTCACTCACTTATGATCATCAAAATAGAACTAGTACTTCCCATAAACTCAGAGAGCTGAAATTTGGTACAGAGTTAGGGTTTAATGACCACATAAAGGGAAAACTATAAAAACTAGGATAATCGAAGATCTGGAGTACCTGGTAACCCTGATTAGAAAACACAAAAGCCCAACCAAACTATTAGAGATCGGCATATACCGCCTTTACAAAAAATATTCAACTTGGTGGGCCGCTTCATTTTCTACAAAAAGAAGTGAAATCCCATCAAAAACATTCTGTAAAAAACTAGCCAAGTCTCGATGAAATGTCTTGTTTATCTCTAAAAAGTAATGAAATCTAGACAAAGTCGTGCCAAGTCTAAGGTTCCTTACTGCGATTTCTTTATTATTATAGTTAATGTTGTGTGACTTGGCCGTTGAAGGGAACACAAGGGTACAAAACCAGGTGTTCCATGACACCATTGCACCAATCTGTACTTGTACCCACTAACGTATAAAGAATGTTCAACGGCCAAGTCACACAACATTAACTATAATAATAAAGAAATCGCAGTAAGGAACCTTAGACTTGGCACGACTTTGTCTAGATTTCATTACTTTTTAGAGATAAACAAGACATTTCATCGAGACTTGGCTAGTTTTTTACAGAATGTTTTTGATGGGAATAGAATAGAATAGAATAGAATAAATTTATTTCATAAAATACGGTACATATGTTCTTAAATAAAATAGTGGCCGACGTATTCTACCATCACAGATGGTGTAGAAATATTTAAAATTAAATTACAGGCAACATTACACATATACGACAATTTAAATTACAAGAAAAAAATACACAAGATTTATAAATAAAAAATCATTGAATTCTATCTCGAATTATTTCCGATCTAATGTTTATGTCAATTATTACTTGAAGTCGAGGAATTCTTGAAGCGAATAAAAACACATATTTAATAACCAATTAGATAATGCTGATTTAAATTTATACAATGTCAATTTTCTTAATTCAATAGGTAATTTATTATAAATTCTGATAGCTACACAATATACATTCTTACTAAATAATTGAAGTCTTTGATGCGGTACATAAAGCTTATATGGGTCTCTACTATTGTTTTGTTTGTCCAACACTACTTCATGGAGCGGAAATAGACGGGGATATCTTTTGACAAACAAACATGTTTCCATAATGTAGAGGCACGGCAGAGGAAGAATTTTTAAACTTTTAAACAGTGGTTTGCAGTGATCTATGTATCCTGCTCTACAAATAGCTCTTATGCATTTTTTTTGAACTAGAAAAGCACGGTTAATGTCGACCGAATTCCCCCATATTATTAATCCGTATCGTAAAATAGAAGATACATATCCGTGATACGCAGATAATGCTGTGTCATTAGAGGCCACCAGTGTCAGCCTTCTAAGGGCATATACGAATCTATCCAATTTAATGCATACCTTATCAATATGCTCTTTCCAATTTAAATACTTATCTATTGTCACACCTAAAAAAACAGTAGATTGGGTGTGCTGTAGAGGAACATTATTGAAATGAACTCTAGCATTTACACTATTGCTATTATAAGTTTGAAATTGTATAAGCTTAGTTTTCTCAACATTTATATTTAAATTATTATCATTTAACCATATCCTAGTATTATTTAATTCATCATTAGTAAAATTTTCTATGTCAGATTGATTTTGAGATTTAATTATTAATGTTGTATCATCAGCAAATAGGATACAATCTTGTTTGAGTGCTCTAGGTAGGTCATTAATGTAGAGTAGAAAAAGCAGTGGACCAAGAACACTGCCCTGTGGAACGCCGTTGTTATTAATTCGGGAAGTGGACATAAATGACATTTTCTTAAAATTTTCAATTTTCGTGATTTCGGTACGCTGTTTTCTATTGCTAAGATAGCTATCTAACCAGTCATAAGCTTTGCCCCTTATTCCATATTTATGCAACTTCTGAAGTAGCTTTTTATGGCACACAAAGTCAAACGCTTTACTCATATCTAGAAAAACTGATAGGACTGGTTTTTTTTTATCTAAAGATTCCGTGATCTGTTTTACCAAAAAGAAACAAGCCAATGATGTGGAGCTATTTTTTTTAAATCCAAATTGATTTTCTGCAAGTATATTATTTTTTAGCAAGAAGCTATCAATTTTAGATTTCATTGCCTTTTCAAAAATTTTTGATAATATCGGTATGAGTGTAATTGGTCTGTAATTGGTCATGTCGGTGGAGTTACCTTTTTTAAATAGAGGTTTTATTATGGATTCCTTTAACCGGGTCGGAAAAACGCCTTCTTCAAATGAGCTATTAATTATATGACACAGAGGAAAAGCCAAATAAGAAGCATACCTTTTAATTATTTTTGTGTTAAGACCATCGTAACCAGTAGAATTTGTATTATTTAAGGACTTAATAATGTTCATTACTTCAATATTAGTTACGGGTGAAATAAACATACTATTTGGTTGATCTGTGATTAGATTGTTCTTTGATGGAATTTTATTATCATATTTTCTAAATTGTGTCAAATTGATGAAATAATTATTGAAATGTTCACATATATCATTGGGATTGTTGGAAATTATGTCATTTATTTTTATTTCTCTGATGTCACCGTTAGGATTATGCAATTTTATATTATTTTTGATTATTGACCAGGCTGCTTTACATTTATTTGACGAGTTTTTAATGAAATTATTATTATTTATTTGTTGTGATTTTTGAACACATTTTTTTAGTAATTTGGAATAGTTTAGATACCGCATTTTATTATTATTTTTACTCAAAGCTTCATAGTGATATTGATTATATAGTAATCTTTTTTTGATACATGACTTTCTAAGTCCTTTAGTTATCCATTTATTTTTAATAGGTTTATTGCTGATTTTTACATAAATTTTAGGGAAACACAAATTGAAAAAGAGACACAGTAAATCATGAAAAATATCGAATTTTTTATTACATTCATCCTCCTCATAAACTTCAGTGAAGGATAGTGCAGATAAGCATTGATCAAATTTCTCATGATTGCTCCTACAAAAGTCTCGTCTTATTTCAAACCAATATTTAATGTTTTTTATTGAGTTTTGTTTCTCAGGAAGGTAAATTGATAATGACTGCCCGGTATCATGGTCCGACAATGCCAAATTGTGGACATCACATATTGGATTTAGGGATTAGATTTTTCCGTTACTTTTGGGCATGGTCGGTGTGAGTGCAAGATGGCGCATGTCATGACGTCATCTATGACGTTTCACGGGACATCGCTATCTGTCATTATTCAATTCGGTACGGGTTTAAGCACGCTCAAATCGATTACAGCGATTACAGCGGTAATTCGGAATGCAGCCTTATTACACTACGAACCACTATTACAGTTTTGTATTCGAAGCTATGTTTAGCATTATTATGTTATCTCCTTTTCTTTTCCACCACCAGTCAGACTCGGATATTATCTGTGGATATTATGTATCGTAGGACAGGCCACTAATATAATAATAATTACGAAATCGAGATATGTATATGTCAAAAAAGTGTGAGCAGTGGGGCGATTACGTAACTAAATTTCAATCATTTTCGTATTGAAATCGGTTCAATATAGCGGTTTTCTGATATTTTTTTTACGTTCTGATACAAACAGTGGTTCATTAGAAATGAAATCATTTCCGATTTTGATATATTTCTACCGATTCAGAGGTTATTTCAATCTGAATTTCATTGCAATAAAGTTACGCAATCCCACCGCAGGTCTAAGCGTATTTTTTGTCACTATCTTTTTTTTTATACTACTAAATCGGTAAACAAGCATACGACCGCCTGATGGTAAGCGGTTAGCGTAGCCATATGGACGCTTGCAACACAAGAAGTATCGCTCACGCGTTACCGACCTTTCCCCCCTCCCCTATGAGCTCTGGCGACCTTACTCACGCGCAGGAACACAACTTTACACAACTTAAAGTTATTTGGCTGCGGTATTCTGTAAGGTGGAGGTACTTCCCCAGTCGAGCTGCTCTTTGAGTGAATAAACGCTATGCTCTACCTCTCTCAAAATATCTCGCGTATAGGCTTTACTTTTGTTTGACCTCAGTGTCGTTGAGGTCAAACAAGTTTTTGTAGGCAAAATAGGCAAAAGATATTTCTTGATACAATACAATACAATATTCTTTATTATTTACACAAAAAACACACAATATAAAAATAACAAAACAAAAATAAAGTGTAAACAATTCAGGCGGTTGATGAGAGCAATTCAACAATTCAGGCGGTTGTGGAAGCCTAATTGTATGTTATTTGTGACTTTCTATATATTTTCAAAGATATTGTTTAATGTAGTGATGGTAAATTGTTGTATAATTGGCTGTAAAAGTCGTATTGAACGAAATTAACCAAATATAACCTTTCATCGGTAAGTAGTTCTTTTTAAGTAAATCGAAGGATTAGTGACGGGCCAGCTGGCGCGCTTGGTTAAGATTTCACCTAACGCACCACAGATCTCTTGTTCCAAATCCCAAAGGTAAAACATAAGCTTCTTGGGAATAGACTTACGTGTTATGCTACGTTTATAATGCTTAAAAACGGTTAAAAACATTTTTAAGCGTAAGGAAGCGGAAGTAAAGAATTATTCCTGTTTTTAACTCTACTAAAACTTGACCCAGCATTATAAACGTAGCATAACACGTAAGTCTATACTACCCATGGAACAATTAACCTATAGAAGCGCAATGACGTTCATTTTGGTTGAAATAAATTCCGCCAATTTCCCACCGCCGACAATGCGCGCTGATTGGTTAAGACAAGGACGCATGCACTCTGATTGGCCAAGTCAAAAACACACGACGCAGCGAGTGGTCCTTACTGTTCAAATTCAGTGACAAATCACTGACTAGTTGTGGAATTATATTGTTCAGTATTACTACTCTATAGGGATATTTCCTCGATGATACTACCCAAGAAGCTTATGTTTTACCTTTGGGATTTGGAACAAGCGATAAAACTTTAGTTGACTTTTTGGCGGGAACTTGCAGAGTAACGTCAGTCTGTCGCGACTTAGAAGAAAGAAAAAATCAATGAAACGCAGTAGAACTTTTATGGCACCCTCTCATTTCCGTAGTCTGTCTCGCTCTATGATTAAACGTCATCTGTCACTTGTTTTTTCCCTCCAGTTTTATATAAATGTTTGAGAAGTTCAGAATATTATATTATACTTATTACAGAATATTATACAGGATAGTAGTTAATTTTATTGCTAAGTAGAAGTGAGAAAGTAGAAAGTGTGTTTAAAAAGTAGAAAGAATGAAGTATAGAAAATGCGAAGTGTGAGGATTAAGATCGGAAAGGAAAGATGGTAAAAAACGTGATTTTATGGCCAAATTTCCCCTGGATGCAGTTCGGTCAGTAAAATATCATTCAGTCCTATAATTCCTTTAATAAAAACATCTTAATATTATCTTAATCTAGAAAATACCATAATAATATTTTAGAAAATAGTGTGGTGCAATATTTATTATCGAATTCGATATCGATATTTTTATATTTTTACGTGCCGAAAATGGGTGAAAATGACAGGCAACGAGGACTTGGCTTACATTCCACTTACACCCACTTACCCATTTTAAGTGTATTCCGAACCAGTGGTAGTGTCAACTGTATCGTTCATAAGTGCCTTATCAGGGCCTAAACTTGATAATTTACTTTTTATTTTGATTTGCATTTCATAAAACGTCTAGTTGCAAATTTTATATAGTTTTAATTAAACGCCAACCACAAACCTTACTGTATATTAATATATTATATGGTATATTTTTATTTTTAGTCATAATCTGAACAAAGTACCACTGGTTTTGTTTTGGTAGTGCTAAAACAAAATCAGTGGATCTTAAATATCTATATTATTTACAACAGTATATATATATCGATATCGATAGATTTAAATATCTACTAAGAGCGCATCTCTATTCCATTCTAAGGTTGGTAGTACTGATTGGTAGTACTAATTGTGGCTTTTTTTGGTTGCCACATTGATTTTTATTATTTTTATCTTGCTCTATGGAGTCCCGTCTCTTCTTACGTAGTTATTGAATACTCTTTGAGTAACGTTGTGTTTTCATAAATTCGTGTTACCTATTTTGAGTTTTATTGCATATTATCGGATGGATCCAATAAAGATCAATCCATGTGCACCAGTGAAGTGAAATGAAATGAATGATGTGTATCGTAACTTTTGGTTTTAGTGCATACAATGACGACTATTGTAGTAAAATCATAGAATAAAATATGATTTTTATGGATGGTGAATGGTGACTGACTGATGTAGGCAGAGAGTTCACTCTACGCTGACTGATAACTACCTATGTGAAAGTGATTTATGGTGGATGGTCAGCATGAGGCGGGAGATTTGAATTTTATTGATTTTTACCGTCGTAGAACAAATGGCTAAATATTTCAGTCATTCGCGAGTTTTTTGTATATTATGAGCCATATTAATTTGAACGTTCCTTTAAAAACCGTAAAACTGACTATTTTACTGAATGTACAAAAAATTTTAATTATAAACAAAAAGACAAAAAGTATCAATTCCACAATATGCCAAATGAACTACTACGATCGCTTATTACTGAAATATTTAGCCATATTGTTCTACGAAGGTAAAAATCAATAAAATCTTGAAAAAAAAAAAAAACAAATTTCCCGCCTCATGCCGAGCATTTTCATCATGATGATCTCCAGTAGTAGTAGTTTATTCATCCATAAAAGGATAGGCAAGGGTTATTTTTTCAACCATACCGCCATTTCATACGTGTAATTTTATATAATATCATTTTCATTTTCATTTTAGTACAATGGTGGTCATTGTACTAAAACTTTACACGGACTTTTTGAGACAACTCGTAAAGTCACGATACACATAATTCATTTCATTTCACTTCACTGGTGCACATGATTGATGTTTATTGGATAAAATACCACCGATAATACGCAATAAAACTCAAAATACACGAATTCATGAAATAAAAATGAAAACACAACATCTCTCTACAAGTTCCCGCCAAAAAGTCCCAATGATGATCTCCATAAATCAAATCTAAGGTGGCCATCTTATCTCAGATGAGTGTAGGTACATTAGTACATAGTACGAATCAAAACCCTATGGTATGCATCCTACATACACTTAGCTAGTTTTTAAGGTACCGTACGGCGTACCTTAAAAGAAAAAGGGAAAAAAAACTATTCCGCTTTATTATACAGGGCGTCCCATGGCTATGCCACATGGAGGGAAAGTACCTTAAATATTGTAGATGGAACATTTTACTGAAAGAATAAACTGCATTCATAGATTTTTAAATAGTTACATTGTTGAACCGGGAATCGAACCCGTTACATGAGAAAAATAATTACTCTGTAGCTTTATCATACCGATCGAAAGGTTTCATCATAAGGATTATTTTTTTGCTTTTGCTTTGACAGTAATTTTAATTTTAAGCATTTCTTTTTATACTTTGTTGAATTATTTTTGTACAATAAAGAGTTGTATCTATCTATTTACTCTCAGGTTTAGTATAAAAAATCCTTGGGTTTAGCATACTTACTGCATAGGTATACATAGGTAGGTAGGTGCTAAGCTAAGTCACTAAAAATATTTTAGTTAGTAAGACATATTATTCATGGTTATAGGTAAGTAAAGGTAAAGAAAGATAAATAATTTTAACAAAAAAATTAAACCGCCTTTAAAGTACACACGTAGGTACCTTTTTGGTGTACTTTATGGTGGTTTAATATTTTTTGTTAAAAAGTTTTTATTTTTGAATTTTGAGTTTCGTATACATATATGTGTTTTCAATACATCTCGACATTTGTCACTGACCGAGGATTTATCCCATCTAGGTGTAAAGTTATCATCAATACAAATGAATCAAGCCCAAACACCAGGTAATTGCTGTAAATCGTTGATTAGTTCCCTCGACTGTCTTACGGCTCCATCATCAGATCGACATCACCAGACCTTCATTTAATAGTAGTGCTTTAAAATACTCAATGAAAAAAATTAACAAACGCACTAGCCGCCACTACGATTTCCCGTTATTTTACGCCATTATCAGATCCTGGTTTCTTTAGCATAGTAACACGCTTGGGATATCTCCTTTCCAACAAAAAAAGAATCATCAAATTCGGTTCATAAACGACGAAGTTATCCGCCAACACACATAAAAAAAAATATACGGTAGAATTGAGGAACCTCCTTTTTTTGAAGTCATAAAAAAACAGTTTTTGTTTCATTCCAAAATTACGCGTGCTCTGCTTGATGATTACTTAATTACGTACCTACCTTACCTATAATGCACCTATTGTAAACTCAACCGCAAAATGTCAACTCATGCTCGCTGACCTGATTAGTCAGCATCTTGGGTCAGCAGTCGGAACAGTGACATTACATAGGTATAGTTGTTTCCGAAATGGGGTTTTCGCTTAGTTGGGGTTTTTCCCAATTTTAGTGAAGTATGTTTTTTATGTTTTGGGTGGAGGTAGCTACTAGGGAAAATTAAAAACTTTTTTATTCTACGAGTAGGCATAGGTCGTAGAATAAAAAAAAATAAAAAGGAAAAAAAAAACAAAAGCAGTTAGTATTTTTAAATTAACATTAACTACATCCGCCCGCCGTCACGAAGGTCCTGGGTTCGAATCCTACAATGAGCTTGAGCTTTCGGTGAAGGAAAACATCCTGAGATAACCATAGCACGGTGGTAGGGCACTTTGCAGTACCCGCCTGGCTGGCTACCACCCTCAAGTTGAAAATCTGGCACCAAGCACAAGGAAACAAACACAGGAACACAACGGTACCTACCGTGGTGTTCCGACAGCTGTACTTGAGAGCCAGTTCCTTCTAGGCTTTGTGTGCTTACCACCTTCGACCGAATCATCACTTACCATGATTACGGTCAAGCACAGGCCAATAGAGAAAAAAAAACATTACTACCACTTTAAATAGTTGAAAAAACCTTGTTACAGCAAAATGTTATATGATAGCAGGCCAAAAAGAATAAAAAGACTTGTCGAAATTTCAAAATTCGAGTACAATAGTGTTATTTTTTCTGGAACATGTTGGTCGCGGTCAGCGCACATTCTGCCAACCTGAACGAGGACTCGTCCTCCTTGCTACTGAGGTCACACGACACCTGAGATCCCGAAGGCATTGGCCACGGGAAGGTCTACAATCTGGTTTGATAGTGAACGACCTAGCCCTAGTATTCTGTAATCTGTGGACCTAGCATAGGGAGTAACCAAACACAACGCAAGAATTGTTGTGCAACTATATTTTAGTTGGGTTTTTACGAAAGTCGTATTTTTGTAAGAATAAAATTATTAGTAATAATAGTAGGTACCTATGTATTTTTGTAAATGACTTCACTGACTATGTTATCATTTCATAAGGATCACAGGCAGGCGCAGTCTATGGTATGGTATGTGGCCACCAAGAATCGTATAGGTATATTATTCTATAGATTCTTGGTGGCCACCTTTGATTAGATTAAATACTCAAAGGTGGCCTACGGTGATATGCAGTCTATTAGCCAAAATGTTATAGTCATTTTTTACTCTGTTAAAACTTTTGTAAGCGCCTACTAATATGAATTAGCTAAAGAAGAGGCTATGGTTTAGTGTTTCTTTCGTATTCTTTGCTCGAGCTGAAAACAGTATCATGCATGCACCATATTATCTCACTATCTCACTAATAATATCTGTAAGATGTATAGATATCGGTTTTGGGTGAAATTTGGCACATAGATAGAATATGTTCTGGATTAACACATACTTATGGTATTTTTTATACGGAAAACAATTAGGTTCCTCGGAAACGCTGGTGAAATATTGTAGAGAATATAATAATCACTACGTTTTACGTCATGCACTGTCATGCATGTTCCGACGAAATTCAGATTGATTGAAAATATTGAGACCATTACACATAACAAAACTTCCTCCATTGGCATGATTACGCAAATTATTATCAATATTTTGTCGACACCTCGGTAAAAGGTTTTTTGTATCCGGTAAAGTTGGTAACAGCGTACAGCCCGCCTGATGGTAAGCCGTTACCGTAGCCATATGGACGTTTGTAACACTCACGAATCACGCGTGACTGACCCTTTCCCCCTCGCCAATGAGCTCTAGCGACCTTTCTTGTGTGTGGAACACAACATTGTTTTGGCTGCGGTCGAGCCCAGTCGAGCTCTTTGAGCGAAATAATATAGGTAAGTAATGCCACAATTTTACCATTAGGCATAAGATGGTAATACTATGGTAATGATATGCTACATGGGGCTACACCTCTCTAGACAGACATACATACATTCTCGTTTCTTTTTCCTTTAACAAGTCATCAACTAAAACCCGGAGGTTTATCCATAAATGCATTTAATCATTATGAAAATTAGTTGTTTCAAACAATATTCTTGGAGTCATTAGGAGTGAACTCATTTATCTGGGTGCCTCCCGTCAAGACAGCCAAGCGAAGCGCAAGGGCAAACGGCGAAGCCACGTATTTTGACTAAGTTGTAGAGTTTGTGAAGTTAGGGTTTGTAAAGTTAGGGCGTGTAGAGTTATAAGCTTGGCTCTACATGAGATGAGAGGTAACTTTTTGATAGTGCGAGCGATATGGTCTCTTTTTTGCAACATTTTACATGAAAATGGTTTTAGTGGGATCCTCTTATTTTAATTATAGTTAGATCAGTTAAATAGAAGCACACAGTTAAAATTAAGGTTCATAATATACTTGGCACGAGCCTCCCTCAAAATCAATTACAGCTTAAGGCCTTATAGGGCCAAGTGGACTCGTGCAGGCCATTGAATCTTGCTCCCCTATACAGCTTCCATCACTGATAAGCCAGTAAAGAATCAATGCCGGAAATCGAACCTAGACAGAACGTAGACTAAATCCACTGAGCCGTGACAGCTTTTTCATTGGATTGCTCGAGTGGTTTGACTCTATCACCAGTGAGTATATATTCTATGATATTGATTACATATCTGTGATTAAATTGAAGTGGCATGTCAACATTATAATCGTTCATTTGGTATTACTTGCAATTACTATGTAAGGCCTGGGTAGGAGTTGGGAGCTTGGAGCTGGTAGCAGCTATGGCAATAGCTTGAGAACGGCTAGTTTTATTGCCGAGTGGATTGGGGATGCATCGTAATCAGCAACGATTGAGGTATTCAGTAATTACCCTAGGTGATCTAAACTTAGCTGATAATGAATTAATGAAAATTTCACCGGTAAATCTTATATCAATTGAATACTTTTCCGTCTGACCGAATACTTATTCCAAAAAAGTTACTCTCAAAAAACTCATCATTGCATTTTTAATTTGAATCCATTGACGGCGAATCTGGTAGTTCTGTCGACGACATGCGTCATGCAGTCGACCGGCACTCCTATATAAAACTTGACCTCCCTCCTCTCGCAGTTACTCAGTCTCCTCATTTCGTGCTGGCCGTACGTGTTACGGTGTGTGCTTGTTTCTAAATTTAAAAAACCGGCTGTCAAATTAATGTAAGTTTTTTTAATTTTACTTTTTAATTTCCAAGTTATGCAGTGTTGCAATTGCAATTTTATATTCGTTTGTTTTAAATCGATGTTCAAGTTCTGTTATTCCAAAAAAATAATTTGTTATGGAAACAACCGACGCGCGACGTAATGAAGTACTGTAGATATTTATAATGGTAGTTTACAAAGCAATCTTTGAATTCTATATCGCATGTAGGGAAGTACCTAATTAAAGATGGTCAGCAATCGATCTGGTATTATTTGAGAAAGTGCAGACACATTTGGTCCAGTTCCGAGTTCAAAAACAATGCTTTTGGATTTCAAGCCGATTGAATGAAGTGAAAGGAACTATAAGTGAACCAGTTAACTTGATTGGCACGCGAGATAATTTCGTATTCTAACTCTGTACTTACTTCCCACGTTGTATTCCGAGATATGGCTATTTAAAAAAATACAGTTGGTTGATTACCCTCGATTAAACTGTAAATTGTTGTGTGTGACCATTAAACTGTACAATGTGAACTGTAATAAAGAAATTATTATTATTATTATTATTGATTTTAACAGTAACTGTAAACGCACTATTCGTCACATACTTAGTAGTGATGGGTGATTATCCATTTACAATGTCAATTAAATATAATTTTATCTTATACCTTGATACTTTTAATTATTTAATAGCTACCCCGCCTCGATTGCCTTGATCGCTATCGCTATTTGTTAATATATTGATATTATTAGGTATACACAATTCAAGTAGAAAGTAAATAGAACTACCGGCCGGCCGGTAAAAAGAAAATAATTATTGCTATAGTAGATTTCAAATAACATGAGTTCGGTGACACATGGTATTTTATTAGATTTCTCAATGGTTAATGTTCATTTCGATATAATAAAGGAATACTATGATAGATCGAGGTTTCATGAAATATTGTGCGTACTATTTCAGAGTAATCAAATGGAATTTCACTAGATATTGGTAAAAAACCCTTGACCTTGACGACTCATCCTATGTGAAATAGAGTATAGTTACGTATTTCCATAGAGTAAAGTGTCATTTCTTACACAAGGTCGACACGCTGATATGATATGAAGGTAGACCTTACGAGTACTATCATCAATCATCATATATAAAATGAATTGTAAAAATAAGGGGTTGTCCCTACATAACAAAAAACAATATTTTCCAATAAGTTGAAAAAAATGTGGCCAAGTAAGTAATATATAAGTCAATGGTGGCCAGTATTAAAAGTGCATCATAATGGAGTTACCCTATATATAGAAACTTAGATCTTGTTTATAGTTTTTTGAATCTTTACACATACCTACCTACCGAGATTTTCAATTTCCGTAGTTACATTTTTATAGAAACGTCAGCTTGAAAGCATCCCTAATGCTGATCTGAGGGAGTTAAAGGTCTGAAAATCTCACGTTGAAAATCTGTCGCTAAGCACCTATAATGTTTCAGCGCCAGCGGTTGCACTCGAGAGCCCATTGCCAAATTGGTCACAGGCGACAAGGGCGCAACCATCGAAAATATTCCCTACATATTTGATTTTCAAATGAGAGCTTTAGTTCAAGTTTTGACCACCTGAACTGACGATTGTTCTAATTGACGTTTGGTGGCACTACCATAATGGACCACCCTCCTGCTTATCAATCTATGTCACACATCACACACGCTGTATTTAACATAATTTAATCCAAAATAGCGGATATGACTTGTAGAAAATGCTAAGCAAAAAAAAATACATTTCACGTGACGTGATCCAGTTGGCAGATTACAAAAAGGTGTAATTTATATAAATTATAAAACCTATAACCCGACTACGAAACAAGTTTGAGATGCCTTGCAATGTTTAGAAAATACAAATGTTTGCCAAATACGTGAAATTATTATAAATATATTATATAAAACAGTCAGATTAGAGTTTCTGCATCGTTATAATTTATTACTAATATTTATAATATTTTTTCGCGGGTTTTTTTTTTTAAGTAAAGCCTTGCTTTAAATAAATTATAAAATACGTGTTTCAGTTTCTTTGAAAAATATTCCGCAAAGGGGTAAGAAAGAAGGGAATAGGATTTTTTTTCGTTGGAAGAACGACGTATTTCAGAATTTTGAAAACCTTCTTTTATGGTAAATCCCCGGGAACGCGGGAAAACCACTGGGCGTTAGCTAGTTGTTTATAGGAGCTATGAATATATTTAATCAAACATTATAATTATTTCTATACACGACAATGCACCATGCTTATTAGTATTTGACTTATTGATATTTTACATGACAGGTAGTTTTATTGTATAGGTACCACAGGCAATACTCAGGCAGGTCTGAGTCATACAATAGGCTGAGTCTGGGCGTATCTGTATATTTAGACACATTTCTCGTTTTGCTTAGTTAGTCACAAGTTCTGCTTAGTTAACTTAGTTTGGGATATGTCAGTTAAAAGACTGCGGTGCGGTTGTTAGTGTTAGAGGTTGCCCTTCCCGTCATATATCGATACAATATTATTAATATTGTATCGTCTATATTGGTCAGCAACAAGCGACTCAGGGTTGATAATACAAATTATACTGGTGTTAATAAAAATATAAAAAAATACTTTATTTTTTAATAATAATAAAAAATATAATAATTTTAATTGGAAAATCATGTAATAAGTGTAGTCGTATAATTCAACGGGAGTGCGAGGGATTGAAGGGGTGGGGCGACGGGGCGGCTTTCGCCTAGCTCTAGTCTGTGCACGTGTCTAGTGACCACACATTGCGGTAGTTTTAGTTCAAATTGAATAAGCTTTTTCTCAATGCATTTACAGTATTTAATGGAATTAAGGCCAATTTTGGAAAATAAATTCTTTTGTTCTATCTGTGTCGCTCGTTGTCGACCAAAAAAACAGCCTGTATATCCGAAGTCAAGTTACTAATCATTGTCCGAGGTCAGTTCTTGTAACTTCCCTACTGAAGATTGCCTAGACTTTTTGTACTTAGCAATTTTACGGTATGTGACTACGACATGCCTACTAAACTCGGCCTTGTTGGCTAAATTACTTTGTAGATATTTGTCGAATAGGCTAGACGGCTAGATTTTTTGAATAGGCTATTCACATATTAGTTTTGTTTATGTGTTGTTACAATGGGCTTGACTGCGATTAATTGTCAAAAATAAGTACCTACCTAGCTTAATGTAATTAATAAAATGCATAGGTAGGTATCATATTCCTGAGTAGTGAGTACGTAGCTAGTAAGTACAACATTTAATGATTTTAATTTTACTACCTAGCTAGGTCTAAGTTGTACTATTAATTATTCTGTGGTCTAGGTAGGTATCTCTAGGTAGACTATCTGTAGACTTGAATCTTCGAATTAGGTAACCGAAAACACAATATAAGAACCTTGCGATTGTTAGACTGACTACTCTTTAGAAAATCTACTAACGTAGGTAGGTTTTTTGATTTCTCATTGTTACTCCCGGGTATTAAAGTTTTCTTTCCTAGCTAAGTAAGACAGGTAATCCTAAAACCTAACTATTACCTATAAATGCGCAAGTGAGTTTGTTTGTTACGCCTTCACGCCTCAACTACTCAACGGATCATCATGAAATTTGGCATGCAGATAGCCTGTGGAAAAGGACATAGACTTTTTATCCCGGGAACGCGGGTGAAACCGCGGGGGACAGCTAGTATTTAAATAATTTTATAGAATATTTAAGTAGGTACCTAACTATAGCCAAAATTACTTAAATAAAATTTTCTGACATTAAACAAAATGAACAAAAGAAACACCAATCGCCCAATAACGTTCTACTTTGCCTTTTGACCTCAACGTGACCTTTTTTATCAACGCCAATCACAATTGAAATTACTTCCGCAGAAATTCCAATTTCATTGCCACTACCTTCAATTACCTTTTCTTTTCCGCAGCACAATGCCTATTGACTTGTACTACGTGCCTGGCTCGGCGCCCTGCAGGGCTGTTCTTCTCACGGCCAGGGCTCTGAACCTCAACCTTAACTTGAAGCTGGTGGACTTGCATCATGGTGAACACTTGAAACCTGAGTATTTGAAGGTAAGTGAACGTTCACTTTAAATAGGCTATATACCTACAATACAATCAACAGATAGAAAGACAATGTGAGTTTCTAAACGTAAGTAGGTACTTTCATAATTATGTAGTGTACGTAGGTACCTATATCAGTTATCTGGTTTCCATAGTACAAGCTCTGCTTAGTTTGGGATCAGATGGCCGTGTGTGAGGAAAGTCCCAGGTTTTTTTTTCTTTTTATTATTTTATTTTAAAAGTACTTAATAAAAACCGTACCTATGCATAGGTTTCGATCCTCTTTGTTTGATCCGGGAATCGTACTTTCAGAAATGCATAAAGTTTCACCTGTATCGGAGGCCACCCTACCCTACGAATAATAAAGTCGCGTTGATTTTGTTCACAGTTACGCTTCCTGGCTTTTATTATTCGTAGGCTATACCACAGAGGATTGTAATCTGTGGCTTTACTGGCTATTAATTCTGTAGCCATTCAAATCGTAACCTATAGGTATCATGAATTATTCCTGAGGAAGATGTCAGCAATAAGTAATAGGGATAAAATGTGAGGAAAATAACAAAACAAACATCACAAAATAATAACATGTGTTGGTTTAATAGTACCTACTTATAAAGCCATTATTTTTTATTTATTATCATAGGTTCGCGGTTTACCTATATATTGTAGTAATTAATAGTAGATAATCTTTAGTCTAGGATACAGAGTGGCTACTAGCATAGAGTAAAGTGTCTGAGATGTCATCTTTTCGAAATCTACCTATGCGTTGGTTATGTCATGGTAAGTGTAGGTAAGTAGGTAAGAATAATTATAAGTAAGGTAAGGTAAGTATAGGTACACTTACCTTACCTTACTTATAATTACTGTGCGGGCTCAAAGGAGCTTTCTTCCGCGGACGGTCAGATTGTGGAATGAGCTCCCCGCCGTGGTTTTCCCAATGGAGTACAGCATGGGGTTCTTCAAAAAGGGCGTGAAGAGATTTCTTCAGGGTCGGCAACGCGCAAGTGATGCCCCTGGTGTTGCAAGCGTCCATAGGCTACGGTAACTGCTTACCATCAGGCGGGCCGTATGCTTGTTTGCCACCTTAGTGGTATAAAAAAAAAAAAAAAAAAAAATATATATTCTTTGGGCAACGGAACAAATTTTTTATATGAAAATGAGACTTTTTACGCGAATTGGAAATAACGACAAATAAAAAAAAAAAATGTTTGTTTGTTCGTTCGTTCGTCTCTATCCATTGCATGTTTAAAACTGCGAATAGAGCCACGGGCATCGTCACATAATAAAAAAAATATAAGTAGTAGGTAGTAGGTAGGTAAGTATATGCTTTGGACATTGTTTTCTATTACTTTTTAAATATCTAGATAAGTCTAAAACTATGGCAAATAGCCAGCACTTCCCGTGGAACGCATTCAATATCAAAACGTCGTAAAAAATATTATTATTAAACAATTCTCAACTTTAAACACAAGCTATTGGAACATAGAATAGCATAAGTGATTGAATATTAGAAGTGGCACCGTTCGTGTTTGGATGATGTAATTCTGCAGTAGGAATTTAGGGCCAATGAACTATTGAAGGGAACTTGTTTGTGTCCATTGCGAATTGACTATTATATCTACTATGAAATACCTAAGTACCCGTTATATTTAATATTACGACAATATAGGATCCCCGGAAGTAGAAATAAGGCTTTGTTAATAATCGACAGAATGTCTGTCATTCTGACACTATCTCATTACAACTCCACTACCACTCATATTATCCACATAATGATTTTCGACGCTACTGAATTAGTAGACTAGACTAGATAGACTAGACATGGACTAGACTGCCAAAACTGTCAAATTTGTCAATTTTTACACGACTGACTGTTCATTGGTACACAATTAAAATCGCACCCCTAATAGGTATGCTGTATCTCTACCATGAGTTTTCTACACTAACGTAATCTACATCTACAGTCGCTAGCGACTATACGGTGAAACATTTTGTATGAAATGCTTCCAAAAAAATCCACTAGAGGCGGTGCTCGTTATACAAAATATTCACCATAGTCGCTAGCGTGTGTAGATTACGTTAGTGTAGAAAACTCATGGTAGAGGTACAACCGAATTACGTTTTGATAAGTTGAAAATCTGTGACTATGAGCAGGGGGTATGAAGATATTTGATGAAAGATAATAAAGCTAATGAAACTCAGTTTAGACCTGAAAGAATCATGGCGAGATTTGTACAAAAAAATAAGATAGAGACGTTGGAATTACGTTATAATTGGTCCTTGGTGCCTAAGGAAATAACTTGAGGCATTTTAAATATTTTTAGATCCCCGGGATAAAAATGTGACATTCTATGCCATGCCGGCGAATCGTGACCAAAACCGTTATGTTGTTGTTATGTTTTGCAGGGCTTATAAAATATTTCTACTATATGTTGCTGGTAATATAATCTCATCATTGGAAGTGATTCAAAACCATCTAAAATGTTTTATTTTTTTGTACAAATCAATGTATGGATCTCGCCATGATTCTTTAGTTAGACTGATTTAGTGATATGTGTACTTAGAGAGAAAGAAACATGAACAATCTCCACTGTAACTAGGTAACACAAATATAGCTAAATAAATACGCACGTATCTAATCATTGCATTGCAAATATTAAGAAGACTTGTTTATTACAAGACGAGTTACATTACATACAATGTACCTACCTACTAGCAACTCGCTAAGATTCGCGACAAATAAGGATATGAAATTAAATAACTACCTAGGGTAGTGGCACCAAAAGATGACCGACCCCCATAGATGAACGATCGACCGAAAATTAAAGAAATATAATATAATCCCTAAATTTACATGTTTGCAATATTTTTTTACCCATAAGGCAATATTTTTTCTTCCATATTCCTTAACAACATTGACAATGACAGCCCAAACGCGCTTGCGGTGAATTTTTTATGTGTTCGGTACCCGCCAAAAATCGGTTTTATATGGAAACCTTCTAACGGTAAGTCCCTCCAAATTTAAGAACATTGTCAGCGTATAGAAAGAATTAATATCATATTAGAGCAGTTTTGGTTGGAATAAAATCTTGATATATTCTGCTTTCAATAACTTAATAAATATTATTACATTATTTACCGTTTTTTAGAGAAATTTACTGTTCAAGTAATGGATTCAATTTTGTTCACTTGATCCAATAGATGAACGGCGTTCAACTAATGGAAAAAGGTCTAATTTTTATACCCATTAAAATCTTTAAGTTAACGATTAAACACAAAAACAAAAATACTCAAATGAATTTTATTAAATTTATGAACTTAGTTACCAAAAGTTGAACAAATTATTTTAAAGTTTTTGATTATGTTAAACCTAACTTTCCTATAGAATCACCATTAAGATCGGTGGTCGAAATTTGAACGGTTCACATTTTATTCGTTCAACCTTTGGGTATATTTGCCTCAAGTTGAACGAATAATATTCACTTAGAATATTATTCGTTCATTTTATGGTTCATTAATCCATTAAATGAACGAATTAATATGGAATCTACTCCTATTCAAATGTTAGTTCAACTTTTGGGTACAAAACGTTCATAATTAGGGCTCAGTGTTCAACTATAGGGGTAAAACCTAAATTTTCCTACATTTACAATTTAAAAAAAAATATTTGAAGATGTAGGATATAATTACTTTAATCCTTCAATTAATAAGGATTTAAGGTATTATTGAAAAAAACCACAAGCGCCTATGTCATAAAATGACTGAGTTATAGCTATTTAAAGATGGACAAAACCCTTAAACGTTCATTTATTGGTGCCTCTACCCTATATGTATATTAATTAACAGGATGACTTAGAAACTCTTGGTAAAGGATTAAACACAGTAATAATACAATACTTCCACGATAACAATACACTAGTTATAGAAATAAATCAACGACAGAAATGGACTGTTAGAATTTCTGGTCTAAGTACCTATTGTCTAAATGCTTGAAGCAGGCCCTATAACTTTAGGGGGTTGCACCGTGCCTATCTCAGAATGGTCTGGTGCCCACCCCAGGATGTTGGATTACCAACCCAAAACTACATTCTAAGGCAGAATTTTTTTCGCTACATTGTATCGGCTTATAGGGCGCAGGCCCCCCATGGAAAAAAGACCTACATACGCCAATGATATTAACTAAGACATATAAGAACGAAATACCATCTTGAAGAGTGTCTAACTCTGTTAAAAAGCCGACAACAAAACACCGACAAGGCAAAAAAATTAATAACATTTGATTATGCGAACACACAGGTACCAAAATTCCCATGAACCGGTTTCTAATCGAGCGTCAGTTTATACCCTCGCCTGGTGGAGTACACTTGATTTGGTATGATAGTCTGACTAACCAAATAAACAACTTCTTAGAATAAAGTATCTAAACACTGGCATAAAAACGTAAAACCTGTTTGTGTGAAGGTCGAACTTATTACGAGCGTAACTTTGTGAAAGGCAATATTTATTTTGAAGAATTAATTGGATAATGTGTTATGTTCGTTGGAATCTGACTTATGTATGAAATAGGTACTCGCTTGACTTGTAAGTCCGGCAGACGAAAGAATATTGGTTGTCTAATGTAGGAGCTGGAAGGTAGAGAAACTTCTCAATGGAGTAAAGCGTCCTATCGAGTTTTATGCTTAGTTGATTTTGTCTTGAGGGTCGTTATCTATCTCAACAGCTCACGTTTTTCTGTAGGAACAGGAACCACTTCTAACAAAGAGGGGAATTTAAGTATATTTTATTTCTCTGGCACGTTTTCCCGTATTTTTCGACGAAAATTACTTCAAGAGTTATGACGAGGATGATGAATGTAATGTAATGTTTCTTGCTATCACACACGGTCATCTGAGCACTATGGACACTAGATTCATATAGATATTGGAACTCAGACTCGGAACAAACATGTCATAAGACATAAGAATGATTATCCTGGGTGGAAATTAAACCACCAACTAGAGCGTAGTAATCTATAGCCTCAACGCCAACTGGCTCGTCAGACAGATTCTTACCTGAAGGTATTGTTCCCCACAGATCAATCCCCAACACACAGTGCCCACTCTCGTAGACGATGGGTTCTCAATCTGGGAGTCTCGTGCCATCATCACTTACCTGGTGAACAAATACGGCAAAGGCAGCAGTTTGTATCCTGAGGAGCCGAAGGCGAGGGCACTGGTCGACCAGCGCTTGTACTTCGATATTGGTACGCTGTATCAGAGGTTTTCGGATTACTTCGTAAGTATTGTTTTATCCTACTAATATTTTAAGAGGTATATTGGGAGTAAAGGGTTTAGCGTTCAAAAATCGGAGCAGGGAAGTACCACCACCTTACAGGAGATCGCAGACAACTAAATTAATGTAGTGTTGTGTTCCAGAGCTTCATGAGAACTTTTTGTTCTCGCGGTGTGCTCCAGCGGTGTATTACCGATATCTTTTCCTCTGCCGACTCCTCTCAAACTCTTAATTAGTCCAAATGCACCCAAAATCATATCTTTTTAACCTTACAGTACCCACAAATATTCGGCGGTGCCCCGGCCGATAAGGACAAGCTAGCCAAAATCGATGATGCCCTGAAGCTCCTGGAGACGTTCCTTGAGGGCCAGAAGTACTCGGCCGGCCCCACGCTGACGCTGGCCGACCTCAGCCTGGTCGCGAGCGTGTCCAGCTTCGAAGCTAGTGACGTCGACTTCAAGAAATACTCCAATGTTAAAAGGTGAGCGCGTCATGGTATTCAACGGCCGTCACACTACTGGACTATCATGGCCTCGGAAGAAACAACTCTTTGGTCCGTATTATAAAACGTCATTCAAGTTGACGTCAAATGCTCAAGTCAATATTTAAGACATTTTAATTGGGAACCTGAACCAATGATAATAGGTGTATTTTCGATTAACCATTATGAATTCGTGGTACGGTACTTGATCAGAGACGACTACAATTCTAAAAGCATCCTCATACAGACTACCTGCCTACATACTAACTTCCTTTCCACAGATGGTATGAAACAGTAAGATCGACCGCCCCTGGCTACCAAGAGGCCAACGAGAAGGGCCTGGACGCCTTCAAAGCCCTCGTCAAGAGCATGAAGAAATAATCCATAACCACCTTTATCTTCAACAATACAAGATACACTTTACAGTACCAACTGTCACCATCACAAAATATATTTTCTACACGTTCTATTTCTAAGGTTTAGTTTGTAAGGCACAATAAAATAATAAAATGATTTTGTTATTTTATTTATTATTTACAGTTCATCTTTACCCTTAATTGTAGCAATTAGGTTTTTGAAATCGTCAATTCCTTTCTGATTTGCTTCTTTATATCCTGGTGCGGTAGCTTTGACCAGCTCGAACCATCTGTTAAAAATAACATGAGTATACAGGGCTATTCATTGTATAAGTACCTTCTATTATAAATTAATTTGTTCAGCTTAGTAGGTATAATAAATAATAATCAATGAGTACTGGATTTATACCATGTTTTTGTGACAAAACAGAGTTTCAAAATAGAATTGTTTCAGTGGTTTCAATTAACTATCAGTGGTGTAAAAATTTTCAGATTTGACAGTTTTGGTAGGTTGAGACCATGGTAAGACTACTAATGCCCGGTTTCCATAAACAAAATAGAATCGTTTTGCTTACCCTTTGCTTACCAATGGTAGGTTTTTTTATAGGTAGGTTTACCTGTGATAGCTACTTCCATATGGGTCTGCTATGCAAGCTTTGAGGTCTTCGCTTAATTATTAGTAAAGATATAAGTCTTAATTTTACAATTTAAGGACCGATAACGGTCCGTAAATTATAGAAATCGGCAATAATTCAACAGAGTCGAAAACCATTATGAATCTAGCAGACAACGCACATCGGCGCACATTCAAGCCTCTTAGCGCCCAAACCCCCCCCCCCCCCCCCCAACTAAAGTTTTGGATCCACCACAGACATCAGCTAATAATGTTTGACTTGTTACTTTTTAGTACCAAAAGTACAATTTCTGCTTAGTTTAGGGATAAATGGTCATCTGTGAAGAATGCTCCAGGATGTTGGCAATACCTACCTGATAACATTAGGATAACTGTCCAAGCTGATCCCAGCAGCGTCAATCGTCGAGACAGTAGCGACGAGGGACAAGTCCGCAAGCGTCAGGTAAGAGCCGGCCGCGTACTTGTGACCTTCGAGGAACGTGTTCAGGAACACCAGGGCATCCTCCAGCTTCTTGAGTTGAGCTGCATCAACTGGCTCACCGGCAAATAGTGGGGGATACTGGAATTAAGAAATCAAATTAAAATACCACTTATATGTCAAACAAGTATTCGGTCCGATGGTAAGTGGTTACCGCCCACACTAAACATCGGCTGATTAACGAACCACTAGATTTAGTAAAATGTTATGGTAAAAACATCACTTTATATGCCAAAAATAGTTAATGATCACAAAAATTTACCACCATTTTAGTGTAAAATTTGAACTCAAATTATGATTATTTGGTTACCACCAAAAATTTACACATAGCAAAACTTGGATCTAGCACTCGCCGGCCGTTTCCGCGGCACCGCTCGCTTCGCTCACTCGGCTCATACGCATATTGTCACAGTTCTAACCTAACCAGGTTAGGTTAGGTTAGAACTGTATTTGGAATTTTGGAGTGCCCCAGGTCGAGAAATAGCGCAACAATATCCTCATTAAAATTTGGTGAACATATACTAATTTTGGTGATAATTTGCTAAATTTGGTTCCATACTAAGTACAATTTTAGGTAATAGAGGTTATTGGTCACAAAATTCTTTATGGTGGTCATTCTATATTCTGTGAATAGTGATTGGTCCTTACTGTTCAAGTCAATGCAAAATCACAGACTAGTTGCGGAATTGTCTTATTCGGTATTACTACTTAGTCTCAAGGGATTTTCCTTGATGCCGAAGCCTTAGTAAAAAAGATTGCAACGCCACGGCATAACTCACAGTAAAAAACAACAAAATACTCACGAAATATTGCGCAAATCTTGGATAGAGCGTGCCCAAATCGAAGTCCAGTCTCTGGTCTACCAGAGCTCTCTCTTTGACATCAGTCGGGTACAAGGTACTGTCAGCGCCGTATTTATTGACCAAGTAGCGGCTGATAGCGCGGGACTCCCAGAGAGAGAAGCCGTCATCGACTATTGTTGGCACTGTGTGTTGAGGGTTGAGCTGGGGCAAAGTGGAAGCTTTAATGAGAACAAAATATTCAATTTGGTAATTTTACTAGGTAGGTACACGTCTTTATGGTGTAGTATAGTACCAAATTTTAACAGTAGTGTAGTCCCAATAGTCTTCAAGTAAAACAGGGTAGGATGCTCCCATACGGTATATTCGAATGATTGTTTTTTTTTATATTTTAATTCCAATTCTCGTGCTTTCAATCTATCCATAAACAGTTGATACGCGAACCTACCATGAGTTTTCTACACTAACGTAATCTACAGTCGCTAGCGACTACGGTGAAACGTTTTGTATATAATACTTCCAAAAGTATCCACTAGAGGCGGTGCTCGTTATACAAAATATTCACCGTAGTCGCTAGCGTGTGTAGATTACGTTAGTGTAGAAAACTCATGGTAAAGGGTTATCACATATATATCTGATATTCGTTTGATATTTTTTATATACCACGTAGTCGGTAAACAGTCGTACTTACGACCCACCTAGCCGCTTATGGACGCTTCGAACACACGGCGCATCACTTACTGTCTTTATTGGATATACTATAGGTGAACAAGTACAAAGTATAACATTGATCAAGTTAAACCATAATGTTATGTAGATAGATACCTTGAGAAAGTCCGGCTTCAACTGTTCCCCTTCCCTTAAGTTCACAGGGTTATGGTTGAACTCGATGTCCAGGGCTGCCAACACTAGCAACACCAGCCGACAGGGGGATGACCCTGCAGTGTAGTATAGGTCTATCGCCATTTTAACTGTAAAGAAGGCTGGAAATTATGAGAACTGGCTTAGAATTAATGTAGGTACAGTATTACCCAACTGATATGGCGCGTCGTGAATCTTCGTTCGCACAGAAAAGAAAGTAAGTATGGCCCCGAAGATTAACGAAAGAGTGCTTAAAACTTACAATCAACCATAGATTTATAAGGTTCATAATACACTGCAGCTTTTAGTTCTGTCTCACTCGCAAGTCACGCCCCTCCGCACGGCGCGCGCTAACACGGCGGCAGCTGCCGACCGATAGCGTTTCCCGCGCTTTGAAAATGTATCTTCCTGTACCTCTACCATGAGTTTTTTACACTAACGTAATCTACACACGCTAGCGACTACGGTGGATATTTTGCATGACGAGCACCGCCTCTAGTGGACACTTTTGGAAGTATTTCATAGAAAATGTTTCACCGTAGTCGCTAGTGACTGTAGATTACGTTAATGTAGAAAACTCATGGTAGAGGTACTGCGCAGGTACATCGGTAAGCCATATTAGTTGGGTACTACGTGGGTACTACTGTAAATATTTTATTTATAATCTAGCTAGTAGGAAGCATTTTTACGTTGGAAGTATTCATACGTTCTAGTAAAAAGCGTAGAGCTCAACGCTTTTTTTTAACTCCCGTGCGTACGTAGCCAGACTAGCCAGACACTGTTTTAAATTAAGGGAGATATGCAGTCCTAACTTACGGTGCATGACCTTATAGACTAAGGCCCGGTTTCGGTTAAGATTTATTAAAATTAAGACTTATATATTTACTAATAATGAAGCAAAGACCTCAAAGCTTTGCATAGCAGACCCTCCCATATGGAAGTAGCTATCACAGGTAAAATTAGCTTACGAAATGATCTAGGTATATGCCCAGTTTGGCAATAAAAAAACCTACCATTGGTAAGCAAAACGATTCGTTTTTGTTTATTGAAACCGGGCATAAAAGGTCGTCGCTTCTCGTTACCCTGCGAATAATATCAAATCAAAGCAAGTAACAATACCTATGTAAGTAGGTATTAAATAACTTTTTACTTACCAAATACGTGCACTTCAGTCTCGATGCAGAGATAAACTGTCAGACGATACTATCACAAAAACATTATCATTATGCCGGTTGGCCTTGGGAACTGCAATACGTTGACTTGATATACGACCAAGTTTAAAAGAACATCCAAGTTATATCTATATTGTGATTTTAGCTGACAACTTAAAACGGTTGTATATTTAGCTTTAATTGCGTTAAATCTGGTATTTTTTATAACTTGGTTTCTTTCTTAGATAGTAAACTTAGATCTGTCTATGGGATGTTGTTTCATAGACTTACATAGTAACCAAATATTTTTTTCACAGGTTTGTAATGAAAAATTAAAATAAATGTAACGTCTACTTAAAGTGGGCGTGCACGTAATTTTGATGAAGATGGAGATTTTACTAGAATACAATTACTGAGTTTTCGATGTAGGAAATTATTGTGAGTAAACCATACCATTCGCCATGCAAATATGCATTACAATTTCCTCGAAATAGAATGTAGTGTCAATATGGGCAAGTTTATATTCTCCTTGGGGTACAAAGCTTTCCAGAAAAAACCCCGATATTTGTCTTGGTACTGTTTCAATCGAGGCTTGGTAGAGGATTACAACTTCCCTCAGGATTACAGTTCAAAAACAGTAGGCTCGAAGGACCAATAACGGCACGCTCTACCAATCACACTTTTTTTCTATAGGCTTTATAATATTTAGTTATCTGTGTGTGGATCATAAGATCTGAAATACAGGTTCACGTGGGAAGGAATAGGTGGACCAAAAAATCATATGTATATGATCAGTCAGTACAAAATTTAAACGCCAAGAAATTTACATTATATTTTATTATCTTTGTCTTTAATTAATAAAGTAATTACAGATAGGCACTAAAAAAATAACCATGCATATGTAAGACCATAATACAATTATATATTTCTTAGATACAACGAACACCGCATCTCATTCTGCCTCTTCAGAAAAAAACAACAAGACCACAGCCATCGGCAAAGTCCATAGGCCTTAGTACCGAATGACAGAGAAAAAGCTGATCATAGACTAAGATGGCACGAGGCCGAAAACACTTTTGACTGAGTATTGTGCTCCGATAATTTCCGGCACTACATTTATGTATTGCAAATCCGAACAGCCCTAATGAAATGCGTACATACCGATTCGTATCAATAAATTCAACGATAGGCAAATTATAAACAATAAAAGCTTTGTAAAATGTACATGTATCGCCATGTCCACAGAAGGCACGTAATATCCGTAAAAAAAAGAAAAACAACGGTTCTTTTTTAAAAAAGCTATCGTGTTACTTAGTAAATCTATCAGCTAGTGTAAATACAAAACAATTAAGACGTATTTTTTATTTATTATAATATGAAGCTATGATTTGTGTGCTTGTCTTCATTGATGCCAGATGAATATTATTGCTCAAATTGGAAAATTACAATTTCACCTAACTTTTTTGTATAACTAAAAATATAGTGATGCGACGAGTCGATTCTCAAATCTTTAACCATTGCATCTTTCAACATAACGACTAGTTTTAAACTTAACAAAAGGTGAATTAAATTTATTTCATAAGAAATGCTTTAGTCATTCATCTAAGACTTGCTCAGTCAGTAATCAAGTCAAAATACAATCGATAATCGAACTAAAATTAGGGCATCGACTCGTCACATCACTAGAATGGACCATCATTTTTATTAATTTACTAAATAAATAGATATAATATGAATTACCTACTAAATTTAAACAAAAAGTACCCCTAAACAATAAAAAAAAGTTAATTCAGGTATATTTTATACACAGGGTAGTGTAGTAACTAATTAGCGCCAAAAATAATAATGGAGTGTGCTATCTATAACCAAAGCATGGGAACATACTATGTGTTATAACGACTCTCTCACATTACAATAATTATTATCATATATATTTTTAACTTCGTTCGGACACTAAATATCAATAATTACACAAAGCTATCTACATGAGCCACTCTTAACCGCTTTTGAATTAGTGTTGCCAGACTAAAAAAAATACAGGTCCCAACAGACATCTTGTGGTGTCTATGAACGATGGCTAATAACATTGGACAGTGTTTTTTAGTTTGGCAACACTTTTATGTTGACCATTGTCTGGGAATGATTCGTAACGTAATGATTGCATTTAGTTTTTCCAGCCGTTTTTCAATCCATCCGTTTAATTCCAACGTCAACTGGATATCCTGGAAGGAGATAATAAGAAAATTAGTTATTTTATATTTGATAATGTTACACCTAACTCAACCGCCAGCTCTTGCAATTTTTTTCTTTTATTTATCAAAACCATCATAATTGAAAACTTTTAACTATTACTGGAGTTTTTTCAGGATCCAAGGTTTATTTATGCAAGTAAAATTTTCATGAGCTCGATTTGTCAGGGTTAAATTGTCAATATCAAGTTGAGTCGAGTTCCAGTTGTCTCGGAGTCGAGTTCCAGTTGTCGCCGAGTCGAGTTCCAGTTGTCTCGGAGTCGAGTTCCAGTTGTCTCGGAGACGAGTTCCAGTTGTCTCAGAGTCGAGTATCAGTTGTCTCAAAGTCATATTCCAGTTGTCTCCGAGTGGAGTTCCAGTTGTCTCGGAGTCGAGTTCTAGTAGTGTCGGAGTCTCGTATAGTAAATTAGTATTCCGTGGTATACTCACAGAAGGGCTCGAGCCCCGGCTTGGCGGGGCACTGGCATGGTGTATTGTATTAGCTGGTAGTTGTATGTTTGTTGTAGTGCAGTAGTGCAGGGATGCACTACTGGCAGCACTGCTTGCGCACGGAGTCGGCCTGCGAGGGGCGCAGGTCGGCGGGCTCGGCGTCGGCGCGGATCACGTCGCCCTCGGGAGGGTCGCGCATCTGCCGCTGCGATACGATCCTGTAGATTTCTACGACAAAACAAACACCATATGTCATATAAAGCAAAAAAATATCTGGATACAAGTGATTTATTAGTTGTTTTGTGTAAAATTTTCATAGTATTGTTTTCTTTTTATAAAGCGACTGGAAGATAATGGTGCCGATTCATTTGTAAATCGCATTAATAATAATAATAATAAAGCCTTTTATTTCCTTAACATTAACATACATAAAAATAAATTTAACATTAGAATATAATAACACGATGAGTAATTCAGTAAAGGCCCCTGGCGGGTATAGGCCTCCTCCAACAGTTTCCAAGTTTTCCATCCTTCCATCCATCCAGACCATCTTTCTCTAGGCATTAAATCGCATTAAACTAGTTTTAATCACATCATATCTCTTTCTTTCAATAGTTATTGAAAAAGGATAGAACATAATTGAAGCCATCAAATTAGTGTTTGCTGTTTTCATTTGCGGGTAAATAGACCTAACCAACTTTGATGGCGACTAAATTTACGTTGAAAACAAGCATCCTTTTTTCCTGAATATGTCACAAAATAAAAAAAATGTATTGTGTGACCGACCTTGACGAACTCTTCACGCAATTTTCTAATCACCCCAATAAATTAATATTGTTAGAGAAAAGCCCAATACCAGATGGCGCTGTGGCAACCCATTAGCCAGCCAACCACCCAACCAACTGGTTAATGTGCAGACGAAGCGAGGAGAGGGGCAACACAGCCATAATGTATCGGATCACTTTTGCTCGAGACGTGCTCCGGTGCGGTTGTATATAGTTCTGAGGGTAGATTATAATTCGGTGACGTCACGTTCGCGATATTTCTTTGTACTTTGTTAATTTTCATTAAAAATAATGGTTGGTTCGTACTTGAGAGTTTATTTTAAAATCACATCCGTTAGTTTTGCTTATATCAGAAGCGGGGATCGGCTTACGTAGCCCTATCGTTCGGTTTATCGTTATTTTTCCGCTTTAGAATTTTGTTAACGTTATTGGGGGTGTCTCAAAAACATTTCTAAAAGTAGATCGTTATAATTTTTCGTAGTGCGGGTGGTGAGATAATCAACTAAGTACTTTTCGTAATAATCGAAGTAATCTTTTGTTCTTATTCGGTAAAGTGCAATAAGCCGTTGTGTATAACAAGTAGAACTTTGTACATAGCTAGCAGCGTGCTAATAGTGTTGATTCGTTACGTAATAAGAAGTTTTCTTTTGGTTTCGATATTCGTGTTCTTTTTTTTCTAAGTTAACGTTTGATTTGTTGCGTAATAAGAAGTTCTTCTTTTGTTTTTGATAATCGAGTGTTAGTTGTCGCGAAGTTAACGATTACAATGTCTGATTGTGATCGGCGATCACGTAGTAGAAGTCGACACCGTAAAAAACATCATAGTCGCGATAATAGTGGTAGCTCAACGTCGCGCCGCAGTCTGAGACATCAAATGCAGGGCATTATAAATCGGCTTGAGACGATAGAAAGACAACCGCATCCGACAGCATCGGTGTCGCAGCCAGCCACGGATCACCAAGAAGATGTCAGGGCGCGGTCAACGCCGTGCACGCCTCTGGGTTCGGCGCCACGTGCTCGTGGCCGGTTAGCCACGAATGCGCATGGGCAGTCTACGAGCACAGCGTCTCCACGTGCGCAGTTTCCGGCTGGTTCTCCATCTTTGGAGCAGGTTTCTACGAACGCGTTGGTAAACGCGTTGCTTTGCATCAATAATGTGGTGAGATCTAACCAACCCTACTTTATTTCGAATTTTGATCCCAACCTGCATGATATTGAAGTTTGGTGTAGCGAGGTAGACAGAGCTAAGGTAACGAATAATTGGAGCGATAATGAATGTTTATCTAGAATCGGGAATTGTTTAAAAGGGGACGCTCGAGTTTGGCTAAATGAGTGGGTCACGAATGATCGCAGTTGGACAAATTTTAAACTAGAGTTCAAGCCCTTGTGTCCAAAGAAACCTGACGTAGCTAACATTTTGTTTGATGTAATGAAAACTACCTCAGATAATTACCCTACCTACGCGGATTATGTGCGTCGTTCCTTACTTCGTTTGCGAATTGTGTCAGGTTTGAGTGAGGAATTGATCTCGGCTATTGTCATTCGTGGTATCGCTGACCCACAGATTCGAGCCACTGCTACTAATGCCAAATTAATGCTTAAAGATTTAGTAGAATTCTTTTCGATTTATGTGAAGTCTTCCTCGTCTGTGATTGCCTCTACAGTAACATCGTCTTCTTCATTTTCGGCACAAAATCAACACAATAACCCTGAATTCAAACTGTCTTTAGATGTTAAGCGTAAACGACGTTATGAGAGTGGCGAGTGTTTTTCGTGCGGATTACCCGGTCACGTATAGGCTTCATGCACAAAGAAATCTAAAACTGAGAGTACCAACAATTCAAAAGCTACTACTCCCTAAAATCCTGTATCTAAAAGGGATACCTGTTCATTTTGCAAGGAGCCCGGACATAAAGCGGAAACATGCTTCGCTAGGATTAAATCGGATCGCGTAACCAAGCCAATATAATTTTTTGTCGTAAAACTGAGGGTAGCCTCAATAGTGACATTGTGATTGCCGTAATTGCTGATTGATTGAATTGATGTGCCGGTTGACGTTTTGATCAATAGCGGATCGACTATATATCTCATTTCATTCGCGTTAGGTAAACACATAGATCTTGAGAGATTGGTCATGACGCTTGGATTTAGCTTAGAGCTGATGTCCCTTAATATCACAACTACACGTAAATGCGACAGTTTTTACTCACACAGCCCAAGAACTCACTTGTTCGTAAGCGCTTACACTATAGTGCATTCTTCAATGTGTTTTTTGCAAATACGTACTACAGCGCTCTCGAATCTACACCTAAATGCGTGTATAGAGATAGATGGACGAATCGCATACATGATTTCCATTGCGTGTTCGAAATAAAGTTAGCCTTACGCTTCCGTAGAACTAAACAGCAATGTATGCGCTTCTTGTTCTTTGTTCAAGTTGTACCTTGGTAATGACCTAACTAAAATCATTAAAGGTAGTTTTGAGATTTATACTTTAAATCTTATACTTAAAAGTGTTAAGTGACACCATGATTCTTGTAGTTCACATGGCTTTGATTTTTGCAAACGCTCTCACACTTACCTCGAATAGGTTACGACTGACGCGATTTTTGCGGTGTATGCCATGAACGCTGCATATAACTGTCTCGCGTGCCGCGTTAGACTACCTCTCTATCGATCTCTAAGTGGTAAAGCCTGTTTTTCAGGTTTTAAAAGGAATAGGTAGTCAGGAGGTCGAGTCTATTTGTTTCGTGAAGTTACAGATTGATTTTAATGATGTTACCCTCGAAGTAGATTTATTTTTTGCAAATGATTTGAACATGAACACGTTAGTTATAGTAGGCACCGATGTGCTTAATTGCGAAGGTATCACTGACGTGCGGACACGTGAACAACAATACATTACTCTTGTTGACTGTGAACCTAAACATGAGATGGTGCTGGTGATCGGTTCTTATGACGAGTTACCGATACATATAGAACTTTGAATAATTTCTGGTTTCCTGGACTCCGAGCATTTGTCCGTAAATATGTGTCCCACTATATGATTTATCTGACGCTTGAGAGGTCACCACCGGAATGCCCGTTTGAGGCCGTTCACACAGATGCCCTAGGTTAGCACCTAGGTTAGCATTCGAGTCTGGTAGCCCAGACTCGAATGGTTATCGGTTTGTGCTAATCATAGTTGATGCTCATTTCAAATGAGCATCATGCTAATGCTGGATCTTTTCGGCACTGATAAATTAATTATCGCTGACCGTGGCCGAATTTTCCTGTCGTTCGTAATCTTGTACGCGATGACGCTGTAGAAGGCTCTAACCAAAATAGAGTGGCACTTCGCGTAATGACAAGACAGCAAGAGGTTGAGAGAACTTGCATCCGTTAATTAGAACAGATGTTCTTCTCCAGATTTTGTAGTGAATTCTTTGATCTTTGTAATAATGCAGTCTCAATCCACAGGAAAGCTCGATTCTGGGATGCGCGGTCCTTACCCCATGGGCGGTAGGAGCTGCAGCTGGTCGGCGGCTCCCATGGGAAGACTACTTAGGCTGCTGCCGAGTACATGGTGCCCTGGAGAGGCGTGTGGACCCCGGATACATGTGCTGTCTTCTTCGAGGGCGAGCTTTGTATTTTTGCGAGCAGACCTCGCATGTGAGCAGACCTCACGCATCCTTGGCGAGCAGACCTCGCGTGTGAGCAGACCTCACGTATCCTTGGCGAGCAGACCTCGCGTGTGAGCAGACCTCACGTATCCTTGGCGAGCAGACCTCGCGTGTGAGCAGACCTCACGTATCCTTGGCGAGCAGACCTCACGTATCCTTGGCGAGCAGACCTCGCGTGTGAGCAGACCTCACGTATCCTTAGCGAGCAGACCTCGCGTGTGAGCAGACCTCACGTATCCTTGGCGAGCAGACCTCGCGTGTGAGCAGACCTCACGTATCCTTGGCGAGCAGACCTCGCATGTGAGCAGACCTCACGCGTCTTTGGCAAACAAACCTCATGATCTGTTGCGAGCAGACCTCGCGGTGAGCAGACCTCACATTATGGCCACAATCGTACCTTGATTATAAACTTTTGAGAGAAAACTTCGTGAAATGGTGGTCATGGCATGATCTTATCCTAACTGGTATATTTACTTATGCAGGTGAATGATCCTGAGTCAATTAAATCGGATCAAGATACTTCCGGGTCCAGTGGAGTGGTGACGAGTGTCGCTGATGCAATGCTAGCAGAGCAACATCGCGCACATCTGAGTCCACTTCAGCCAGTCACGAAGCATCTCAGTCCAATCCTGCAGACGAAGAGGTTGTGGTGGTCTTGAAGAAGTGATTGATGATGAGGGACAACCACAGACCATTCATGGAAAAGGTGACGAGGACGTCCCCAGGTCAGGAGAGGCCGTGTTAGAGAAAAGCCCAATACCAGATGGCGCTGTGGCAACCCATTAGCCAGCCAACCACCCAACCAACTGGTTAATGTGCAGACGAAGCGAGGAGAGGGGCAACACAGCCATAATGTATCGGATCACTTTTGCTCGAGACGTGCTCCGGTGCGGTTGTATATAGTTCTGAGGGTAGATTATAATTCGGTGACGTCACGTTCGCGATATTTCTTTGTACTTTGTTAATTTTCATTAAAAATAATGGTTGGTTCGTACTTGAGAGTTTATTTTAAAATCACATCCGTTAGTTTTGCTTATAATATATAATTTTCATATCGGCACTAAATCATAGATTGTGTAAAGATATGATACGAAAGGCTTTATGCTAAATAACTAGAGGCTAAAATATTTCACTCGAACGCCTCGCGACTTATAAAATAACGGGGTTCTGAACATAGACTCTGGGCTTTCGTCCAGTCACCCATTATTTTATGGATTCATCGTCTTATTTGCATTATTATAATTTTAATAATGCCCTCGCTCATACTCACAGCGATATTTTAATTGTGTTTAGGGGATGTTTGGCTGCTACGATTGGCTTGACTCCATGCAAAAGTATTGAAATAGTTCCCTGAGTATTATATATAAAAATCTGCCCTGAATTTAAGTACGTAATGTTTTTACATACCTTTCATACGCACCTATAAATTAGCCATCGGGCCAAGCTAGCAGGAAAGTATAAGTTTGAAGTACTTACTAGCACTACTCAATTCTACACATTTTGTCCATCAGAAAATAAGGAAGGTCTGTTAGATCTTGTAATATTAGTTTTCAAGATAACAAAGAAAAAATCCAAAAAACATAACATAGGAACAAAACCTCAAGTAAGTAGAACTCTTAGACAAAAGTTGTGTGACATAGTCAAGTCAATTAGGGTTCAAAATCCCTTGAATATTCCGAGTAACAATAAAAGTGAAGGGCAAACGACCCACATTGAACCCGGCAAGTTAATAACACCATAATTGGCCATCGGCGAGGCCGGTGATATAAATAGACGTACGATGCCCTACGCAGTTTTGGGCTATGGCAATGACATATCATGTGACGTTATCGCTGGGTTTGTTTTGAACTTTCGTGATAAGGATTTTGTCACATTGAAATTTTAGATTTTTATTACCGTAGGTAGCATATGGACGGTTGCAACTCAGGCGTTACCGACCCTCCCCGCTACACAATGACCTCTGGCAACCTTACTCACGCGCAGGAACACAACATAAAGTTATTTGGCTGCGGTATTCTGTAAGGTGGAGATACTTCTCCAGTCGAGCTGCTCTTTGAGCGAATACACACTATGCATGGTGATTTCGACAGTTGACGGGAAGGCTGGTATGGTTAGAAAGCTCGAGTGTAACACCATGGGTCGTGGGTTCCGTTCCCACACAGGACATACATTTATGTGCATGCAACGAATGTTTCTTTTTGTCTATATGAATGTTAATTTACAAGCAGTTATCTGTATTTCTATGTACAAGCTCTGCTTAGTTAGTCTGGCCGTACGTGGAGAATGTCTTAGGATATTTATTTATGGTTACTATCTTCGTCAGTACAAAAACAACTTTTGTATCGAATTGGCGTGATTATTTATTGTTTTCTTATATCAATCCCATACAAAAGTTTATCTTTCCTAGTAGGACAGAAAATATTTTCATTATCTACAAAGGGTAGCATACATTTTAAATTGTTGTGCAAATATATATTCTCTTCTAGTTGTTAGAAAAATGTGTCCACACACTTTAAATGCATTTAAAAAATTATTAATTAAAATTTTGATTTCAAATAGGTCATAGTGGTAAACATTGTAACAATTCTGATACCAAACAAGCATTTAAATAGATACTCAAAGAATCCCAATGAAATCCAATCAGTCGTTACTATGTTAATAAAAACAAATAAATGATAATGAGTCATCATTATAAATTCGTCGCACTATAATATTATCAAGTGTTTACAGTTGGCCATCGACTTAGTGCGAAACGAGTTATGACAAGGCCATGGATGCGGCCAGAAAATACCAAATATATGTGTCAAACAAGAGAACGTAAGTAACCTGATGCTAAGCGGTTACCGTACTTTATAGACACTTGCAAAACCAGGGGTTAAACAAAACTTCAGAGGTTAAAAAAAGTCTTCTCAGTTCAAGTTGTATTTAGAACCGGTGTAGAGCCATTTGTTAACGTTCATAAGAGCCTTATCAGGGCCTAAATTGAATAAATGCTTTATGAATTTTTTGAATTTGACTCTCTTCACACCCAGAAGGAGTATGCAGCGATTCTCTTTCTCTCTCTCCTATTTAATACAATTAAGACATAAATTATAATATTTAGTGAAATGTTCTCACCAGTAAGTATATTCTGGAATGCTGGCTCCACATTGGTAGAGTCGAGAGCGGACGTTTCAATAAAACTAAGACCGTTCTGTTCCGCGAATGCCTTCGCTTCTTCTGTTGGGATGGACCTGTAATAACAGTTACATTACATTAATTGAGGATATATTAAAAGACGAAGCGCTCGTGGTGGAGCATGATTAGCCGTTCTTAATCGATCGGCAAAGTTAAGCTATCACCGTCCTGGTCGGTACCTGGATGGGTGACCGCCTAGTGGTATTTCAAATCGAGCGTTTTCGTGCTTCGGAAGGTACGTAAAGCCGTTGGTCCCGGTTATCACTTTTGATAGTCGTTAAGCTACTTGGATGACTCCTAGGCGGCTTGAAAAATTCCAACAGTAGGTTGACAACTAGCCTACCTCCACCGATCCGCAGTGGGCACGCGTGGTGGATTATTGCCCATTCCCTTTCACCCTCATTTGTGAAATGAGGCCTGTGCTCAGCAGTGGGACATTATAGGCTGATGATGATGATGATATTGACAGAAGATTTTTATAAGCAACCTGCCCATTGCTTGTATCCTATCCTATATAATCCTCCGTATACCTTGCATAACAAATAACTATTGTTTGTCGACGAAAACACAATTTGGCGCTTTACTTGTGTACTTTAGTAACTGTATTATTTTCACTATAACAATCTTATGTAGACTGGAACCTCTTTGGTTGATTCCTCGAAAATCTTACATGGCCTCTTGCTTTAAATATGTTCTTCATCCGCCCTCGTATGTTTACAGCGAACGAAAGCAATTTCGTATCGATCTCTTCAATAAGGACAATCGCCTCGTGAAGGCTATAGTCAAATATATATATTAATAGGAATACCCACTTATTTGCTACATTATATAGGTATATTTTATAGTTTTATTAGTTTTATTTTTGTATATTTATTATCTTGCTATTGTAGTGAGCCTACCGTGTCTTCATTTGCCGGCCCCAACGGAAGATCAGCGTTGGTTATATGTATGTACATCACATATAGCCAACATTATGCTGAGTTGGAGGACCGTTTTGTGACTGTTTTATTTATTAATTTCTGTTATTGTATACCGTGTTTTTTATTTTTAGTCACAAATAAATATGTTTGATTTGATTTGATTTGATTTGAAATATTTTTAAATCGCAACATATACAAATATTCGAGGATATTTTTTTGGAAACATAGTTTTATTAAAATACATCTTCCGTTTGGTATTTATGTATTCGCGGGGCTAGTGCATGCGTCTGATGTCACAGCCATTACCCGGTTAAAAGTCAATTGACATCCGGATTACATTATGATACGATATGCGACAGGAAGTACAGTCGAAAATGGGAGGTACAGTTATACAATTAAACTTACGACGTGTATGTTTGGTGCAAACACATAAGGGGGCGTCCATAAATTACGTGAGGTGATTTTGGCGATTTTTCGAAGGGAGTCGTGAGATTTGGATCGACCCCCTCCCCCTCCCTATCCGTATTATTTACATAAATTATATTTTTAACCGCGACCCAAGGTATTTATCAGTGCTTGTTTGCGTTGGAATTATTTAAAAAAAAAACAATATTTAACTTTTTTTTAGGACGTAGACTAGAATCCCAGTGAAAATATCGAAGAATGAAACTTAAAAGGGAGCTAGAAAAATGCGAAAATTTAACCCAGTGTTCTCGCATATTTACACTGTTTCTTGCGGAAATAAATTACGTAATATTTGCCGAGACCCCCCTCACCCCCACGTGAGATTGAGTGAGATTTGGCTCGATCCCCTTAAACGCCTCACGTAAATTATGGACGCCCCCTAATAGCCTTCAATTAAAACTATTGTATTGCACTTTTCATTGACAAAGTATTGTTCATAACCTTGATGAATACCTTATATTTTAATTATGTTCCATATACGTTTGTATTTGCCATTTTGCTGAATGGACAACAAACAGTCTATTAAGGCGGTTGAAGTCAATTAATTCTGTGTTTTAGTAAATAATTTTCACACTATCCATCTAAAATTAACAAAAAATATTTTTTTTTTTTTTTTTTTTACTGTTTATAGGCCTGTATTTGACTGCAATCTCACCATGGTAAGTGATGATGCGGCCGAAGGTGGTAAGCACACAAAGCCTAGAAGAAACTGGCTCTCAAGTGCAGCTATCGGAACACACCGAAAGGTGCTTGGCGACAGATTTTCAACTTGAGGGTGGTAGCCAGCCAGGCGGGTACTACAAAGTACCCTACCACCGTGCTATGGTTTCCTCACGATGTTTTCCTTCACTGAAAGCTCAAGCTCATTGTAGGATTCGAACCCGGGACCTTCATCTCGGTATCCGACGCCTTATATTGGTTTAGGACCCCTGATAACTCTCCGTGTTTTTTTTATTATTATGAATAGACCTATGTTTCACTACAATCTCACCATGGTAAGCAATGATGTGGCCGAGGGTGGTAAGAACATAAAGCAAAGAAAGGAACTGGCTCTCAAGTGTAGCTGTTGGAACACAGCCGTAGGTGCTTGGCGACAGCTTTTTAACCTGAGGGTGGTAGCCAGCAAGGCGGGTACTACAAAGTACCCTGCCACCAAAGAATTCGGATTAGAACCGGGACCTTCATCACGGCATTCAATCTCGCTATCACTGAGACTCGCCTTGAATACTTTTGCAATACCAGAAGGATTGTCAATGTGTTACCGACTTTTTACGCTCCATATCTTATCTCTCCTTTATGCCCATCGGGTGGGGAGGGGACAAGTCGTGAAAAGGATGAATTGTAGGTACAGTCAAGAGCATATGAAGCTTTACACTTGTTTATAGTGCGAGTCTTACTGCCTATAACTTCGGCGATTGTAATAAGGACAAAGGTCAAGCAAGTCAAGTGAGTGGACTTAGGACTTTGGTTGCTTTGCATTTGGCATTTTTTTATCTCTAAGGGGCAGCTGCCCGTCATGCCCTGTTTGAACAAAATCTCAATAGTAAGAGATGATGTGGCCGAAGGTGGTAAGCACACAAAGCCTAGAACTGGCTCTCAAGTGCAGCTGTCGGAACACACCGACAGGTGCTTGGAGACAGATTTTCAACATGAGGGTGGTAACCAGAATGGGTATTGCAAAACACACTACTACCGTGCTATGGTTTCCTCACGATGTTTTCCTTCACCGAAAGCTCAAGCTCATTGTAGGATTCGAACCCGGGACCTTCGTCTCGGTATCCGAAGTCACTACCACTGAGCTATCATCGCCTTAAATCTCCTAGTATTCCGTAAATGAAAGTGTTTTACCTCTCTTTACTAACAATACTAACCCTTGTTTTTCTGCCTGTAATGTATTTATCAATTTCCTTAATTTAACTACTGCAACTCTTTTAAATGAGCAACATATTGCTGAATTGTAAATATCCTAGTAAGTGGAGACCTGGTCACCTGAAATACAGGTACTTTGCCTAGTTTAGGCTCCAGTCTCCCACAGTATATAGTTTGTCTAAATATGTATGAATGAAATGTGTACTACTAATCATATATTGTGGCGAGTTTTTTTTTAAATTATGATTACAATACAAGTAAGTAGTGTACTGACCTTAGATGCCTAAGATCACTCTTGTTCCCGACGAGCATGATGAGTATGTTCTGGTCGGCGTGGTCGCGCAGCTCGCGCAGCCACCGCTCCACGTTCTCGTACGAGAGGTGCTTGGCGATGTCGTACACGAGCAGCGCGCCCACCGCGCCGCGGTAGTACGCCGACGTGATCGCGCGGTACCGCTCCTGGCCCGCCGTGTCCCATATCTGAGCCTTTATGGTTTTGCCGTCCACCTATATACACAACGGACGATCATCTTTAAATCTATATCTATATGAAAGCACCTATACAATGTTTAACGAAAACGGTATATCAAAATCAAAATATAATTATTCCGAAAATAAATTACATGTTGGTACAATGGCAGTGCTCCCACATTAGGTCGCCCTGTGTCGTGGGAGACACGCTCTTCCTGTGAGCAGTTGCGTTACGGAATATAAATAAACGAAAATTAAACAATGAAAAAAAATGAAAATCAAAACTTCTAAATTTGTAGTAGATGTGTGTGAGGTGTATGTATTGTGTAAATGCGGTATGTGTGATGGGGTGTGTGTGTGTGTGTGTGTGTGTGTGTGTGTGTGTGTATGAGTTTGTATTGGCGTTTGAAAACTTGTATATGAGAGATATTTATGTATACATTTTATTTTATTTTAGGCTTTTAGAATTAATGTGGTTTTAAATGCTGGTTGTAAATAATTCTTCAGTTGAATTATAGTCGAAGCGGATAATCCATCCTAGTACAAATTTCATAAAAGCCCTGGAATTATATTTTACAAGTTCCTTATCCAAGCATAGAATCATGTTGTAAAGTCGAGGGGATATACAGGTCGTTGTTTTGGTCAGCGACGAGCGACTCAGAGTCGATAATACAAATGATACTGGTGCTAAAAAAAATATAAAAAAAATACTTTATTTTTTTTTAATAACAAAAATAAAAAAATTAAAATTGTGAAAATCATGTAATAAGCTAAAGTGTAGACATAATACTCAACGGGAGTACGTGGGAGTAAAGGGGTGGGGCGATGGCGGCTTGCGCCTAGCTCTAGTCTGTGCACGAGCCTAGTAACCATACTTTGCGGTAATTTTATTTCAAATTGAATAAGGTATTTCTCGACATATTTACAGTATTTAATGGAATTAAGTCCATTTTTGGGGAATATATATTTTGTACTACCGCTCCTGGGTCGCTTGTCGCCGACCAAAACAACACCCTGTATAGTCGGAATGCCTTGCGGCAAAAACAGATTTAACAAATGGAACTGGGTAACGATATAAGTTCTTAGTTTAAAAAAAACATTTTTAATAGGTACAAGCTTTTTTTAGTGACTGTACTTTTTGTTTACTGTACTTGCATACCAAATATCAAGTCAATCCGACCACTGGAATTGGGTGAAATTCAACTTGCAAGATTCCACCCGAACATACATACATACATGCATTGCAAGTTAAAAATAAAAGCTTGTAAAAAGTACATGACTTCTTTGGTACTAGGCGCACAGAACGCGAAAGAGAAAATTGTATAATAATTAGCAAGTGACGTGAAAACAAAATGACCCTCATTGAGCGGTGACACGTTGGTTATGATTTTAATTCAATAAACTCGGAAGCAAAAAATTGGTATGAATTTTTTTGTAATTTATTTTGAGCTGACACTTATAGAAAGTCCATACCTAATGTAGTGTTCACCCCTTTCGATATACCCTTTCCGTTACACGTTCTATTCTCCGAAACGGCAGGACCGATTTTGAGGTGATGTTATAAGGAGTAACTTAGGCTATTATTTTAAAAAAAGAATTAGGGTTCTGCGCAAAAAATAATACCAGACGCGGGTGAAACCGCGGGGTTAGCTGGTTCATAATAATTTCTTAACGAGTCTTGCCTTATTAATAACAAGCGTGAACTGTGACGCGACGCGAGAGTAGATTGGCTATTATTTGAGACCACTATCGCCGCCTACTACAATAACCGTTATGAATAACAGTTTTAATGTCAAGGAACACAATAACACATGGAAGGAATACATAAGCACAAATTAAAAAAGAAATAACAGATTATCTGAAAAAAAAAGACATCCGAAAAGGTTGACAAACATTCCAATCTATCTATAGATTGACTGAATTAATTGAGATGGAACCGGCAGTCTCACGAGGAGCAGCAGCTACAGTGCGGCCGCCGAGAGAATGCGTTTCTGACACCTGTTAATATTGGGCTGGGACTTTCACATGAAGGTTCAGTATTTCCTTAGGCATAGCTTATAAAGTCTCATCATAATCAGATTAGCGGTGATTTGCCGTTTCCTTGATTTGGTCAATATTAACAGCTGTCAGAAACGCATTCTTTCGGCGGCCGCACTGTATAGATAATGTTGTATCCTATTTATTCCGATTTCTGTGGTTGCATCATAATTGTATTCCCATACCATTCAACTATGGTAAGTTGTACACAGGTCAGGGATTCTAACATAGAAAAAAATGTGTGGTGCAAATCATGCAAAAAATTGCTAGTAATAATTAATTTTGGGTTGTTTTTTGCACACAGCCATCTGATACTTACAAGTCGACAGCTTCAGACTCATTGGGATCAATTCGAGTGGTAATACGGAGCACTTATTTGAGGAATATGACTTACATTATTTAACCTTATATTTAGAATAGCAACGATGTAATATCTACCCATCAATATTAGCCTTATCTGGAATTTACATACATAGTCTCTATTACACATGATAAAGTAAGAGTAATGACGTCACTGTACTCGGCTACATACACAGATATAAATCTAAATAGATAACGCAAGTCCCTCCATCCGAATGAAAACCAAGCGTGTCACTTTTTTTGTACCTGCCATAATGTCACAAGATTTAGTTAGGTTGGCATTCGATTTTTAACGTGAAAATGAAGCTATCCAATTTGTCAGCTAAACACATCCCTCGCTACACATCGGTGGTGGACATGCAGTCTTCTGCGAGTTACCTGTCCGCGCTAAACAGTTTCAAAAGAAGAGCATTGCTCTCCCTTTTTGCACAGATTTTGACACGCGAAGTACATACACTCGCGTCATCTATTTAGATGTATATTTTGGCTACATTATATTTACATGACTCAATGAGCAATCTGTGCATTGTCTGTGGCATTGTGTTGCGTTGTTGCCACCAACTGATAAGAGATTAGAAGTTATGAGAATTATTTTAATTAATTACTAGTGGATTAGAACTGCCAATGGTAAAAGTTGATTGATCCAAAAAACACTAACAAGAATATAATATTATGTTAAAATTTATTAGGTATGCCTCTACTGGTTATTCTCTGCAAAACAAGTATCCTAAGTACATGGGTACTAAGAACACTGCTGTTGATATTTAAGGGGCTAGTTGGCGTGTTTGTTAAAGATTCCACCTATCACACCGCAGGTCGTGGTTCGACTCCCACCCAGGACATACATTTGTGTGCATAAACATGTCTGCATGTCCTAAGTCTGGGTGTAATTATGTATTTACAAACAAAAAAAGTAGTATGTAGTATATCAGTTATCTGGTTTCCATAGTACAAGCCCTGGTTAATTTGGAATCAGATACATGTGTGAAGAATGACCCAGGTTATTTATTCATATTCACATAAACTTTGTACTTTCTTATCCCAAAAAAAACCTTGGGTATGTGAGTGTGAGCAAAAACTAGTGCAAAATAATAATAAACTAATTTAAATTGATTGATTAAAAATGAAATATCTGATACCATACCACACTTTCATTATTATTCTTCCCAACAACTTTCACATTATAAAAACTATAATATTTTCTAATTTAATATATGTACTACCTATTATGTGAGAGGAGTCTGTAACTATCACTTTTCTTTCATTCATTACACTTAGTACCATGTGAATTATGTAAATAAATACACTTTAACATGAATGGTTTTTGTTCGATCTGAATAGACATAAATAACATACAGTGCTGTTGTGGCAAGTCCCTTAGGGGGACGCCAACAGATAGGTAGGTAGGGTTCGATTAAATGAAACAATGGAAATTAGTCCAATGAAACATTTAATTGCCTAAAATTCTGTGGCCGCCTCACGTCCAGATTTCACAGGGGGTACAGTTTTTAACAGGGGGAACACTGGCCTGAACTAAGGTAGAAGTAGCAGCTTCAGTTTTCGCTTCGGTCTGGTCCAGCTCCCAGGATGTCAGCGGGAGTAGGTAGTCCAGGCAGGCAGTACAGGAGGTAGGTCCCTCAGCGTTCCACAGCTAGTTATCAAGCTGCATAGGTAGATGCAAGGTAGGCGTAAATGTAGACGTAAATCCTGGAAGGCCAGAAACAAAAAGGCTAAAGCGTTTGCTGCGCAACTGTGTAGGTAGGTTTGAATCTAGGTTACAGTGTCCCTGACAAACAATAAAAAGGAAGCAGCGCTAGCATGGATAGGAAAGATAGAAAGCTAGAACACCTTACAATGGAGAATCAGATAGATAATACATGGGAACTTACCCTAGCGGGATTCCACGTGATATTAAACTAGATACAAAATTCGAAGCAAGTGACGCAGCCGTCACCTGTGAAGTCTCAAAGCGCACTGGCCGTGGAGAATTCTCGAACTGAACGACTGGGCGTTGGCCGCCGCGCCGGCGCAGCTCGCAAACCCGTTAGATTTGTTAGGGATGCGTAGGTGCGGGAACCATTATCATTAATACGTACTTGTAGATTCCGTACAATAATATTTATTAAGTATTTAGATTTTTAGGTTTTATTAGTTTAATAGGTTATATTTAATTATGTTTTAGAATAAGTTATAAATATTATTTTAATTTAAGTGTAATTAAGTTTTATTAAAGGTTTTCTAACTATACTTATATTTATTTATGTAACTTGCAAGTGCAACGTTACAGTACCCCGCCAAAAAACGAAGGATTTTGCATACTAGACTGCAAAATCCGACTACTACCTATTATTTCATACTAAACTTATCATTACTCACAGACTACATTCTTTACTTCACGCATCATACCATCTTCTTTCATAACATCATCAAATCTTACTATTAATGACTTGAGATCCTTACAAACAGAGTATAATTAGTAAATTTTAAGTTATACTCAAACAATAAGTTAGGTGTACTAAAATACTTATGTTTCTTTAGTACACTACAGTTTAGGTAATAGTTTTAATCTAATTTTAAGGCTAGTATATAGGTTTTATTTTATTCTTTATAGTTAATAAGTTTCATATCTTTGATATGCCAGGAACCTAGTAGTTTTCCAGACATATCTGCTAATTCATAGACCAGAGGAGACTTTTTATCAATGATTTTACATTTTATGAATTTAGGAGCTAATTTTTTATTAAAATACTTGTCTTTATCACTTTGATAAAAAGTCCTTTTCCAGATAACGTCACCAATATTAAATTCAGCAGGTCTTCTGCGTAAATTATATTGTTGACAATTCCTAGCTGTGAGCCTGTTGTAGACGTTGAACAGACATCGTCGTCGCTAGACTCTGTACAAAACGTAACGATACATTGTGACCGCTCGCATTTAAATGATATACAAAAAATAAAATTTAACGGCAAAACGTGTGTACATGCATTTGTCCAGAGAGTGAACGAGTGTAGTACTGCTAGAAACATATCGCCTTCTAAATTAATGAACTATGCTACGGAAATATTCACGGACGATGCGTTACATTGGTTTCGTAGTATTAAAGACAGTGTTACTACTTGGGATGAGTTAATTTCTTTACTGATTGAGGATTTTAGTCATTTTGATTTCGACTACCGGCTATTGTCTGAGATACGAAACAGAACACAGGGTGATTCTGAAAATATTACTATATATTTTGCTAAAATGTCTGAATTATTTTCCAGGCTAACTAAAAAGATTTCTGAACAAGAGAAATTAGACATCTTAATGCACAATATTAGACCGTGTTACTCTAGCGTACTAGCTTCTAATTCTTCAACTATCAATTCTATCGATAATTTAAGAACCATTTGTAAGAACTTTGAAAAAATTCAGTCTTTGACTTCTCAATTTAAAGAACCTCCTAGAGTGTCTACTGATACGTTAGCTCCTGATCTAGCATTTTCAAAAACGTCTGAACCTAGTACTAGCAGGCCACTGTGGCAAGTCCCTTAGGGGGACGCCAACAGATAGGTAGGTAGGGTTCGATTAAATGAAACAATGGAAATTAGTCCAATGAAACATTTAATTGCCTAAAATTCTGTGGCCGCCTCACGTCCAGATTTCACAGGGGGTACAGTTTTTAACAGGGGGAACACTGGCCTGAACTAAGGTAGAAGTAGCAGCTTCAGTTTTCGCTTCGGTCTGGTCCAGCTCCCAGGATGTCAGCGGGAGTAGGTAGTCCAGGCAGGCAGTACAGGAGGTAGGTCCCTCAGCGTTCCACAGCTAGTTATCAAGCTGCATAGGTAGATGCAAGGTAGGCGTAAATGTAGACGTAAATCCTGGAAGGCCAGAAACAAAAAGGCTAAAGCGTTTGCTGCGCAACTGTGTAGGTAGGTTTGAATCTAGGTTACAGTGTCCCTGACAAACAATAAAAAGGAAGCAGCGCTAGCATGGATAGGAAAGATAGAAAGCTAGAACACCTTACAATGGAGAATCAGATAGATAATACATGGGAACTTACCCTAGCGGGATTCCACGTGATATTAAACTAGATACAAAATTCGAAGCAAGTGACGCAGCCGTCACCTGTGAAGTCTCAAAGCGCACTGGCCGTGGAGAATTCTCGAACTGAACGACTGGGCGTTGGCCGCCGCGCCGGCGCAGCTCGCAAACCCGTTAGATTTGTTAGGGATGCGTAGGTGCGGGAACCATTATCATTAATACGTACTTGTAGATTCCGTACAATAATATTTATTAAGTATTTAGATTTTTAGGTTTTATTAGTTTAATAGGTTATATTTAATTATGTTTTAGAATAAGTTATAAATATTATTTTAATTTAAGTGTAATTAAGTTTTATTAAAGGTTTTCTAACTATACTTATATTTATTTATGTAACTTGCAAGTGCAACGTTACACTGTCACTGAGAGAATGTGTTTCTGACACCTGTTAATATTGGCCAAATCACGGAAACGCCTAATCTGATTATGATGGGTCTTCCACTTGGCTATGCCTAAGAAAATAATGAACCTTCACCATCACGATTGGCCATTTTGGAGAATAGCCCAATATTGACAGGTGACAGAAATGCATTCTTACGGTCGCCATACTTTAGTTATTTAAAAAAATATAGCCTAATCTTTATCAAAAAAATTAAGATAATTATGGAGTATTGTATTAGAAGGGCCAGTTGGCGCTGTTGGTTAAGGTTCACCTTACGTGCCACAGGTCGTGGGTTCGATTCCCACACAGGACATGCATTTGTGTGCATGAACATGTCTATATGTCCTGAGTCTGGGTGTAATTATGTATATTAAGTATGTATTTACCAATAAAAAGTAGTATATGTATTATATCATTTATATGGTTTCCATAGTACAAGCTCTGCTTAGTTTGGGATCAGATGACCGTGTGTGAGGAATGTCCCAGAATATATTGTCTAATAGTGACAGACATCATCTAAAGGAGTTCAGTAGTAAAATTTCCAGAATATAAGTACCTCTGAAAGATATGTAGTGTATCATTTTATAGACAATACCCTAACCCTAAGTACCAAAGTCTTAAATACATTGTACCGGAGTTAGGGATTATAGATGATAATTTTTGTTCTAACTAATTGTGCCCCGCATTAGTGTTTTTTTTTATTATCAAAAAACAACAAAGGTTTATAATAATGGAATGACTTATTCGACATTCGGATCTAAATTAAAATATAAGTAGCATACATATTAAACAGGCAATAGGGCCATGCTAATCTCTGTATACACTGTTCTGCCCGGCATTCTGTTATATCCTTCATCAATAAATGGGCTATCAAATAAAAACACAGAAAGAAATTTTCCGAGATTAAAATGTTTGAACATACATACAAACATACCAGTTCACCATGAAAATATTAAGCATAGAATATTAGATGGTATTTGCTACTAAGTGCAGTTGTTAAATTACCTGAACTAATGTAACTCATAATACATTGGGATTCAATATACTCAATTGAGTTTAATTGGAATACAATTTGAGCAATGTTAATTCAATTACAGTAGTTCATTGATATTGTAATTTTTATTAATGTACTTTCATTAGTAGTAGTACATTGGTGAATTTGAGAGCAAATATGATTTTTTGTTGTGTCTAGATTCACATTTCATCATCATTCATACATCCAATTATGAAATAATAAGTCCGTAAGTATAAGAATAAGGAATAGTAAAAGAAAATATGAGTACATTATTACAATATTTAAACCATTAAACATAAATTATCTTGTATCATGTAGAAACTTCAAAATACAGACAATGTTTTGATAGTCTCCAACTTTAGGGTCAATAAACTCATTAATAAACATCACTATGTTATTGATTCTTTATTATTATGCCTACACCCCCGAATTAACTATTAGGTACAATTAGTAAGAGAATATCAACCTTGTTATCAATTAATTAATTATACAAGACAATGTTACAAAATTAATAATGCATTACTTTGTTCTAAGATGTTGACTATCCTTTGTTTTGAATGTGTTAGAGAAAAAAAGATGTGACAGACAAAGAAACATGAGTTTTCACCACAAACAATGACACAGATGACTGTAAACAGAACACATATCTATAAAAAAATATCTCAAGAAACAATTAAAATATTTTACCTCTATACTTCTTGTTGCAAATTCCACTCCTATTGTAGATTTAGACTCTAAGTTAAATTCATTTCTAGTGAAACGTGAGAGAAGACTGCTTTTGCCTACCCCAGAGTCTCCTATTAGTACAACTGAAACAAAGAGAATTAACCAAATACTAAAATTATAGGGTAAATATATTAACTATCATGATTCCAGTGATATATTAGCGTTGCTATGTTACTTTCAAGATTAGATCATACGGGTCTGACGAAAGGTGACTCACGGACTACGAAAATTTACGCAAAATCGATTGAGCTGACTCAATCAGCTGATGGAAAACAAACTTCCATTTTTACCATTTCTGACTAATTTCCTCTCATCTTTACATGATTTTACATAAACCAGATCATTCTGTAATAAATTATTCATACAAAACAAAGAGAAAATAATGCCAATAAAGCTTTTAGTGATACGTCATTCAAAACCGAAACAATGGTACAAAAACTATCTAAGTTTATATGATTTTTTCACCTTTTCCGGGCGTTTGTAAGATAAGAAATTATATGCAATTTTACCTTTGAACAAATAATCGTATTCGTCCTCTCTTGTGCCCATTTTGATTTATGTAGAGCTCTGTAATCGACGTCAAAATCGGTCAACTATAAAATGTCAAGATAAACTTGAAGAAAAATAACTGGGAACACAAATATCACAGCCTTCAAAAACACTGCACTATTAACTAAAAAACACTTTTATACAAAGATTACTTAGATTTTTACTGGTATCAAACTATTATAATCCTAAATTGTCAGAGGAACAAAATGGCGGATTGTTTTACGCCCCTCTTTGGTGCGTTTGGAAACATCAATAATGAATTAACATACAAACATCGAACGTACATGGAACGTACAACGTCGTAGCTTCTACCAAAAGAAAAATAATATTTAATGTTTATAGGATTTCAAGAAAGCTATATAATAAATCTGGATGCATATAAAATCCTTTTTGATCTTGAATAATAATAATAATTGATTTATGAATATTAACTTAGATAAATTTTATTGTGCAATAAAGAATAAATAAGTAAATAAAAATTGTTTTAAACGTTTTTTTTCAACTTTCGAACGCACTTTTGTTCGTTTGACGTTTCGTACGACGTTTGGAAAACGTGACGTTACCTATCCGTCTGCCAACATTTTGGCTGCGTTCATAAATAAAATTAGGCAAATATATTTTTTAAGACTTTATTTTTGCACTATTCTACAACATTAACAACTATATATACAAATAAATAAATTAACTAGGCTTTTGCAGCGATTTCTTCATCTTCATCATCACTCTCATTCTGTACTTCCTTAGATAATGTACGATCTACGTGTACAAATGGATCAATCTTGAGCTTTTCTGGGGACGGTGGGCTAAGTATGTAACATCTGCAAACAATTTAGAACACAATATAAAAAAATACCCTGGGTGTTTTTATTTCTTGATGGTATAACAGTAATGGGTGGCTAGGGAAGTGAATTAAGTACACAACATTAATAGTTCTATGAGTACTGGTTTATGGAACATGACTAAAATATGCTCGAAACTGTGTATGATGCTAGATGGCAGTTTTCAGGTATGTTAATATTGGTTCGAAAGTTTGTTAACTTAGCTAACAGACAGGCTTTTGTATATATAATATTCGTAAAGCTATATCTGTTTCGCATCTGCAATTTTTTTATTTAGTTTTAATACAGGTATAGTAACCGGCATGAGTCGTGAGCACAAATTGACACCTGCCTGCGCAGTAGTAAATTTTTTGGTCTGTTTGGCGGAATGAAGAAGAGGTGAGTGCCGAGCTGCACACGTTTGGTTCGTCAGTCGATGCGCGTCGTCTATTGGATTTTCGCGTGTCATTTGGCTAATGTAATTTGGCCGAAAGTGTACATGCGCGAGCTTGCCTCCACTACTGCCTATCTGTGCTCATGACTCGTGCCGTATACTGTATATACAGCGTGTAAGGGACATCACCGCACAAACGGATACCATGGGTCCAGGACATGATTTTGGACCCCCCCATGTTGGAATTTTTCGTCGGTTTTTCCCAAATTTAATTTTTATTTTTTTGTGTTTTTTTTACTTTAGACTGTTCATAATCGTTATTCTTACCTAACCCAAAGAGCATTTAAAGCGCGTTTAAATCGCGGTGTTCACAATACATTGCGCGCTCGAAAATGACAATTTCTATAACCGATCATTAGCGAGGTGAATGACTTTCACAATTTGATTAGTGGCATTAGGTGTAGCCTTTTCGCGAAGTTTGCGTTACCATGCGAAATACACCCTGTATTATAAATTATTGCTTTAATCGGTGGTAAAATAAATTGTAATGTTTGTAAGTGCCTTATTAGGGCCTATATTTAATAAACAATTTTTGAATTTTGATTTTGAATTCTTTGATGCAATACCTGGTAATGTAGAGTCCATCTCTCTTTGGGCGAGCCGACTGTAGGTCCTTTAATAGAGCATCAATATTCTCGGCGACTAGCTTCGGATCCATATTTAGCTGAAAATATAAGTTACTTTATTATATTACTTTGTTGTATAAAATAGGTTGTAGAACCAATGATATCTCAGTAGCCTAGATGTCGAGACTTCGAATCATAGAGCATTGAAAAATACTCGCCTCATACTAGATGCCATACTTTTCAAGCGTGGCAGTGGGCGGCACCGTTTTACCAACAGATGACATAATACAGGCCAATTGACGTGGTTGGTTAAAATACCACCTATCACGCCGCAGATTATGGGTTCTATTCCCACCGAGGACCATTGAGCTATTATTACTACGTATAGAGAAGACACCACAAATTATAACTATGTTCCGTTCAAGTGAAGCTATCAGGCCACTCTTGTTGTTGTAGAACGATGAACGAAACGCGTAAGCGCCGTGAAAATCACGGTGTTTGCGAGAAATATACTCCTAAAAGCGTTCTGATAGCGCTACGTGTTTCCACTGTCTGCTTAGACTACTAATTATAATTTCAGCACTAAAAAGAACTTTAGTTGACTCCAAAAAAATGGGACATAATCTTTGCTTATGATAGCTTCTCTATTCGTAGTAGTAATAGCTCAATGCCGAGGACATATTTATGTGCATGAACTTATCTGCATGTCATGAATCTGGGTGTTGTTATGTTTAACTTACCCGTCCCACAGTAACATCAACAGAGCCGAAATTCTGTTGATATTCATCCTTGACAACCCTGTACTGCACACCACCGGAGAATTTCTTTACCAGCTCTTTAAGGTTGGGGTCTAAAGTGCCTGAACGAACGTTAGGGAACTTTCGTTTCATCAAACCACGGATGGGCACCAAATCCGTCAGGATGTTCGGATGGGCTACCACATAGTCATAGTCGCTGAGTCTGATCTGACCTTCCTGGAAGAAGAGTTTAACCATGTTTAATCTGTCTGTGTATAAATAAATGAAATGTTCTTAAGCTTGACATAAGCTAGGTTTTAGTGTGCCAATGGGACCATATTACTAAGCCTATTTTTCTGTCCGTTCGTCGTTCACTGAGCTCATGAACCGTAATAGGTAGAAAGGTATTTACGCAGAAATTGTATTTTTATTGCTGCTACAACAACAAATAATAAAAATAAAATTAAAGGGAGCCTCCATATAACAAACTTCTTTACTTTCATTGTCTTGGCCTGAATTTTTTATATGAGCTGAATAGTTTTTTTATGGACCACTAAGGTGTCAAACAAACAAACTGCTAAGCGGTTACAGTAATCTTACAAAGACACTTGAAAGAATGTGTGTATCCATTAAAAAACCAGTTATGATTATCAGTGTTGTGTATTTTTGACTTTGTAAAACAAAAACATATACTTTGGAAAAAAATTGCCAATATACACATAGATTTTCCAAAAAAGTATTTAAAAATATAACCTTGCTGAGTTTCTTGCCTGTTCTTCCCAGTTGAAGGCCGACTTACGAACTCGTGATAACTTCAGTAGCTTTGACCTTCATAAGTGCCTAAATTGAGTAAATGGCGTTGACTTTGACTTTGAAGTATTCTTTTATTCTAGTGAGAAATTTTAATCAGACTTCAAATTCTAAAACAAACATACCTGAATCTTCTTAATAAGTTCAGTGCCACCAACAGTGGTGGCTCCAGCCTCAGCAGTCTCCTTGATCAGGTCGGCGCCCTTAATGAACGCGAGGATCGTGCGCTCCTCGTCGCGAGGGAACGGGTTCGGGAGCAGGGACAGACGGGTGAAGCTATCCATGTAACGGTTCTGTGAACCAACATATTTATGTAAAAGGGTAGATTAAAAAAGCTTTTTATACTAGTGGTCCCATAGTGGTCAAAATTAGTTTTGGAGATTAGCTGGAACAAATAGACAGATGGATAAAAAAAAATATTTTTTTTATATGCGTAACAACACCCTTATACTTTCATATCCATTTAGTAAAATTATTTATTTATTATTATTATTTAAATTATTAAGCCTAATCTACATTATAATGTTATATTAACTATCTGTCCGCAGGTTCAGTTCACCACATTCCTTCATTTCAACCACTTTAATTTTTAGGGTTGAATTTCAGGAAAACCTTTCATATTGCTCACTTACATTATATTATTGCTATATATCAAGAAACATGCTTTAGGCGATGCATGTTCTCTCAGTCTTTCAGTGATAGAGTTTTATTGAGTAGATTTTACAGTACATGCCTATTTTGAAGTCTTTTTTTCACGGGAATTCTTTTGTGAAACACAAACCTTCTTCACAGCCTCCATATTAAATTCAATGTGTGCATTGACCATAGCATCTGGAATATTATACATGGAAGGGTCATGTGTTTGCTGGTGCGCCTTCACAGCATCCTCGGCAGTGTACACCACCCAACGGTAGAACATCAATGGGTACACGTCATCTTTGGGCAGTGGTTTGTACAAGTCATCTAAATGCTTATCAATATTCTTCTTTACGAGCCTGTAATTAAAGGTTATATTTTATGGTTGTTCACATAAACTGATTGTTCCTGTCTATGCAAGTGAGAGTCCCTTGCAATTTTTTTCATAATTTTTTTATATGGCAAAGTTGGTATACAAACATACAGCCTGCCTGATGGCAAGCAGTTACCGTAGCCATATGGACACTTGCAACACAAGAGGCATCAATGGGTTACCAACCCTTCTCCCCTCCCTAATGAACTCTGGCGCCTAGGAGGCATCCAACTAGCTTAATGACTATCACAATTAAGTGATAACCGGGACCAACGGCTTTACGTGCCTTTCGAAGCACGGAAACGCTCGATTTGAAATACCACTAGGCGGTCACCCATCCAGGTACCGACCACGACAGGCGTAGCTTAACTTTGCTGATCGATTAAGAACGGCAAATCATGCTACACCACGAGCGCTGTACTTATATAAGTAGGTACAAATATAATTATGAATTCCAAGCACTATTCAATTAGATTATGAGTTTGCTTGGGTTTATTGTGTGTACCTATTCTTCCCACGTTGATTATGAGGAATGAATCCAACTTTGGTGACTTCTACTTTAACTTTCTTGGCGCGAGCCTTCGCCCTGGTGCCTTTTCGGGCCGCATAGTACACAGTGGCAGTGTGTAGGGACCTCTGAAATTTATAAGTATTTTAGTAATATAAAAAGCGCTTTGATGCTTTAGTATCTATATAAGAATGTAGATTATATTGTTGTTAACTGTTTTTCAAATTTAATTTTAGATTTAACATACCAAATTCGTAGTACTTTGATGTAATGTTAGAGCACTGAACATGGAGCCTGAAATATTGAATGATTATTATTTTATGTGTGAATCGGAGGGTTTAAAAATTATTAAGTATATTTATAACTTACGGAACATTGTTCCAGCCATAGCTGTAGTAAAATAAACCAAACAATTGTTTTTATTTTGCAGTTCCAATTTCTTCCTATATTTTAGGTTATTTATACCATTGACAATTCTTTTGTGACAGTTAACTTTTTTAAGTATTCGTTTTTAGTTTTTATAAAGGTGCGTTCGAATTGGAGTGATGTCATTTTTAACAATTTCAAAATGGGCATTTTTGTTCATGCGTTCGCATTGGAAAATTTCAACAATTTTGCAACTTTTGCCACAAACGATTTTTCCCAAATCAAACGATTAGATACAAAAATGACATTTGCATGCTCATCGCCTGCTTGTCACTTGTTTCATCCTACCTTTTTTCCTTCAGTTAATATATAAACAAAGTTAATCTGACAAATTTTTCACTTGTCTGTTAGTTTCTATCAAATTTTATGATAAAAATTATAATTATAATTCCCGTTTGAATTTTCAGCCAAAACTTATCTGTCAGATTCAGAGATGTCAAAATATGATCACAAACGAACCTGCCTCGAAGGTGGGTCCAAATTTGCAGTTCACGATGTCGTTTTTAACTGTTTCCAAGCAAAACGAACGGTGAACGAAAACAGTTCAAAACGTCAATTTCGCCCACAACTTTCCAAATCGAACGCCAGATGTGATCGTTTTTAGCATTTTTGACTGTTATTTTTGCTACCGTACCCCAATTCGAACGCACCTTAAGTAGGGATGGATCGTAATGTTATTTTAAGACATCTTGTCTTTGATTTTAAGACCGGCCGCATTCTATAAGAAATTTTCTGTCAGAAATTCGCTTGCTCATACATTTTTGGACGTCAGACCATGGATTTAATATACAAACAGGATTGAGCTCTTGGGCCAAAAACGCGAGCAGAGAGAGATAACGCATACCGAGGCTGTTTATCCCATTCTAATAGGGTGACCAAACATTTTTATAACGAACAGGAAAGTTGGATTTGAGAGATAATTTGTGTCCGGTTGACACTTCTTCTTCCTAGTCGTGCACTCTTGGCAGAGTGGTCGTGGTCATTGTTAGTCCCTTTCGCGCACAATCGCTGCATTGCAAAGTTCCTCCAATTTTGTCTGTTTGTGGCTTTTTGACACTAGTTGATTTCAAATTATTGTTTGTATTACAAAAATATTAACATTATGTTACTTAAAATAGTGAAATAATAATTTATAGAAAAAATAAGAGATAAAACCATACTGAAAAACTATAGATATCGAGATACTTTTTCGCGAAAACCCATTATTTGAAACTGAACATTGTTATGTTCTATGTGGGTGTTGAATCGTGTACGCACGATTAATCAAGATATAAATTTCCAATATTAGCTGACCTCTCATTGTACAGAAATCCTATACAATGCGAGATCAGTTTATACTGGAAATGTATAGCTTGATGTGTAGCCGTGTATACCCATGTTTTTGAGAAAAGTTATGATTAATTTTTGAGTTACGTTTTGTGTCGAATCATCAAATATTACGTATGAATAGGCAAGGGTGCATGCAGAATTTCGTTCTGGGACCACGGCTTTTCCCCTTGCTCTTTTTTCAGTTTGCTCTACAGAGCTGTTATTTGGGAATTAAAATAAAGCAAAGGGAAATAAAACTCGAATGTGCTTGACAAAGTAGGTATTTATTAAAATTAAACACGGCTAAACAAAATCGTTTTATTTAGTTTCTGCCTTAGGCCAATCTCACTGCCTAAGTTTCTGAATGCATTACATTTCGCGTGGTGAATAGGTACGAATTATTAGCCAATGCTTTTACTAGTTACAGTTTTTGCGGTTCTTCATCTGTTATGCATTGGAAAGGATGCGGTGGAATAATAAGATGTTTCAATCTTGTGGAAAACATTTGTTTTAATCGCATCAAAATTGCATTTTTGCTTCATTTCTTCTTTCGATGGAAAGCTGTAACAAACATAAAAAATAATGCTATTTCAATTATGCGATACATAGGTACAAATAATTTATACAATAGGTACACATTACAACACACAATAAACATTATACTTAGTTTTAAAAAGAATTACACTAACTTTAGTGTCTTCCGTCTACAATTTTTTTTAATAAACCATGGTCAAACTACTTATGACTCACCATTGTTAGTAAATAAAATCATCGTTATTCCTTACTTGTGAAATAAAATCCCACAACCAGCACATGATTCACTTTTACATGTCTTGATACAATTTTTTTTCACCATTTTCACGATAAAAAGTATAAACAAAATGCGTTTCCACAAAACAACAGAAAAAGTCGCCATGTTGCCATGACACCACTGATATCAGATTTCAGTGCTACCAGAATAATTTTATGATAGCTACCAAACAATCATATTATTTTGATTATTTTACTTAAATACAATTATTTATTATTATGTACAGATGTAAACCTACAAAATAAAATGATTTAAAACTAGTTTAATAGCAAAAAAATATTTATACGTAATATATTTTACTTGTTGTGGTGAAATATTTTCTACCATCTTTAACATTTTTATCTTTTGGCAATTGAGGAAAAGGGACAAACGGCCTCGGTTCGGGCTATCTCTCTCGGCTCGTTTTGCCTCGGCTAAGATAACCAACAAAAGTAAACCCTAACGTGCATGACTTATGGTTTATTTTTGTATGATAAAATTTTTGGAGAGTTCAATCCTGTTTGTATATTAAATCCATGCGTCAGACACGTCAGAATTTCGGTTTTTGGAAAAACATGGAATTCTTTTTCCAAAAGTAGTCATTTGTTTATTGATTAGTGTTACATTTTCATCGCATTTCAATCTTTTTCGTCATCATGGATACGTTAAAAATTCGAGTAATTATGGAATATGAGTACCGTCGTGGCAGCAACGCGGCACAAGCGGCACGCAACATCAACGACGTTTACGGAGCTAACACTATAAACCAACGCACCACCTGTTATTGGTTTGCTCGCTTCCGTTCTGGGAATTTCGACCTGAAAAATGAACCTCGCGGTCGTCCGAAGACTTTGGTCGACAATGGTGCCGATTCTGTTGTAAATCGCACTAAACTAATTTTAGTCACGTCTCATCTCTTTCTTACGAAAATTATTGAAAAAGGATAGAACATATTTTAAGTTGTCAAATAAATCTTTGCCGTCTTATTTTGCGTGTATTTAGGCGTAACCGCGATAGATGGCGACTAAAATTATTTGAAAACAAGCATTGGACTAATTTGACAGGACTAAATTTCTTACATCCTTTTCTTATGTTCTTTGTTAGAAAGAGACATAGTGAGATTAAAAATAGTTTAGTTGTGAACAACAGAATCAGGGCCAATGACGAATTAAAGGCGATTGTGGAAGCTGATACACAATCGACGGCTGAATTAGCAGCAGTTTTCAACGTTAGCGTCAAAACAATATTGGTCCATTTGCGTCAAATTGGCAAGGTAAAAAAGCTTGACAAATGGGTGCCCCACGAACTCAATGATCGCCAGCGCGAAGTACGCATCGAAACGTGCCTTGCACTGCTCAACAGACACACAAATGAAGGAATTATGAACCGCATTGTTACCTGCGATGAAAAACGGATTCTGTTTGATAACCGCAAGCGCTCAGCAAGTTGGTTGGATCCTGGTTCAGCACCTAAACAATACCCTAAACCAAAACTTACCCCTAGAAAAGTAATGGTCACTGTTCGGTGGTCTAGCGCCGGTGTGATTCATCACAGCTTCTTACCAAACGGGGTGAGCATTACTGCAGATGTGTACTGTGAAGAACTGAACACAATGATGGAGAAGCTGGCACATCTCCAACCAGCATTGGTCAATCGCTCGTCTCCGCTGCTCCTGCACGATTACGCGCGACCTCATACTGCACAGCAGACGGTCTCCAAGTTGCAAGAACTGGGGTTGGAAGTTCTCCGTCATCCGCCCTACTCACCAGACCTTGCGCCTACAGACTACTACTTTTTCCAGAATTTGGATAACTTCTTGGCTGGAAAAAAATTCAATACCCGAGAGGCAGTACAAAATGCTTTTGAAGAATTTGTTGCCTCCCGTGCAGCTGATTTCTTTAAGAAGGGCATCAATAAACTGCCACTGCGTTGGCAAAGATGCATTGATTGCATGGGTGATTACTTCGATTAATACAAATAAAAAATTCATGAAAAAAATTCGTTTAAATTTTTTCATACAAAACGGCAATTTCATAGGTAAAGACCTAATAGAGTCTGGCAAACGAAAGTTGAGCCTGACTGTAATTGAAACTATTTACATGGCAACTTTCTATTAATGTCACTTTCTTAACCCGGCATAAAAAGTGTCAACTATACTCTATTTCACATAGGAAGAGTCGTCAAGGTCAAGGGTTTTTTTACCAATATCTAGTGAAATTCCATTTGATTACTCTGAAATAGTACTCACAATATTTCATGAAACCTCGATCTATCATAGTATTCCTTTATTATATCGAAATGATCATTAACCATTGAGAAATCTAATAAAATACCATGTGTCACCGAACTTATGTTATTTGGAAACTACTATAGTTTCCCAGAACCAGTTTTGATACTAACCCTTTATTCATAATGGCTTTATAGCTATTTAGCTACAGTAGCTATTTAGTGTTACAGTGTCCACCTACAAATTCTTTCGATCAGCTTAATGTTCTACAATATGCTAAATGAACTTCTGCGGTCGCTAATCACTGAAACATCTATTCATATTGTTCTACGAAGGTAAACAAAAATAGACTAGAAAAAAATAAAATTTCCACAATTTTTGAATTTGAATATACAGGCTGTTGTTTTGGTCGACGACAAGCGACCCAGGAGTGGCAGTACAAAAAATATCTTTCCCAAAAATGGACTTAATTCGATTAAATACTGTAAATGCGTTGAGAAATACCTTATTCAATTTGAAATAAAATTACCGCAAAGTATGGTCACTCGGCGCATGCACAGACTAGAGCTAGGCGCAAGCCGCCATCGCCCCACCCCTTTACTCCCTCGCACTCCCGTTGAGTATTATGTCTACCTACACTTTAGCTTATTACATGATTTTCCAAATAATATTTTTTTATTTCTATTATTATAAAAAAAAAGTATTTTTTTTAGCACCAGTATCATTTGTATTATTGATCTTGAGTCGCTCGTCGCTGACCAAAACAACGACTTGTGTTGTGTATTTGTGAGGAATATCCCAGGATATTTATTTAAAAGCATTCTATATTATTAAAAAATACATTCGAATTGAGAACCTCCTCCTTTTTTTGAAGTCGGTTAAAAATAAAATATAACGAGTTTATGTAAAATTTCAACTCATTTATTTACACGCAAATATGACTTAGGAAAATCAAACATAACTTAATATTTTTTATTTTTTTTCGTAAAGTATCAAAACAATTTATTCCTACTATACTGAGTGATACGACATCTAGTTTTTTTTAAATTTGCCGCGCTTTTTCAGGTTCTACTTTCGTATGCCAGACTATAAAATCTTTGCTATCTCCATATACTAAACTAATATTACGTCCATGGCTAACTCACAGGCACCCCTATTATAACCAAACAAATGTGTCAAAAAAGTTCAAACTTCAAAACGTCAAAACAATCGTAAACTCGTAAACGTTTCGTGCGACCGTGCGAGTCGTTAACAACTTTATTTTCGAATTAAAGTGCGTTAATTACTGAAAATGTGTTATGAACATAGTAATTGAAGTTTGCTGAACACAGAAGAGTATTGAGAACTAAGATGGAGCGGATAAATTTGAGTATTTTGGCGATATCATTGTTCGCTTTATTGTGGGGTGTGGCCGGCCAGTATGAATGGCAACTGCGCGATGCTTTCGACGAGATTCGGGGTAAAGTCGACAAGATATCGCCTGATAACTGCTATATTAGCCACCTTGATGACTTATACCTACCAGAAGACTCAGTATCCCATCACCCCGACGTGAAAGAAATAAACATAAATCCGGTGTTCCCGAATCGTACGGCGATGCTGCATTTGCATAACCTGGCAATGACCAGAGCTTTCTTCTGGAGCTACGTACTACAGTCAAGGTTTATACGACCGGCTATTAACGATACTTACGACCCGGGTATGATGTATTATTTCTTATCCTCCGTGGCCGATGTCTCCTCCAATCCATACATCAACGCTAGTTCTATTTACTTCTCTCCAAATATGTCTTACACATCATCTTACCGAGGGTTCTTCAATAAGACGATGCGGAGGTTTGCACCAAGAGCATACCGTGCCGATGATTTTAATGATCCCGTCCATCTACAAAAGATTTCTACATTGAATACGTTCCATGTTGAAGATTTAGGGGCGTTTGATCCGGAGAGTCTGTCTAAGGATTATACTTCTGATTTCTACCGTATTAATGAGTGGTACAAGCGGTGGCTACCTGACAGGGTTCAAGAGAGACATGACACAAAGACTACGTATCAAGTTGAAATCAGATATGCTAATAATACGAATGAGACATTTACATTCCATGGTCCTCCTGGCAATGATGAGGTTAGTATTTTTAACCCTTAAGTTTTATTTGCTATAAGTACATTCATAATATCGTCGGTGACAGGTCTTATGGAAAAAGCTAGTCACGCGGTGTTGCAGTATCACCTACGATATCTCATCTGCATTATATAAACTAACTTTGATAGTTACAGTCATTAGGCATATCTGTAACACAGTTATCTGAATATACTTTGAACTTATAAGTAAGGTTAACAATTATCTGGTGGAATGACTGGACTTGCAAGTTGAGAAAACATTTTAGGTATTTGATTTGTTCAAGGCTTACAAGATATTTCTTTACAATTTAACAAGTAACCTAAATGATTAATCTTATATTATATTATGGCACCTTTCTCTTAAATCTGTATAGCTCACTATATTAGTTTTAATCATATTAGCAGGTTAATTGACATGATTGCTAAGACACACTACTGTATGTGGATGACATAACTGTAAAATTCAAAATCATTTATTGAAATGGACTTTTTTTATACAACTATGTTGATGAATAAGCATACGGCCTGTTTGATGGTAAGCAGTTACTGCAGCCATATGGACGCTTGCAACACACGAAGCATCTCTCACGCATTACCTTTCCCCCCTCTCCAATGAGCTCTGGCGACCTTACTCATGTGCAGGAACACAACTTTACACAACATACATTTTTTAAGGCGATGATAGCTCAGTGGTAGTGACGTCGGATACCGAGACGAAGGTCCCGAGTTCGGATCCTACATTGAGCGTGAGCTTTCGGTGAAGGAAAACATTGTGAGGAAACCAAAGCACGGTGGTAGGGTACTTTGTAGTACCCGCCTGGCTGGCTACCACCCTCAAGTTGAAAATCTGTTGCCAAGCACCTTTCGGTGTGTTCTGACAGCTGCACATGAGAGCCAGTTCCTTCTAGGCCTTGTGTGCTTACCACCTTCAACCGCATCATCACTTACCATGGTGAGATTGCGGTCAAACACAGGCCTATAAACAGTAAAAAAAAAAAAACATAGTTATTTGGCTACCTTCGCAGGCACTTATGAAAAGTCTAACTTTAATAACGTTCCTGAAGGTTACATTTGCTGGCAAGAGCCAGCAGTAAATCGGCCGGGCTCAATTCCCACTCAGGATATATTTTAAAGTAGTGTATCAATTATCTGAATTCCATAGTACAATCTCTACTTAGTTTGGGATCTTATTATTAACTTATACTCTTGTTCTTCTATTTGGTATAGAAACTTAAAACTTTATGTTGTTAATTCTCCAATAGACTCCAGGACCAGTTAACTGGACACGTCCATACTTTGACTGCGGAAGACTGAACAAATGGCTTGTGGCAGCTGTGTCACCTGTTGCCGACATATTCCCTCGTCACACACAGTTCAGACATATTGAATACCCTACGTAAGTATAACTTTTATAGATACCTGAATAGTTATTAAAAGGTGAGCAGTTTTTTTAATCGCTTGGCTCGCGGTTAAGAATATAACAATGACATCAATTGTTATTGTAGGACGAGCATCCCTCGCGAGAACCAATGGGTTAACTATGGATTGGATATCATTGTTTGCTACATAAATTACGAGTTAATGCTCTTTTGGCTAGCACATACAGAATTAAGAAAAATACTCCATAACTTAAAAGTGATGAAGTTTGTCTTCATGACAAAAAACATTGAAATTCTCACATTTTACTTATGTAATTAAAGTCTGTTTTGACTTGTGCTAAAAATCTTGCTAGATCCGGCCTTATATTGTGGTGATTGATCAATAATTTTAGTAAAAATGTTTAATTTCAAAAGGTACACAGCAGCTGTGGTAATGGAGATGGACTACGACAGAATAGACATAAACCAGTGTCCAACGAGTCAGGGTAATGACAGGCCGAATCGATTTGCATCCACTGCACGGTGTAAAGAGACAACTGAGGTAAGATTACCTTATTAAAATTACGATATTATTTGATGACAAACAAAACTCTGTATATACATATAATCTCTTTAGAGTAGATACAGAGAATTCCGCAACTAGTCAGTGATTTGTCACTGATTTTGAATAAAAACCAATCACTGCATCATGTGTTCTTGGCTTGACCAATCAAAGCGCATGTGTTCTTGACTTAGCCAATCAGAGTGCAATGAGAGATTGGCGGAATAGATTTCAAGTAAAGTTAACGTTATGCACTACTTTGGTTTAATTGTTCAATGATTAAAAAAAAAATGGTAGTAAACAAGCATATTATCTGATGTTACAATAACATACAGATACTTGCAACAGGGCTATCACTGCTATCAATTTCATTGTTTGCTATAAATTGTGTAAACAATTCTTAAATTACTGGAACTTAGCTAACATATTCAGTCCCCGTGACAATACAACATTATGATTGCAACCATTGTTCCTCACACTCATTCTTCATAAGAAAGAGAAAGAACATTTATTAGACAGTTAATAGTTGAGATTAATTATTTACGAGCTGTCTCCGGCGGAATCGCCGGCGTTCCCGGGATAAAAAGTAGCTTATAATACTCGGGGATAATGTAGCTTCCTATTTGTGAAAGAATTTTTCGAATCCGACTGGTAGTTCCAGAAATTAGTTTTAGGCTCCGATCCCACAGAGAGAGTTCTTGAGTTTCTAGAGTTGTTGACTATTGTGCACACAGCAAGCAGTCTAGAGTTCTGCAATATTCGCTACTGATCGCACATCATACACTTTTTTTACTTTCAAAGGCCCCACGTAGTTTATGGGATCGGCGCCTTAAACAATGAAAAAAAAACTCTTCAGCTTATATACGTATAGATAGATAGGATAGGATATAGGATTATACACAAGCAGCTAAAGGCTGATTAAGTTTATATCATTGCACATTAATATACTGGTAAAAAAAAAATAGGCTGTCAGTATACAAATTATTACAAATTGACGAAGATAAAGCGTATCAAAGTTCTCGTGTCGCTCTAGAGTAAAAAAAAAGTGTATCAAACATGATGACCCGGAACTTCAACAAACCATATCTTCGTATTTTTTGTTTAATTGACAAAAGAAAAAAAAACGTGTCTAATATTTTTTGATGATGTAAATGACAGATTCAGGAATCTAGCCTATGTTTTTTTAATACTAATCATGTATATTTTTAAAGGAGTTCACTGATTTAGCACTGATAACAGTCTCTGGTAATTCATTGCACTCACAAACAACATGGTTAAAATTACTAAAACACGCCAGTCCCTCCATCTGTATGAAAACTAAGCTTGTCACTTTTTTCTACCAACTATGTTGTCACTTTACTTAGGCTGCATTAGAGCTATAACGTGACAATGAAGCCATCCTATTTGTCAGCTAAAACACAACTCTCGCTATTCATCTCTGGATATGCAGCGAGTTCCTCATCCGCTCGAAACAGCGTCAAAAGAAGAGCATTGCTCTCCCTTTGGCACGCGAAGTACATACACTCGCGTTATCTATTTATCGTTAGAGTTTCTTGCCGGAGTCTTCTCAGTTTAAGTGTATTGCGAACCGGTGGTAAATTCAACTGTATGTACCAATGTAACGTTCATAAGTGCCTTACTAGGGCCTAAACTGAATAAATGACTTTTTGATTTTGATTTATATCTGTGGTCTACTGCCTTAGTAAATAGGTATTGTTGTTAGTGTGAACCGATCCACGGGTGGGGTTTCCGTCGCGGCGGGTATCAGTGCCGCTGCAGCCCCGGGTACAGGCTGCCCAGCATCGTGCGCCGCCCCTACCTCGGCGAAATCATCGAGCGGGCCACCTCCGACCAGTACTATAATAACTTCGACTGCAAGAGGATTGGGTGTAAGTATTCTATACCAGCGCTCTTGGTGTGGCATGATTAACCGTTCCTAATGGATCGGCAAAGTTAAGCTATCAATGGTGTGGCTGGTCCCTGCTAGTGGTATTTCGAATTGAGCGTTTCTGTGCTTCGGAAGGCACGTTAAGCCGTTGGTCCCGGTTATTACATAATTGTGATAGTCGTTAAGCTAGTTGGATGCCTCATAGGCAGCTTGAAAAATTCCAACAATAGTTACGTAGTAACTAGTTAGTAATCTGTGACAATAGGTTAACCACTAGCCTACCTCCACCGATCCGCAGTGGGCACGCGTGGTGGAGTATCTGCCCATTCCCTTTCACCCTCATTTGAGAAAGGAGGCCTGGGCTCAGCAGTAGGACATTATAGGCTGATGATAATCATCAGGGATGTTATGGACGTCTGTAACCGAAACTACGGACATTCGAACACGAATCATGACTGAGGTATAATCTATGTTTTTAGAGCCGCATTTCATAAAAATACAAAATGGCGACCGAAAAGTGTGCCAAAATCTTGATCTATTTTTCTCTTTCGCGATTTGTGCGCCTATACCAGTGTTTTTCAATCTGTGGGTTGCGACCCCTAGGGAGGTCACGAAACCTTAGTCGGGGGGTCGCCGGCAGAAGGAAACAGGCAAGGTAGACTTCGCGCAAGCGGGCGTCCAACTTACCTCTTACTTAGTTGCAAACCTCTCACGGCTTCTTGCAGACTAATAAGTAAAGGTATCAAAATAAAGAAAATCATTATCTTAGTCTTTAATTTATAAATCCTTTGTCTGTCTGACAAGGGGATCGCCAGAATTTTTCAACCTGTAAGGGGTTCGCGAAATCAATAAGATTGAAATACACTGGCCTATATTAAAGAAGTCGTGTACTTCATTGGATATACCTTCCCTACCCGTTCTGTTACCCAAGAGATGGAAAGAGAAAGAGAGGTAGACCACAAAAGAGATGGGGCGACGACATCAGACAAGTCACGGGAACAACATGGGGTAGAGTGGCCATAGAAAGGCCAGAATGGAGAGCCTTTAGGAGGCCTTTGCCACCTGGCAAACGGACACGCAAAAGTGGAATAAAGAAACAATCTATGAATAATAAGGAAATATTGTCATGTCCGAATGAAGGCTATATTATATTATATCCGTTCTGGTAGAAGTTGTATAAAATAGTTGTATGTACGTGTTAGGGGTGCAACGTCTGCCGGTGCAGTGGGAGAAGGCGCACCCGTTCCTGCGCGCCATCTACAGGGACCAGTACTATGAGTACGTGAACGCGACCCGTGGTCCAGCCGCGCTGCACACCGACCGAGTTAACGTATACGAGGTCCTCAACTTCATTAGGGGCGTGCAGCCCTCTAATTGTACCAAGTAAGTTGCCTTCTGGGTGGGGATTTCGAAATGCCATATTTTCGAAACCTATGTTGGGTTAGTCATGCTGAACAACTTTTACTATGGGACCAATAGTGAATTTTCAAAGAAATATTATGATGAAATACTATGATCGAGCAAGGTGAGGTCTCAAGGCGATGATAGCTCAGTGGTAGTGACGTCCCGGGTTCAAATCCTACAATGAACTCGAGCTTTCGGTGAAAGAAAACATCGTGAGGAAACCATTGCACGGTGGTAGGATACTTTGTATTACCCAGCTGCCTGGCCACCACCCTCAAGTTGAAAATCTGTCGCCGAGCACCTATCGGTGTGTACCACAGATGGACTTGAGAGCCAGTTCCTTCTAGGCTTTGTGTGCTTATCACCTTCGGCCACATCATCACTTACCATGGTGAGGTTGTGGTCAAACATCTCGAAATCTCCACCCAGTTTCACTTAAGATCAGGTTATACCGAGATGCGACTCGCACCTTTTAACAATTCACAATATAGAACTTTATTTATTATACAAAGATTTCAGTGAGAGAATTTGTGACAAGTGACTCGCGATGCCGCGAGGCATATTCGAATTCTCTCCCTGAAATATGTAGCTTTTTGTTTGTCTCGGGTGTGAACTGACCCTTATGTTCAATATTTCTCAGATATAACCCGTCTGATTTATTCCTGAACGGAGACATCGCTTTCGGTGCGGAAGAGCAGCTCGAGAACCAGGCCAAGATGGCGCTGCGACTCGCCAACTTCATCAGTGCTTTCTTACAGGTATTAATTACTATATTATTACTTGTTTAACTTTAGAAGGATTCGTCATGAAGTATGTACATCAACGATGTGTAGAAAAAAAAAAACACAACAAAAGGACACAACCTTTTTTTGCTTTGAAATAGATAAATCTTTAAAAAAAAAATTACATGATAAATATATATGATATAAATATATAAGATTTTGAGACAGTATAAGCACAGAGATAAAACATATACTATGTTATACCGGCAAGTATAAGGTAATTTAATTTTTTTAAGCGCTGAATAATAATTCTGGTTTGAAAATTCAGTAATATAAAGAACTTGTAGGGGCCGACTCTAAAATGACGAATGTATAAATTTTTTCTAGTATTTGATCTAGTAAGTTTATTTTTTAAGACATTTCGATCTTATTATTAGTCCGATAGAATGTGTTTATATATTGTACACAAAAATAATAATATTTTATTTGCCTTAGGTATCAGATCCACAAGAAGTGTTCAGCGGTAACCGCGTGGCGGACAAACCTTTGACAGAGGATCAGATGATCGGGGAGACACTCTCCATAGTGCTCGGAGACTCCAAGATTTGGTCTGCAGGTAAACTAACACTAGGTTGACAATTACATACACAGAACATCAAAGAATTATACTTGCATAAAAAACAATCAATAAAACAAATATTTAACGAATTCAGTAACATTTTGTGATGTCAAAAAGGATTATGTTTCAAGTGTTTTCAGACTTTCCTGAACACAGTACTAGATCGCTTCTAAATTTATCTTTATCTGGGGCAAAAAAATATTTTGATAAAATGCTAGAAGAATTTTTTTTCCTAACGCATTTTATGTGCTATCTAGAAAAATCTGATCGAAGATAAGAATTTTAAATCTTATTGCAGGAACATACTGGGACAGAAATAAGTTTACAAACCGCACATTCTTCGCACCGTTCGCTTACAAGACTGAGTTGAATACGCGCAAGTTTAAACTGGAAGACTTAGCCCGGTTGAATAAGACTGGTAAGTGATTTGCAACTTTATTATCCATATTAATAGAGCTTGTATCATTGCATACTCTATCTATTGTGTATACAAATATTTTCGATGGTTGATACTGTCAAAGAAAAATAAACCTTATTGTAAAGTAAATTTTAGTAGTAGGTCCACAGATATACATCTAAATATATGCCGCGAGTGTATGTATTTCGCGCGTCAAAATCTGTTCAAAAATGGGGCACAATCTTCTTTTGAAACTGTTTCGCGCGGACAGGGAACTCGCATAAGGCTGCATGTCCACCACAGATGTGTAGCGAGGGATATGTTTAGCTGAATAATTGGATAACTTAATTTTCACGTTAAAAATTTAATGCCAGCCTAACTAAATCAATCTTGTGACATTATGGTAGGTACAAAAACGACACGTTTGGTTTTCATACGGATGGAGGGACTTACGTTATCTATTTAGATTTATGTCTGTGCTTAGTACATTTAGCCAGTATTCACATAAATACGCTTTATCACCAGTTATAGTTATATTTTTAATTCCTCTAATATTAATAATAATAATAATAAATCTTTATTTATCAAAATACATGGGCATAAAAACTTATGAGCGCTGGCTCCTAAACTAGGAAAGTCCTGTATTTTAGGAGCCAGATTCTTCCCATCGATGATACAAATTTAGAATATCTGACTGAAGTAATCATATAAAGATTTGAGAAAATGTTAAAATTAATATTAAGAAAAACAAAAAAAAAAAAATATTTTAAGACGGGGACTAAGCTCAATTTCACAAAAATGGGTTTCTTTGAGACGCGAGTATGACGCAACCCAATGAAAATACCTCACACAAAAAATAATGTGGACAGACAAGGGCCTGAAGAAAAATGTTAACCGAATAGAATATTGAAAAGTGCTTTGTATTCCCCACAAAAAAATCGTAAACTAGTGCATAAAAATAAACTTTGGCGTCGTAATTCTCTGTATTTTCAGCGACAACAACTAATTTTTTTTTGAGAATATGTTAGATACTGCATTATATTGAAATGTTAACCGGATAATTATTAAATTTAATGAGTATTTTCTGTATAATCTAAAGAAAACGCAAAAATAAATATCCAAGCGGCAACTAGTCATATTGTCAACACAAATATGATTTACAATTTTCAACCCTATTCCACGCTGTCTAAATGTAGCAATAGCTTACGCGGTTGTTCTTTAGTCGTCGGGCAACGCTCGACCTGCATGGTTGGTACCGGACGCTTTGTGTCGATTTTTTTTATAAGCATTTGAGTATTGCTCTATACAGATAGCAATAGAACACATATTCGTATGCCCTGAGTGCAAGCGTCCTTGGTCGAACGTCTTGGCGATAGCCGCATAACCATAGTATACATACAACAAAAACAAACATGAAGATAAATCAACTAATTCCAAGAATCTTATATCTATGGATATTTCATTACCTTATTATATCTGAAGACGAAAAATTTCACCTTTATTACGTCACACATACATTCTTTTTCAGTGACAACCATTGAATTATTACGCTATTCAATGGTGACAACGTTGTTAGCTATTTCAGGACAAACTTGGGACATATAGGGTCATGTATTGTACCTATGGACATTTCAGACTACGTGAACTTCCTAGCCACTTCACGCAGTGTATAATCAAGGTATCTATATGGCAAAGCTTTTATGTTATACGTTATATGGTCTAGAATTACTGTATTTTTTGTGGTAGCTCGACTGTTGCCAGTTTTTGATTTAAGAAACAAACATTTAAGTGGGCTGTTTTGTCCAATGGTACGTTACACGTTTCTACCTTTGGACAACCTTGTTTGTACCTTAGGACAAAATAAAACATAACATTTTATTATGAAATCAGTCTTGTAATAATCTTAAGTAAACTCTTATTATTAAGGTAACGCGTGAAATTAATGAACGTAAAACTTAGAGTTTTATGTTCATTAATTTCACGCGAGTAACAATATATTCATAAATAATCTTTAGTATTCATGTAGGAGCTTTTTAATTATTTAGGCCTACTAAATATTCAAACAAAAGCTTTTCTTCTTGTTCAGAAAATACCTATTTTACTGCGTAATTCGGTGTGAAAGTTATTAAATTTGGTGCAGAACTGCTTCGAATAGTTTTAGTACCTGTGGACACGTCCACAGGTACAAACGAAGCCCTGTCCCAAGGTACAAACAATACAACTTTGAAAAAAAACTTAAATAAATTGATTTTTAGGTTAGAAACTCTTTTCTTTACTTGTTGAATTGTAAATAGAACTAGCTATAGATAAGTTACTGATATTAATTTGTAAAATATAAGCATGCATTATTCAAGTAAAAGTAATCAGAAAAATCATGTAAAACTTACTTTTTAACACAAAAATTTTCAAAACTACCTCACGCTACAAACAACACCGGTTGGGTCACGCCACTCATTGGTGTTACATACTAATAAAAACGCTACCCAAATGGTACGATGTTATATTTTTAATGCTGTCAGTTTTTTTATTATGATGAACGTCCAAAGGTAAACGCGTCCATAGGTACGATACATGACCCTACATTTTATTATGTAGTTAGTTGACTTTCTACCACCTACTACTTTTAATTATATAGTCAACACAAATATGATTTACAATCTTCAACCCGTATTTTTTCGATTTGGAGTGGACAAACCCAAAAGTTAAAATTAGAAGTCATTGAAAGGGATGACAATTTCTGGAATCATAAAATGAAACATGAGTTGGTTCGATTTTATATGAACTGCCTTCTCCCAGACATACACGTGGCATGCCTATACACGTGGCATGCCTATACACGATGGTATTGTATCAGTAATGCAAAGCAGTTTACTATTCGGGCAGATACAGAATAAAATTCAGTCAAGATTTCTAGATTTTTCTGAATTTAATACATCCTTAGTACGGAATCTTTGCCAAGCGCTTATCTCCTAAAAGCAGTGTTTCTCATTAATGTTTTTAGGCTCGTTGATGCGCTTGTAGTGTACCTAACTTGATTAGCCGTTCTTAATCGATCGACAAAGATAAGCAATTGCTGATGTGGACGGTATCCGGATGGGTGACCGTCTAGTGGTATTTCAACTCGAGCATTTTCCGTGCTTTAGGAGGCACGTTCTCGTAGAATCGAGGTTCTTTTTTATACATGCGGTCTACCTTCCGTTCCGTCTTTGCACGCTCCATATTCACGGTCGCCAGATCTCGTAGAATCGAGGTTCTTTTTTATGCGTGCGGTCTACCTATGGTCTCATCTGAAGACTTTAAAGAAAACTCATAGGTAGAGGGTTGAAGGAAATTTACTAATTAATTACTATTACAAAAAATTATGTACAAAATGACGTGGAAAAATCGATAGAGTGACAAAACAAAAAGCTTTGTCAAATAAAGTTTAAAGGGGTTCGAACATTTTTGTATGGGAGCTGGCATAGCCACCCGCCGCCATTTTGATTTTTTTTCAATGTCGCGGCGCACGGTGTAAGTGATATATTTGGGTAGAGGACACTTATACAAACAAAAAATGTTAAGCAATACGGTGACCTAAAGTGTCACGTTTCCGAGATATTTGGAGGTAAAGATCGCCATATGAGAATTACGACAATCATTAAAAATGAACTTATTACGTGTTTATATGCATTAGATTGTATTCAAATAATAGTTCCCAGGTTGATTTAACTTTTTATTAGAATATAGCAAAACAAAGAGCACGAAAAAACAATATTCATTAATTGGTTACCTACTAAACCGCATCGCAATATTCGCAATGAAACACAATGTTGTCAAATAGCTCGGATCGTAGTGGTTAACTTGTTTTCCATGTCGCCGTTATTAACCAAAAATGACAATCTTCTTCTCTGTCGTTTCGCTCTTGGCAGAGCGGTTGTGGTCACGTTTTGAGGCGTCCACATCGGTGATAGAGGCGGACACGGCTCTCCGCACGATCTCCCGCCATCTCTCTCTGTTGGCAGACTGCCTGGTGCAGTCAGATACGCGGTTTCCCACTGCAGATTTTACTTGGTCAGACCAGCGCATAGGTGACCTGCCGCGTGATCTGGTTCCCTCTACTTTTCCTTGTATGACCAGCCGTTCAATGGAGTCGTTATCCCGCCTAGAAACATGCCCAAAGTACTGCAGTATGTGCGACTGTACTACGGCCGATAAACGCTGCGTGATGCCTAGCTCCTGTGGAGTATAGACACGTTGGTCACAATGTCGCGTAAATGACAATACTTGTGTTAAAATATCATGTTACCGAGATATTGGAATATCGATGTATATACAAGTGGTAAAATAATATTGCATCACGGTTTTAAAAATATATTAAGACACATAATAGAAACAAGCCGTGACCTTAAACCTTTAAATAAAAGGTTTTTTAAAACTACTTAGGTAGCAAACATACATACGGCCCGCCTGATTGTATGCGAAAAAAGCTCCTTTGAGACCGCATAGTTAGAAACTATTTTGGTTCCAATGTGTGAGGATGGACTCCCCGTCAATGGCGAGACTTGCGACTAGCGATGGTAGAAGGTAGCCGTGGGCATCAGGTTAAACAATTCTACAGAACACTGTCCGTTGTACAAGCGGTAGAACACACATAAGGAGGCAAAGTCTCTCCTTAGATTGAGCTGCTTGTGAGCTCGGGATCGTGGACAATTCTAATGGCACGTCGCTGAACAGAGTCTAAAGGCCCAAACTGGTATCCAGGTAAGAGCAGTACTCCATGTAAGGCCGGACTTGTGACTTGTAAAGTTGCAGCCTTTGCCCCGATGTGAAGTACTGCTTCGCTCTGTGCACTTCGAGTTTTTTGGGTGCTAGCTTAACCTTGTCTTCTAGACGGACTATTGATGTCGTTAGAAATGCCGATGCCGAGGATTCCGATGCTTTCACTGATGTCCATGTTCTGGAATTGTGAAGCCACAGCAAATGGGGTTTTCTTAGCGGTGAACGCGCAGACTTGGGTTTTAGTGGGGTTGAAATGGACTAGGTTTAGTCGACCGCAATCGGAGACACTTGTTAGTGTGCTCTCGATTTCAGACACAAGCCGTTCGCGGTCATCCACCACGAAACGAGGAATATTTGCAATGAGTGTACAATTAATGCCGTCAATAGACAGCATTTCATTGATATGCAGCAGGAACAGTGTTGGGGACAGTACAGACTCTTGCGGAACGCCAGCATTTATATCTCTCAGCTCTTATGCATCTGCTGGACAGAAAATTGGCGACCCATTTGCATAGTCCCTCGGGAAGCCCATATGCTGGTAACTTGGTTAGAAGACACCAGTGCCATTGTGTGCACGTGAGCAGTCTTCCACGAAGACAGGACTTTAATTTAGGTGGAAGTTTTATTAGGTCGGGCCGGCCGCGGAACCGGGTTTTTTTATTTATTTACGTCGCTATTGTAATTTTGGCGCCTAGGGAACATTACTTAGCAATCTTTAGTTCCAATTAACTTGGTAACATAGATTTTAGGACAAGTATTGTCATTTTTGTTTGTATAATAATGACAAGATGGAAAACAAGTCACGATCCGAGCTACTTTGACAACATTGTGGTTCATAGCGAATATTACGATGCTGTTTAGGAGGTAAGTAATTAAAAATATTGTTTTTCGTGCTCCTAGTGTAACTCTATTCTAAAAAATTGATAAATCAACCTGGAAACTATTATTTGAATACAATCGAATGCATATAAATACGTAATAAGTTCATTTTTAATGATTTTCATAATTATCATATGGCGATCTTTACCTCCAAATATCTCGGAAACGTGACACTTTAGGCCACCATAATGATTAACATTTTTTGTTTGTATAAGTGTCCTCTACCCAAATATACCACTTACACCGTGCGCCGCGACATTGAAAAAAAATCAAAATGGCGGCGGCCAGCTATGCCACAAAGGTTCTATCCCCTTATTATTTTTCTGTAGGGTATGAAACCTCTACACACGTAAAGCCGTTGTTCTCGGCTATCACTAAATTGTGTAAGTCGTTATGCTAGTTGGAGATCTCTTAGGCGGCTTGGAAACTCCAACAAAGTTGAACACTAGCCTATCTCCACCAATTTGCAGTGGCCATGCATGGTGGAATATCTGTCCATTCTTTTCAGTAGTATTCCTGTTACCTTTATTCTTATTTCACTCAGCAGTGATTATGTGCTGATGATGATGATGTTTGTTATGATTACTTCTGAATAGAGATTTAATGGTACTCTACGAAATGTCAATACGCTATACACGTTGATATCTCTAATATGTATGTATGTACTATCAATCTTCCCCATACCGTCATATTATGTAAAAAAAAACATCACAGAAAATTACCAAGAACTTATTAAAATATTATATTTCCTTGCCATTTAACGTTAAATGTATCTGTTTACACCAAAATCCTAAGGTTAAATTACACCCGAAGGTGAGGATTATTTTTACCAATGATTGTCCGAAACGTGTCTTCAGACGTCGAGCACAAACCGCTGGCTGAAAGCGGCCGTGATTCTGTAAAGCTTGCTAAGATAGTACAATACAAGTTCTCATAGAATTACGTAAACGCGATAGTTACGTCAATTCTTTGCAAACTTTACACTCGGGGTACTGATGCCTACGTATGTGTGTATCGGCGAAGATTTGGCTGCGTTCAGTAAAAAATATATAACGGTTGTATCAATGTCCCCCTATTCCCTCTAATGGGAAATTAAATTTAAAGTCGCGGCAACTCACATACAAATATGGCAGCTTTAAAACTTGATTATATCATGGATTATTAGTAATCCTATCTCTTCGGTAGGTATGTAAAAAGGAGAATGACCATTTTCTAAGGGGAATTCCACTTCGAAAATGTTTGTGTCACAATGATTTATTTTTTATTTTGTAGAAAAAATACTATATTTTCATAATCAGTAAACAGTTTTAATTTTCTGACCCGGGTTTAAGAGCTTTTTTCTTTTTTCTGATGCAGAATTTAAGATTATAAAATGCAAAAAATGGCTATTTACATAGTTTGTTTTAGTAATTCAATGGTTTAGAATTAGTAAGTCGGTAATCTTAAGGTTTTTTAATGGAGGCCACTAAAAAATACAATTTGTGTTTATTGTGATGTTTTGCAAAAGATTAAACGTAGGTATGCTAGACTTTTTGGCGGGATCTTGCAAAGTCACATAGCGTCTTCGTTTTATTTCCATAAATTCCTGTAATTTCAGGTTAATGCATATTATCAGTGGTGTTTTATCCAATAAAGATCAATCTATGTGCACACAAGTTCAGTGAAATTAATTATGTATATTGTGACTTTTCAAGTTATCTCAAAAGGTCCGTGAGAAGTTTTAGTACAATGACAACTATTTTACTAAAATATATCTGTTACGGACGGTGACTGATAGTGCGGACTATATGAAAATGATTTATTTAGTGACCAGAACTAAAATATAACTTGACACTGGCAAAAATAAGTCCTCATAAAAAAGATTTGGTAGCCAAACTTACCTATTCAAAATATAACTCGACACTGGCAAAAATAAGTCCTCGTAAAAAAGATTTGGTTGCCAAACTTACCTATTTATAATATAACTCGACACTGGCAAAAATGAGTCCTCATAAAAAAGATTCGGTTGCCAAACTTACCTATTTATAATATAACATGACAGTAGCAAAAATAAGTACTCATAAAATGGATTTGGTTGCCAAACTTAAAATTAAGAAGATTTTATTTTTCGTAAAATAAATTAATACTTTTAAGAAATTATTTTATGTTACTTGTTACTTTTTATAACTATACTATTATCGTAATAGGTTCTTACATTACATTCTGTTTGGAAAATAATCATTGTCATCAAACACAATTATAAATAAAATGTGTATTTGGCATTTCTGCTACCTTTAACCGACGAATATTATCTAATATCACTCTCGTAATTTCGTTTCATCATTACTAGCGTTATTCATCAGAAAAAGCTATATAGACCGTATTTAACTACGACAAACCTAATTTAACACCTGGCAACATTCGATATTAATAAAACTGTGATTCGAATGGCGTACGGTTTCAGATATCTGTGGTGCGGAAGGCGTACCTACAGGTGTAAAGGAGTTCAAGCGAATATATTATTAATGCTGTTTTTAATCCTCGGGATAGAAAAATATTAATATTTTGTGAATGAACATAATAAAATAAGACTTGATTTTTGAATCATATTTAATTGAGACACGCGATGACACAATAGTGGGCCCAAATATGGTCAATCTCCTTTGGTTTATATACCTTTTTATCTATAAAATAATTTTTTACACGTTTTGTAACAAAACGTCATTTTCAATCATATTTAACCGGGAGCACATTTCAGCGGAGGGTGCAATACGAATTGTGAGCAGTTTGCTCAGTAGTGGTGAACAGTTTAAGTTACATATATTAGGTCATTACATATGAAATTGGCGTTTTGTACGGGAGGAATATAAAGTCAATTTTTATTTTGTAAAATATATTTAATAAATCAAAGTATGCACCGTTGTTATCTATGCACTTTTGCCATCCCATAGGTAGTTTATTGATCCCTTTACTAAAAAACCATGGGGGCGAGAATTAATAAACTCTTTGAAGGCGGTTTGGACTGCCGCATCGGAGTTGAATTTTTTTCCTTGTAAAAAGTTTTCCAAATTCCGGAAAAAATGGTAATCTGTTGGAGCAAGGTCCGGGGAGTACGGTGGATGTCACAAACATTCCAATTGTAGCTCATCTAACTTAGCGGTTGTTTGTTGTGCAGTGTGTGGTCTTGGGTTGTCGTGAAGCAGCAGTGGCCTAGAGCGATTGACCAATCTCGGTTGTTTAGCAGCTAGTTCTTTCTTCATGGTTTGCAGTTGCTGACAATAGATATCTGCCGTAATCGTTTGGCCAGATTTTAGAAACCTGTAGTGAACGACAACGGCGCTAGTCCACCAAACACTCAAAAGTAACTTTTTCTGAGTCAATTTTCGTTTAAGGCAGGATTTGGCTGGGTCTCCAAGGTTCAGCCATTGCGACGAGCGCTTCCGATTATCGTACAGTATCCACTTTTCATCACAAGTAATGATTCGATTTAAAATCCCTTCATTATTGAGTCGGTTGAGCAAAGTAACACAGCAGTTGACGCGTGTTTGCAAGTTCGATTCACTCAATTCATGAGGTACCCATCGTTCAAGTTTTTTTACTTTCCCGATTTGCTTCATGTGGATTAATACAGTTTTATCACTTACCCCGAAGCCTGCAGCTATCTCTGAAGTGCTTTATAATGGATCCGCTTCCACAATAGCCTTTAATTCTTCATTTTCCACTTTGGTCTTCGGCCGTCCACGGGGTTGGTTCTGAAGGTCGGCTTTTCCGGAACGAAAACGTTGAAACCAAAAACGTACAGGGAATTAATATGGCTTACCGATGTACCTGCGCAGAAAATACATTTTCAAAGTGCGGGAAACGCTATTGGCCGACAGCTGCCGTCATGTTAGCGCGCGCCGTGCGGAGGGCCGTGACTTGCGAGTGAGATAGAACTAACAGCTGCAGTGTATTATGAACCTTATAGTAGTGATCTAAGGTTGATTGTAAGTTTGAAGCATTCTTTCGTTAATCTTCGGGGCCATACTTTCTTTTCTGTGCGAACGAAGATTCACGACGCGCCATATAAGTTGAGTAATACTGTACCGTGCTTTCTTTTGCGACACCAGCGCCGTACACATAATTAATCTTTCGAGCTGTTTCTGCAGCACTGGTGCCACGGCAGAACTCGTACTCGTAAATATACCGATATTTCATGTTTTCCATTGTGCGGTAATAAGCGACGCCAAAGAAAAAAATAATGAGGAAAATTTATAAATTTGAATTTGGAATTCTTAACCAAAGAGGAGATATTTGAGATCAAAGTGGTCAGTACGACAAAACGCTAATTTCATATGTAAGGACCTAAATAATTTATACTGTTATGAAAATAAATAGATAGATTATTATATGTCTAATATCAATGATATTTTTTTTTGAAAATTGTTCATCGTCTCATATTATGTATCAACATGTCAATACATTAAGAAATCCGTATCTATTCTGATTTCCTTACATATACTATGCAATTTTCCAAAAGTACACACACATCAGTCATTCCACATTCTAGGTTGTGTGAGTGCATTCGTCGTTTGAAATCGTGAGCTGTCCGCGCCTTAATGAAATAAATAACTATATCAATATGCGAATAATGGGTATGTGCTGGGTGTGTCAGCGATAGTGGTGAGTGTGTGGGAGGGGTGGGTGTGTGTGTGTGTGGGTGTGTGTGTGTGTGTGGTCTATGCAAGTGTAAGTGTGATTGGAACAACAAATAAAAAATATTATAGTTATATATTATTAATTATTTTATATTTCAATGCAGAACAGTTATTAGCGATTCACAACCAGAATAGTCAAAATCTTTAAGCCAGTCAATAATTTCCTTTTTTACTTTATAGTTGCTTAGTTTTGCAATATTAATCTTTTTATTAATTATATTGTATAGGCGGGGGGCTTGGTAATCATAGTGCTTTCTTGCTAGCAAACTTTGTCTATTAGGGACAGGGCATTTGTATACTCTCTTATTTGTCACGGGTAGATAAGGGGCAGTAGCTCGGTGGTAACTCTTCAGGCATTGATATATGAATGACTTACGAACACTAAGAATACCAGCCATTTCATACACCGTTGTTGTAGGATGTCTGTAAGGCAGAAATAAAATAACTTTTAGAACTGCTCTCTGAGCTCGTTCAATTTCCAATAAAACGGTCTTAGAAGCTCCACCCCATGAAGAAATGCAGTAGGTAATAAGGCAGTGGCAAAGTGCATTATATGTCTGCAGAAGCAGCTCTGTATCAGCAACAGATCTCATATTTTTGAAAATATAAATTAGTTTTCTCACTCTCTTTGCTGTGATAGCTATATGGGGGCCCCAAGATAACCTATCATCGATAACCACTCCTAGATATTTTACGGTTTGCACTCTATCTATTGAAACGCAGCTGCACGTTGATTTTGGCAATCTATTACAAGGATGAGTATGAATAGTTATTGTAAAGTCAGTATTCGGTCTCGAGGATCGAGTTTTATAGAAACACACATATTTTGTTTTCATAGTATTTAAAGTTAGTAGACTGTCCTCGAGCCAACAACTAACTTCACGAAGCCCTTGTTCAGTTTTCTCACGTACATGGTTCCAATTTGGCCCGTGGAACAGCAAAACAGTGTCGTCTGCAAACATAAGAAGCTCGGCACCAGGTATCTCATTGTTGCACAACTCATTGATGTACATCAAGAAAAGAGTAGGTCCAAGGGTGCTACCCTGTGGGATACCATATGTGCAGTTAGCGAAGTTGCTGAGATAGTTTTCAACACGAATTTGCTGATTTCTATTGGTAAGGTAGTCAACAAACCACTGAAGCGGTAAGCCCCTAACACCGAAACATTGCAGCCTAGAGATAAGTATCGGGATTGATACGGTATCAAAAGCCTATTGCATGTCTAAAAATACGCCCAGGCATTTTTCACCACGGTCAAGGTGGTAAGCGATCAAGGAAGTTAATTTGAGTACTGCATCCTCCGTAGAAATACCCGATCTGAATCCATACTGATTAGCTGCTAGATAATTATTGCTTTCTAGATACTTGATAAGTCTCTTATTGACTAGTTTCTCCAATATTTTGGAGAGGGTTGTTAAAAGTGATATGGGTCTGTAGTTGGATGGGGCAGATTTATCACCTGTCTTGTGAATAGGTACGACGATGGCCTGTTTAAATAAGGTGGGAAAAATACCTGCTTGAAGACTCAAATTGCATAGGTAAGTAATAGGGCCAACAATCAAAGATCTACATGTTTGAAGAAGCGTGGTGGTAATATTATCCCAGCCAGGGGCACTGTTAGACTTAAGATTTTGGATCAGAGAGCTTACCTCATCTGGGTCAGTTGGAATAAAGCACAGAGAATGTACAGGCCCATCTTTAAGGGATTTTGCAGCTAAGGTTGATTCAGATATGCCGAGTTTACTAAGCGTACGTCTTGCTAAGTCACCACCCACTGTAGTAAAATATTCATTGACTTCATCAAGAGAAGAAGTTGGAGTAGAGGCTAAAGAAAGAAGTTCTGTAGTTTTAGTTTTAGACTGGTTTAAATCACAAATCTCTTTAAGGCGGCCCTCTGTGGCCGACGCAACTTCGACGCAAGCATAGTCTAAAAGCTTGTTGTTTCATCCAACGTAATGTTTCACTGCGAAAAAAGAGAGACAGCATCATAGCCGTAGATTATCAGTCGGTAAATTCCGCTGATCACTCGCGCCCGCTTCGCTAGGTCGTCATTCATGATTTCGCATTCATAAAACTTGTTCCAGGAGTATACTTCTTGTGAAAAAATCTTACAAGTTTGTGAAAAAAAAGTTAGTTATTTAGAATCTCCAATACATTTGCAAGCCTGGTATCTTAACCTTTTCTTTACTTTTACAATTTATAGGTACATTAGATATGGCCAAAGTACAGGCAAAAACGCTGTTTTTCGGAGGCTTTGACTGAATTAGTTTCACACTTTTTTTAAATTACGCCTAGATACACGGCTAGATATAGTGTACAAGATACTAATTTGTTCAAAACATCTAACGAAAAATGTTTAACAATGCCATAATAAGTACAGAGGTTTTGTATGAAAAGTATGACGAATTGAGTCCTCTTAATTATTTTCCATGTCTCTTTTATGTTTTTTTTGTTCAGTGCTAGTTGTCCTTTGTAATATTCTCTTTTCAATGATTTTATAACTTTGTTGCAAATATTTCTATACGTTATATATTGTATTTTAAGTTCTGTATTGTCCAGTGCCTTTTTAACTTTCATGTGGAGTTTATCTCTTTTTTTTATAGATTTGACTAGTGATGGTGTAATCCGTGGTTTTAAAGGTTTTATTCTCTTCGATAATTTAACAACAACAGTATTAGATGTTATAGCAGATTGAAGTACTGATAATAGAGTATCTGTAGCAATGTTAACATCGCTTATACAATAGAAATTATCCCAATTATATCCTTTAAGTACGTCTGTGATACCGTCATATTTAATTTTGGTTTTTTCATGATTGTTATGTATTCTATTGATTCTAGATTTATTAATGTACAAGAGTATTGGGCAATGGTCTGTAAATTGGTCAAATACTAAAGTGGTAATACTGCTGTTACATTTAACCATGAAGTGGTCCAGACAGGCGTTGTTTCTAGTCGGTAGATTTACGCATTGGCGGAGTCCGTGTGTTGCTAACATATTAATATAATCGGAAGTATATCCCGATTTATTCTCAGCTACTATGTCCAGATTTATATCTCCAGTCAAAATAATTGTATTTGAATCCATACCACGAATAATGTTATCAAGGTGGTCAATGTAGGAAGTCGGATTACGGAAAGAAGGCGGTCTGTACGTACAAATGATTTTGGTCTTGTTTATGTATTAATGTAGTATTAATATGTATGTATGTTGTGTAGAGAAACGGACGAGGAAAGTGAGAGTGTGTGCGAGGTCGTAGAAGCAATGTTAAAACAGCAAACTCAATTTGTTCCACAGATGAAGTGTACACAAGCAAACCATGGTTCCAATTCCTGAAGCAACGTTGGTCGACAAACTTCGACAGCCTCGAGCAGTTCTTCCTCAAATTGAAGTTGAGAGACGAGGACGGCAAATACTTGAAACGTCACGAGAGATACCCAACATTCTATAGAGCCGCTAATTTAAAACATGGGCATTGGACAAGGCCCTACTTCGACTGCGATGGACATTTAAAACAATGGGTTATTACTTACGCTGCGCCATTCTTCGGATGGGACAGTGTCAAAGTTAAACTGGAATTTAAGTGAGTATAAATATGGTTGAATTCTGTATGGGCGTTGTTGGTCCTTCGAGCCGGATTATTGGTCCTTCGAGCCGGATTATCGGTCCTTCGAGCCAGATTATCGGTCCTTTGAGCCGGATTATTGGTCCTTCGAGCCGGATAATAAGTTTGATTTTCTGTTTTTAGGGGTGTGGTAGCAGTGACGATGTCTTTGATGTCCCTGGATATAAACCAGTGTCCCGATAAGTATTACGTTCCGAATGCTTTCAAGGGAACGGACAAGTGCGATAGGAGTTCATCTTATGTAAGTATCAAATATCAATTATAAATCTGTCATTAAAATAGGTACCTATACAACGTGTAAAGGACAGCATATACCCATAAAAGCACATGACTTCTTTAGTACTTGGCGCACAGATCGGGAAAGAGCTTTTTTTTTGTAATATTGACGAGAAAAGATAATGAGCGGTGATACGTTGGTTATAATTTTAATTCAATAAACTTGGAAGCAAAAATTTGGTATGAAATTTAGTTTAATTTATTTAGCTGAAACTTCATAGAACTTTATATCCCTACCATATCATCACTTACCATAGTGAGATAATGGTGCCGATTCTGTTGTAAATCGCACTAAACTAATTTTAGTCATATCACATCTCTTTCTTACAAACATTATTGAAAAAGGATTAACATAATTTAAAGCTCTCAAATTAGTCTTTTCCGTTCATTTGCGGGTATTTAGACGTAACCGCGATAGATGGCGACTAAATTTATATTGAAAACAAGCATTTGACTAATTTGTTAGGACTAAATTTCTTACATCCTTCTCGTATGTTCTTTGTTAGAAAGAGACACAGTGAGACTAAATCTCCCTAATTACAAAAGAAGGTTTAATTAAAGCATGTTTAGTAAAGTCAGTCACGCGGTCACTTTCTAACGTCATATAACAAAAAGAGACGAGGCTATTTTAAAACCTTGGTTTACTTTAAACCATGTTTTGTAATAATGAGGTATTCGTTTCGTTGTAAACAACAGAATCAGCACCATTGTACACACACGAATTTCTAATAAAAAGATACTTCAATTATTTCCAGTGTGTACCAATCCTGGGTCGCGGGTTCGAAGCAGGCGGCTACAAGTGCGAGTGTCTCCAGGGTTACGAATACCCCTTCGAAGACCCCATTACCTACTACGATGGTCAGATCGTGGAGGCGGAGTTCCAGAACATTATAATGGATAAGGAAACACGTATAGACATGTTCAAGTGTCGTTTAGCCGGAGCAGCAGCTATACAGAGCAGTTTTGTGGTAATGTTAAGTGTTTTGTACCTTATTTTTATGTTGAGATAGAGTTGAGTTTTGTGTGATTATTATTTTGGCCGTATTGTGATGGAATTTTAATGAATAAGAAGTAAATGTAGTAATATTCCTCATATCCCAAAACGGCAATTCACCTATCTTTATTCATGAATTGCCGTTTTGGGATAACTTACACCATTCAATTTAAAAAAAAAGACTAAGCATTCGTGATGGTATTTTGATGTCCTGTAAAAGTCTGGGAACTAACCCCCTTATTCATAATCGCTTTTTAACTAAATCAGTGTAATAGTGTGCCCCGTCTCACTCTTTCGATCACCAAATGTCACCTGTCAGATAAAGACTTCGGAATTTTAGCTAATCAACGTATGATAACTTTATTATGAATAAGGGGGTAAGTTTTATAGGCGTTTGTTCAAATCTGCATCGGATGGAAGTATTTGACTTTTCAAAATAAATTCATAATTCCAAAAACAGTGATCCCCTTATTACAAAACATGGTTTAAAGCAAACCCCGGTTATTAGTATTCCCGCTGTCATATCGTCGTTTGTAAACCATTCATTTAGAGACTTTTTTTCTCCCATAAAGTTCATATAAAGTGACATTAAGCATATTGCAATATCAACGACAATATGACAGATAGTAATCAAAAGTAAAATAGATTCATATCAATCAAATTATCATTTATATAACTCAACAAACAACAATTATAGCTACATAATCATATAAGATCTTTACTAGACATAAGTAATATTATCACGCGGTTTCCCGCGCAACTAAAGACTTCATGGGATATATGACCCCAATTTGAATCCGTCCTAAACTCCATAACAAATGTATTTCGCATTTATTATGGGTATTATACTTAGCTCAATAAGATTTTTGTTCTGTCCGCTAGTTTTAAATATTTTACCGTCTTCCATTCATCTCAGAGTACGTCAGAATTGACAACATTTCGTATTATTAACATGGTTATATTATAATCAGTACCTCTACCATGAGTTTCCTACGGTAACCTACACTCGCTAGCGACTACGGTGAATATTTGGTATGGCGAGTACCGCCTCTAGTGGACACTTTTGGAAGTGTTTCATATAAAATGTTTCACTGTACAGTACCCGGGCGACCGAGCGTTTTCTCAGAGTTTAGCTGGATCGATTTTTATTAATATTGCTCGTTTGATAGTATAGGATATTTGAAACAAGATAAAATGCGATAACTAAAGACCGGATTATATGCAACATAAAAAGCTTGTTAAATACATTCAAATATGCATGAAAAATGCTTAAAATATGCATGAAACTTGTCAGAATATGCATGAAAATTGGCAGAATATGTGAAATTAAATGATAAGGAAACCAAAAAATAAGAAAAGTAAATTATTCTTTTTTAAATTCAAAATCAGCTAGCCGTGTGTGCGCTCTCTGTTTAAGCATGTTAGTGACATCATTACACTTTTTTATTTATTTAATCGTTTCATAGGCCCCATGAATTATGAAATGTTGTCAATTCTCTCTTTACTCATAGCATTCCATACATCATCTGTTCCCGTCCATCCATCACCATTTACATATGGCAGCTAAAAATTATGATTATTTTTAAGTTAAGCTGTGTGAAACATTTTTATTTTACTTTATATTAACATCATAAGATCAACTTTTTATAATTATGTAACAGAAATGTATCAAAGACTTATATACAATCTCATTATTTCTATGATTTAAATCCCAGAATCTCGAAGCAATATTATATTGTAAATTGCATTTTGTGACTTATTATGTTTACTTAGAGTTAGTTTTAAAGTAATGAAGTCTGATAGTAGTTTATATAGTTACTTATATACAATTTGTAATATTTCTGTGTTCACTGTATTTTCATGTTTAGAAATAGATCAACTATACTTAGGCCTGTAAAGAACGTATGAAACTTTTTATAGAGATTCTGTACCTGATGTAGTCCGCACCCCTTTCGGATGTATGTACCTTTTTCGTTACAACCAGTAAAGGGTACTTTGAGATGAGATATTTTGAAACCTATGTTAAGTTCGTCATGTTGAACAACTTTGCCTGTGGGACCATATTGGAGGGAAAGTGGACGACCCGCCGCCGCAATCAAAGGCCGCCCATGACTCACTTAAATTCGGCCATATATGTATAAAAAACGAAAAGAACACAAATAGATACATTCATTTAGTATTAAATTCGCCAACTTAGTATTTCTATTAGTATCACCCAGTTTAGGGTAATTATTTCCCACTTTTAGCAGCTATTTTTTTATTTTTAGTCAATATTCCATTATTGTCGCTAGTCTAGTTATTTTCGCAAACAAAATTGTAAGTCACTCCATTTAGTATTATACAGTATTTCATCATCAGTCGCCAGATAACTTTTTATTAATATCATCACTATAAAAAATATCAAATACATAATTATAATTAATTGACGGGCCAGTTGATGAGGTTGGTTAAGATTCCACCTATCACGCCGCAGGTCGTGGGTTCGATTTCCATCCAGGACATGCATTTGTGTGCATGAACATGCATGTCCTGAGTCTGGGTAGACTAAGTATATATTTACAAACAAAAAGTAGTATATGTAGTATATCCGTTATCTGGTTTCCATAGTACAAGCTCTGCTTAGTTTGGGATCAGATAACTGTGGGTGAGGAATGTCCCAGGATTTGTATTTATTTATTTATTAATTTTCAGAATTCAACCTTGAATTCAACCGAGACGCAAGTGCAGAGAGATTTCAGAATGACGAACCCATAGGATTAAAAAGATGTAATCCAAGTTTCCACTCTGTATACGCAATAACTTACTTTCAGTCCTCTCCATAAGTTGTTTATTAACGAAGCAGGTATCAAATTTTCATTTGATAAGTGGAAAATGCTAGATATATTTAAATCGGTCAAATGTTTATTGCATTCTTAACTGTGTAATTTATTTATATATAGTTCACTTCATAGTTAAATAGAAACAGCGAAGATATAGCTAAAGCTAGACAGCGAAGATATATTAGAGTTTTTATTATACAAAACCGAACTCTATTGTCATATCTATTTAGGTGAATAATATAATGAAATCAGCTTGGCAATGATAGCTTTTGCTAATATACTTTTTTACAAGGTCAGTTATATCTCGGCTATTTATATTTCACTGCAATATACAAGGTTTAATTTACTTTTCTCGTGCCAGAATCTCAGTTCTATATTTTACATGTTTTTCTTATATATTTTTTTTTATTTATGAACTTTCTATTGTTCACTTTTTGTACACATCTAATTTTATATACATAGAGATCTTATGAACCAATTATTCTCATAGCCAAATAAATCATAAAACAATACCATTTATAAACAATATTATATTTTGACGTTTGGTTCCAATAAACCTAATTATATACAATAAAACCCAATGAAAAAAGATCAATGAAATGTACAGGATTTGGAATTATGGACTGATTCAGAAACATGAGATCTAAATGTTTTTTTATCCATGCTAGGATATTTATTTTGTATATTTTTATTCCCAGTAACTTTCAGTAGAATGCTGGTATCAACTGTAATTATTTCAATATTATGAAAAGGTATAAAATGTGCATGAGTAGATTATATTTTTTTTACTAAATAAATGATAGTTTTTTTTAGTAAATTGTATTTTCAACTCGCACACATAAATATTGTTACTAATCAGTAGTGGTTGAAATATAGCTCAGACTTTTGCGTCCATTAATAGTGCCTTTTGTATTTTTTTTAATATACGGTTATATTAATAATAATGTTGTTTTCTTTATTCTTCTACATATATTTCCTGAGGTATGCTGAAAAATATTAAATTTGTATGAATTAGAAAAATACACTTGTGTGTACTTTTTACAATAGTAAAAAAATAAATAAATATTATGTAGTTTAAATGGTGGACGACATTGGCCCTGATTCTATTGTTTACAACTAAACTAATTTTAATCTTACGGTGTCTCTTTCTAACAAAGAACATAAGAGAAGGATGTAAGAAATTTAGTCCTGTGAAATTAGTCCAATGCTCGTTTTCAATATAAATTTACCCCCATACTCATAAAGCGCTATATAACTAATATACCGTCAACTGCCCTAACATTTCACGGATTTCAATTTTTTCTGTCTTTGTCGTAGAATAAAACCATGAATGTATGCCTTCGACCGGGTTATTTTCCATTATGAGTAAGTAAACCATATAAATTATATTAATTTTAGGGATTTATGCCAAAATTCGTGAATTATAAGTCATTTTAGGGATATTTTAAAATTCCGGCAAAGTTATGGTTCATATTCCTAACATTGCCTACTGTACTTATTCAAAAATAAATATACGCTCTGGATCCTCCGGCAATCTAAAATTTACCTAAAATACTGAAGCATATGGTTCTATTTCGAAGAATATAATTTGAAGTTATTTAGTAGGTTAAATTGCTATAGGCAATGTTTGGACACATTTTTCGTCTATCTCCATACATTGGCCAAGAATTTGTAGGGTTGTCTCCTTAGAAATAATAGTGTACAAATATAAACCATTTTTTAAACTATTTTATTTAATAATATTCAATCAAAAAGCAAGAATATCCCAATTAAATTAAATAATCAACAATATCCGAATTAAATTAAATAATAAATAAGAATTTCTACGTGTAATTCAGATAACATTTTTTTACGGTGGTTTAATGGAAACTTGGCTAAAGGATGTTTATTGTAATTCTATTCGTATAAACGGGCCGTTTTTATTTAACCGGCTATTTTTTTTGTAGGAAATCCAATATTCGGGTGTTTTTTTTTCACCTTATTTAAAATTGTGCGGCGAGGAATCCCAAATTGTTTCTCAGCTTCATATGAAGTAAAATTTTATTTTCTACATATCCTACTGCTACGTTTAATAAACAAACAAACTCACTTTCGCATTTATAATATTAGTTAGAATAATTATTAAGCTTTCGCCCTATTACAGCTCATGAGATACAGCCCACTGACAGACAGACGGACGGACAGCGGACGGACAGCGGAGGCTTATGAATAGGGTCCCGTTGGGTAACTTTCGGGTACGGAACCCTTAAAAGTAGCAAGACATAGCAAGATAATCACGGATAAGTTAGGTGATTATTTAGTTTAAAATAAAAACAAGTGTGTCAACCCTAGCCCAGGCAATGATTGGCATATTTGTTCGAAAATTATGCCAATCTTTGCCTACGCTAGTTTTTCTCAGTAAATATTCGTGTATTTCAATCATTTACAATAATAAAATATAGAAGTATCAGTATATTATTCTAATGATACAAAATACGTTACAATTTAGACATATTTGAATGACTTTCATTAAAAGTTATTCCCCAACTCTCGTTATCGCCTTTAAACGCTTCGGTTTAACACACGTCTGTCAAAAATCTTTACACTTTACCAATTTAACGGCACCAATTTTGGGTTGCGAGATAATAATTCTAAATATATATTTAAGTTCCTTTAGCCAACTTAATAAAACGAATAAGATATTACTTGTTTTTCATTTTAGGCAAAGATTAGACGCGAGGCAAAATTAGGGCAGTTGACGGTACTGTTTAAAAGGTCACGTAAATAATGTCACTATTGTCATTGTCAAATAATGTGACATTATTTACGTGCCCATTTAAACAGTATATTAGTTAAATAGCGCTTTATGAGTAAGGGGGTTAGTCGCCATCATTCGCGGTTACGTCTAAATACCCGCAAATGAAGACGGCAAAGACTAATTTGACAGCTTTAAATATGTTCCACATACATATCATCCACATCCATGTTTAAATATGTTACAGCTTTAAGTATGTATCCTTTTTCAATGTTTGTAAGAAAGAGATGTGATGTGACTAAAATTAGTGTGATTTACAACAGAATCGGCACCAGTGTCATTTCTATTGTAGGTAGGTCTTACAGTATTCTTTAACAATCCACACTGAGGCAATGCAGATGTCAGGAATGATAACCGTTACAAAATAATATTTTTAATGAATCCCTAAGTAGCTTTAGAAGCGTATTAAACATACTCTAGCTCCACCATAAGCCAAGCAAGCATAGTGGGCAACCAGCTGAGGCCAGTATAAGTTATAATAGGTACCAAAGACATAAAGTCTAGTTTGGTGATGGTCACACTGATGATCAAAATTACCATTATGAATATTGTGAGACGAAATGGAGTTCACTTATGGATATATCATTCCTATTGTCGATTCTACCTCCAAAATTAAATGATTAACGTACTCATTGTCTACAATTAGTATGCTTCTTAAGTAGAATAGGGCTCCAACTAATCCGAAGTAAACGGTAATATACAGGAGCATGTACATTACCACCAGCATTCGAAACAATCCCATGCCTTTTTGGTACATTTTCGGTACTTCCTCATTGCATTTTTATTTTATTTTATTCATTTTGGTTTATTGCGCGATTTTTTAATTGTTTATTATTTTTGAGGAGATGACATTTTGCGGTTTGTCTTGTCGATATGCCATCTAAAACAATTTCTGAATTTGTACAAAGTTTATGTAACTGACAGACATTTTAAGAATAAGATGTAACTAGATTTCAGAACGAAACTGTCAATTTGGTGTATTTATTTCATTTTATACTGCACGGCATTGAAATATAAAACTAAAGAAATGTAACTCGAGCTCAAAAATCATTCCACGCAAACCGAACCGCGGTGGGCGTTGCCAAAAAAGAGAGACTCATCGCGCTGACAGTTCGCCGGTATCATTGAGTCGATGCGTTCGTGTCGCGAGGGACTTAGAACTGTGATTATTATTGTGTTTTGCGTTGTTTACATTGTGCAAATATGCCGTCATGTGTTGTTAAGTGGTGTAGAAGCCATACAGATATGAAGAATGCTGGAATCACTTTTCATATGTGAGTAAATAAACATTTTGAAATCCTATACTTGTGACTCTGGAAAGTGTTATGCAACATGAACGCAACATGCGTATTTATTTAACACGTTTTGATATTTCACTTAAACTGTTATGCACTAGTACCTATAATTATAAAGAGGATAGAACCTTTGTGGCATAGCGTGCCAGCCGCCATTTTAGTTTTTTTTTCAATGTTGCGGCGCACGGTGTTACTTATGTATATGGGTAGAGGACACTTATACAAACAAAAAATGTTAACCAATATGGTGGCCTAAAGTGTCACGTTTCCGAGATATTTGGAGGTAATATCCAAATAAATAGTTAAATCGGTAAAACTTTCCAAGACGGGACGTGGGGTAGGGGGGAGGGGGGTAGGGGGGAGGGGGGTATGCGAGGGGGTACGGGGAGGGATGCTTGCTGGTCGCCTATGCCTGCTCTCCCTCCGCGCCGCCGGCTTTTTATATACACTCTAGGGGTAGTAACCACAAGACTACAAAGAGTGGGGGTGCGCTGAGTTGGTTTTTGAACCGTTTGAACCTACGATATTTCTTGTAAAATGTATAATTGCAGTTTTTTATACATATAAAATAAGTTTGGATAAAAAAAAACCTATCAAAGTTGAATTTCAATATAAATACATTTAAAACTCATCTCATTTGGCTGTATGGACTACACTTTTTCCTAAAGAAACGCAACTGTCATGTCAAAAGTCGCAAAATTGTGATTGTATTAACAAATTTCAATACAAACTATGAGGTTGCTTCAAGAAATGACTTTGCAGAAAGACTTCTTAGATAATTTACTATCTGTTAAAAAAAATTGAATGCCCAGACCAGCGTCACGTCTCAACGTTTATCCGTTAAATCAACCTGGGTACTATTATTTAAATACAATTCAATGCATATAAACACGTAATAAGTTCATTTTTAATGATTGTCGTTATTCTTATATGGCGATCTTTACCTCCAAATATCTCGGAAACGTGACACTTTAGGCGCCGATTCCACTGAAAAGAGTTCTAGAGTTCCGAGTTCTGCATTCCGTGTTGACTATTGTGCACACAGCAAGCAGTCTAGAGTTCTAGAGTTCTGCAATATTCGCTACTGATCACACATCATACACTTTTTTTACTTTCAAAGGTGCCACATAGCTTACAAAAAATAAAAAGTAAACACATGAACAAGCTTACTTATTTTTCATAACACCATTCACGTATCTCCTGGGGGCCTATCACAAGCTCTTAAAACAAGGTTAAAATAACCTTATTCGTCTTTTGTCCCGTTTTGACGTCGGATGTCAAAGAAAAACAAAAGTCAAATAAGGTTATAATAATATTGTTTTAAGAGCTTGTGGTTCGCCCTCTGATATGACCTTAACGCGACCCATCACTCTATAATTCGTATGTAAAAACCATAAACTGATTAAAATACTTCTTAATTTTAGATCCTTACAATTATAACACAAAGAAATATTTTAATCCAAAAAGCACATCACAAACTTTTAAATGAATATAATAGAGTGGTATAGTTAAATTACAACTAATTAATCCGACTTATATATGCATATGCATTACGATACTTTATAACTTATCCTCTTACAATCAATGCATAACATCGTCCACGCATCTCGCACTGCAGCAGGCGTGCGGACCAATTAGCATTAGGCTGTCCCGCCGAGAACCAATCATCGCGCTTGCCGGAATACAACGCGTTAGGCAAACGCGGTAAGCGCAGGTAATTGGCTTATTTGCATGTGTGTTCTTTCGTTCGAATACTAGAGATATTTTGTCAATGTAGTAAAGTGTGGAGCCGAATTTCGCGTTGATTTTGTTCACAATTATGCTTCCTTAGTTTTATATTTCAATGCTGCACGGTAAACACGATCTCACAATAGAAAAGATAGCTTCATTTTATAAATATCGGAGTCATTAATTTCCTTACCAAATTACACATTAATTATATTTTTTCGCTATTACATATTTATAATAAATAAACATAATATATTCTTCATATTATTGAAAAATAAATACATTTACACATGTCGTATCGTGTCCGCATCGTGTAAACAATCATCATGGGAATGACGTTTCGTTCGGAGTTAAAATTTATTTTCCTTTTTTTATCAGTGACAGTGACATAATGATAATGACATTGGTGTGAAAGACCTCGGAAAAGAACACGAATTTCTAAAGCTTTTTGGCTACATATCATCGTATAAATTATTTAAGTGATAGTTAACGGGGGCAAACACAAAACAGGTAAATGTCTACACGTATCACTATGCATTTAATTCACAATAATTGAAATAAGTGTGCTGTTATCTTCTAACCTTGACATCTATTCTGTGTTCCATACGCTTTACAATACGTAATTAATTCAAAAGAAAATTACCATAACCGTACGATATTTTATATTATTATAAGTTTTTTTCATCACGAGCCTACATTTCACCTTGTTCGCAAAAAAATAAGTTGTTTTTTTTGTATTTTTTTCAGCCAAAATGAGTGGAATGGCAGGCAAACTCATAAATCAGCTGAAAAGCAAAGAATTCAGAGATTATTTGATGAGGTATATTTTTTTTATTTGTTCTTAACCTAATATAATTCATAAAAAGTTATACTTACCTTTCAAATACAGTATTTTTTCCCTCTACAGTATACTTTGTATTCTTAGGGTCCATTCACACAGACCGGCTTGGACAGAAAAGCATATTTTGATACGTGTTTAAAAATAGATTTTAAGACCATAAAAATAAGGTTTATTTTTACATTTCACTTCTTTTGTTAGCTTTTTAGGATGGCTCTCCAGCATTCAATGTAAAATAAACCTTATTTCAATCATCCTAAAGTCTATTATTAAACACATATCAAAAAAGGCTCTTCTCTCCGAGCCGGTCTGTGTGAAGGGTTCCTTAGTCTGCATACATTATGTTATATTTTTTATTTATTATAATAACTGTGTTTTAATATAACGGGATTTTGAAAATGTTATATCCACGATAAACATAAAAACATTATTTTTCAGCACACACTTCTGGGGTCCAGTAGCCAATTGGGGAATACCTATAGCAGCTATTGCTGACATTAAAAAGGACCCTACTTTCATTAGTGGCAAAATGACATTTGGTATGTTACCTATTCATTGAATAATAACTTATTCACACAGTAGTATACACACTTTGTGTATTTTTGTTACCACTCAGGTCTGTAATGGCACATAATTTAAGGTTCTAGAATAGGACATAACACAGCTTGTAATAGAAATAATCTTTATTGTTATCGCAATAGAGAATAAAATATACAATGTGTAACGGAAAGGGTATATCCATAAAAGTACACGATTTCTTGTATACTATGCACAAATTGCGAAAGAGAACATTTTATAATAATACTAGCTGCCTGGCGCAACTTCGTTCGCGTGGTGCTACCCTTCCCTACCCTATTTGTGAATCTAAACCATCCAGGGCGACACCCAAACGCATACAAAAAAAAACATTCAAATCAGTCCAGCCGTTTAGGAGGAGTTCAGTGACAAACACATGTGCAGATTTTTTTTATATATAAAGATTTGCAAGTGACCTGAAAAGATGATGACCCTCCTTGAGCAGTGACATGTTGGTTATGATTTTAATATAATAAACTTAGAAGGAAATATTTGGTATAAATTGCGTAATTTGTTTTGAGCTGAAACTTTTTATAGAGTGTCCAGACTGATGTAGACTTCATCCCTTTCAGACCTAAACCATATAAATAACAATAGTTAAAATTGTAGTCTTCTTAAAACTTCCTTCAGAATTAAACACTTAATTTACAAACTAAAAGGTAGCATACTTAGTAGTTCCCGTCTGGGTGCCACCCTCTTGTTGAAAATCTGTCGCCAAGCACATACTGTTAGGCTCCGGTAGCATGTGAATACCTTTTCCATTTTAAAGGCACATCATCACATACCAGGGCGAGATTGTGGTCAAACACTAAAGCATCCATAGTAAATACCATTTAGATACAGAAGAGAAACTCCACCACCTCTAAATTATTCTGTTGTATGCAACTTCCTGTATCAAAAGTTGTCAGTTTTGAGTAGTTTAAATATGATAATAATAACAAATCTACATCGGAACAGTAACTACACACATTAGTACATTTGTCTGTATTATGTATTAATTTGACCTTTACTATCTAATCATGTGTGACAGATAGTGTCCATATAGACAATTTACATTGAAGATTCACTCTACCATGAAATACAAAAAATTATACTTATAACAAAAAAAAACAACTCCAAAGTAGGTTTGCATTGAAAAAAATTTTTTGTACTACAAAATCTGCAGAAAATGTTATAGCCCGGCTTAGCGGTTCCCATAGTTCACTTGGATGCTTCCAACACTAAGGCCATCTACAAATGCCTATTCACTTTTGCATTGAAGACACCTAGGTGTCAGGAAACTCAGGAAGCACCAACTCTGTAAGTGACGTGAAGTTCCTTTACGGAAACTGCTTACTATCTGGAGGGCTTTATTCTTATTTCCCACCTTAGGGGTATAAAAAAAAGTATTAAGACGTTTTTCATGTATCTGATTATAAAACTTCTTATCTGTCACTCAATCAAAAAGGATTCGATATAATTTATAATTCAGTCCAAAGAGTACAATATACTGAAGAAAGTTATAAACAGATAACTTCAAAACCACTTCAGATAAAACAATGAATCAGATGTTATGCAGAGGCTTGCTAAAGTGGACTTGAGACTTGATAATTTGATAATCGAACAAAACAGTTCTTGAATAAGATTATTTGATAACTTTAGTCAAGAATGTCTTTTTTATACCCAGTAACAGAATACTTTTGTTGTTTTGTGTTTGACAACAATCTCAACAGATTGTCTAGTTGTTCGTGGGGGGTACTAGGGCTTTAGCGAGAACCCATGTTCGGGGGTTGATGGACATCGGTCCTGGTCTGGTGAAATTCGTTAGTTAACATTAAAAAATATTTTCATCATATTATTTTTACCATTTTTTTTTTACGTAAATTCAATGTTATTTAGATAGGTGAATACCTACTGGGTGTAACGAAAACTGGTGTGGGTGAAGACTGCATCAGGTACAGACTCTATAAAAGGTTTCAGCTCGCTCAAATTTTTGCATCCGCTCAATGAGGGTCGTTATCATTTTGCGTCTCTTGCTAATATTTATATAAAATTTTCTCTTCCGCGATCTGTGCGCCTAGTACCAAAAAAGTGAATTACTGTAATGGATATATCCATTACAGTAATTTCCCTTTCCGTTACACCCAGTATAGGTACAACCATGGCTTAGGTACACCTAAATGTACAGTCATCTATGTAAATATGTTTCCAAGATATCTTGGTGATTGAACTCTACCACCGTGCTATGGTTTTCTCATGTTTTCCTTGGCATAAGCTTATAACCCGCTTCCCTCCTATCACGTGTATAAACCTACTGTTTGTAAAGTGCCAGATAATGTTCCCAGCTCTATCCCTATACTCGATGATGTTCATGCGGTTCGCGTGGCGAGTGCAGCCGCGCAACATGTTGCTGTTCGCGTGCCACTTCACCAACACGGGCGCGCAACTCACGCAGGGCGGCCGGTTCATCAACCACCACTACTTACAAAATAAAACAGAAGTGAAGAAATAATTTTAATACTGCTGGTCATCAACATAAGTAGCTCTTCACTAAACTACACTACACTAAAACTATCCATGATGTAAAAATAAAGTGTATCCCCCTTACTCATAAAACGTTATTTAACTAATATACTGTTTAAAGGATCACGTAAATAACGTCACTCTATTGTTATTGTCAAATAATTTGACATTATTTACGTGACCATTTAATCAGTATACGTCTATTAGTTAAATAGCGCTTTATGAGTAAGGGGGCAATGTCTTTAGACATATTTATTAAACACTTGTTTAGATTTGTTTTTCATATTATGAACAGTTATAGTGTAAGTAGGTGTTTTGTAAATTCGAATCTGTTCAGCTACTTATGTTGCTGACTGTACGAACGTAACATTGTTGCAATCAGTTTTTTTTTGTTGGATTTAGAGATTGCAACCGGATAAATTCTTGACAGGTGCAGATTATGTTGTTAAACTAATTTAGTCTTTATCTCTTTCTAACAAAGAACATAAGAAAAGTATGTCATGTCAAATGAGTTCGAAAATTGGTCACTACTCACGTTTACCCGTAAGTGACGGTGGCATACACTTATTTGACAACTTCCTTTCTCAACAATGTTGGTAAGAAAGAGAGGTGATGTAGTGCTGTTTGCAACAGAATCGGCTCCTATGTAATTTTTATCGATATAAAGGTTGTTGCAAATAGAAACTGATTGCAATAAAGTAATGTAATTCACGTAGGTACATCACCTAATCTCCATGGTTTCTTAAAGCGCAGTCAGTGTTAATTATCATCACAAATAAACTCAGATAGTAAAATTACATGGCGAAAGGGACGCCTATATGCGAGTAAGCAAGATAAAAAGCAGGACATCTCACTTACACTCACACAACTATCCCTTTTTGCATGTTTTACTATCCGAGTTTCTGAGACAGTTTACTGTTTATCAGGGATTAACATTGATCAGGCTGTTGGAAACTGGAGGTAAGTTACACTTTGTCAGCCTTCGTAGTTCCTCTATAGTTAGTGTAAAGTAATGGCTATTCGAATATTATTGACTAGCTGTCTCGCGCGGTTTCACCCGCGTTCTCGTGATAAAAATTAGCCTATATCCCCCGGGGATAGTGTAGTTCAGCCGTTTCGGACCCTATTCAATGCAAACAAACAAACAATCAAATCTTTCCTCTGTATAGTATAGAAGAAGAGAAGATGGTAGAACAAGATAGATGAAAGAGTTTTACATTAAATTCGAATATTATTGATGAAAGAGTTACATTAACTCGTGAATAGTAGAGTTTTACGTTGAGGCTTATAAGGGGAAACCCGCGGCTATAATAATATAATAAAATTAATTTATTCAAGTAACAAGACTCAATATTGTTAGTAGGTACACCTTATTATCTATATGTTAGTAAGTAATAATATTATGATTTTGATTTATTTTATTATATTTACGTGTATTTCACAACAACGACGCATGTATGGACAGTCCAATCTGTCAGCTATCATGGTCAGGACGGTGTTGGAGCTGGCCCGCACCCGGCGGACCAGAGACGTGCACCGCTTGCGCATAGTCGCATAGAAGCAGTCAGTTCGCGCTTCTGCAAACATACCCGAGGCGCTGCAGTACCGGGGCAGCCCCAACATCGCCCTAAACGCATTATTGTACTGGACGCGGAGGGCGTTGTACGATACGGCTGCACGTATAAAATGACGTACAATATGCTCTGAAAAGCGTGACCTTTGCGTCCTTGGAGCACCGTACAAACCTGCGAGCTATCATATTTATGCCACTATATATCTATGCCACTCAGGGGTAAAGTACTTTAAATATTGTAGATATGATTTAACTGTCTTATAAATTACTCTTATAAAGTAACCCCCTTATAATCGCGGTATAACTAAATCAGTGTTGTTTCCTCCGTCTCACTCTTTCGATCACCATTCGTTACGTGTCAGATAAAGACTTCGGAATTTTAACCTGGTGCACCTGTTATCCTTTGGATGTCGTTTCTTTCTGTTATAATTATGTATAAAACATTTTTGAAAGAAGCAATATGGTGTCTTGTCTAATGAACACGATGTGGACGAAATCGCATCCAGAACGGTGAATTTAGACCGGCCGCATACTATAAGAAATTTTCTGTCAGAAAATTTCTGACGCTCGCTTGCTCATACATTTTTGGACGTCAGACACGTCAGCATTTTCGGTTAGTATGCAGGGTCTAGAAAATGTATGAGGAAAGTGCCTTCCGGCGGGCGTCAGAAATTTTCTTCTTATAGTATGCGGCCGGCCTTATCCGGTGAAAAGGTTAAGGGTATCATAAAACTAACCCTATTATTACGCAATAAGGTTCAATTGAAGCATCCCTTGACTTGCGGTTAAAAAATAACAATTGATTTCTATTGTTTTCCTCGCCCGCGCGGATCGTCAAACAGTCATAGGATTGAAATAAAGATGTTTAGAACAAACTAACTCGGGTCACCCTGTCTGTGACCCTGGATATCATACTCATAACAAAATATGATTTGTTTATATCTAATTTTGGTTTATATATTAGTGACTCTTTAAATGGATTAGGTACACGAATTTCTTAATACTATCGATTCTAGGACTTGCGAGTAAAAAAAATTCTTGCCATTTTTTTTTATAGTAGGTTACGTATATGTTTAATTGATATCGTTTTTGATAAAAAAAAATCTGTTTATTTTTAATGTGCCGTCTGTTATAGCTTTGGAATAAACATATTGGAACTACGAATGCTGCCAATGTGGCAACTTTGACAGCCTGCCGAGCCTTGTAGAATTAGTTGAAACCTCCACTAGGCAATTATATAAGGTCCTAATAAATTAGTGAACTTCCTCTTGAGGGATGAATGTATAGGTCATTAGTAATCAAAAAATAATATTAGAGAAAAAATCCGAGGGAAAAAAAAATTTTTTCTTCGACTTGTATGGAGTCTCTATGCAAGTCAAAGAATTTATTTTTTGTGTATGTAAATACTAGTAATAATATTATTTTTATGGTTACATAACAAGTAAAATTCACGCCCAAAAATTGCCGCGCAACTAAAAAGTTGCTTGAAACAGACAGAAAAATTATATATTGCTTAGTGGTAGTGTTACCGTTAGAAAATTACTAGTAAATGGATTTACGCGCAATTTTTATTGTATAACGTAGATATATGTGACACAAATAGGAATATGTAGTACAAAACATAGCCAAACATTCATATTTGATTTGCAGAAAGATCTTTGGTTGCTTATTTTAAATGAAAAAATATATCGAAACGCTTAAAGTGTAGAAAGATTAACCCCCTTATTCATAATCGCTTTTTAACTAAATCAGTGTAATAGTGTGCCCCGTCTCACTCTTTCGATCACTTAATGTCACCTGTCAGATAAAAACTTCGGAATTTTAGCTAATCAACGTTTGATAACTTTATTATGAATAAGGGGGTTATTATAATGTGCAAATAAGAAACAGACCATATAATTTATATAATAACCATATTTTTATTGACACTGAAACGAACCGTAGATAGTTATGATCTGAAGTAATCAGACAAAAAATGTCGCTGCACACTTAGTTTAAACTTCAGTTCTGAAATATGTTCAAAACAATTTTATCTGTAGAAAATCTAAGCAACAATTAGTTGCACGACTATGTAGCATGTGTGTAAAGCCTTAGCTAATGTTATATTGTTATTTGATGCGCCTATAGGTTGTATAGAATCATTTAACTTATACTTATACATGGTGGTATATTTTATAATATTTATTGAGAATTTGAATTTTTATTATACTCTGTTATTGATCTGTTAATATGGTTTTTGTTAGCTACTTACATTTCCTCTCCTGTATTTCTTGTCTTCATTTCTGGATCAAGTAAGTATATATTGTGTAACCATAGAGTAAGAATATTTATAGAGTGATAGCGCTAACAACATTACCTTGTGCGCAGCGTGAGCCGTTTGCACATAGATGCAATCATAGATATATCGTACACTAATCAGTAGTAGTTACTGTCAGAAAAACTGACGATATGAGTTATTATTTAGTAAATAAAGGAGAATGACCATCTTATAAGGGGAGTTGGGCCCACTTCGAAAATGTTTGTGTCACAATCATTTATTTTTTATTTTGTAGGTAAAATACTATATTTTCATAATCAGTAAACAGATTTAATTTTCTTACCCGTGTTTAAGAGTTTTTATTTTTTTTCTGATGCAGAATTTAAGGTTATAAAATGCAAAAGAATGGCTATTTACATAGTTTGTTTTATTAATTCAATGGTTTAAAAGTAGAAAGTCGGTAATCTTAAGGTTTTTTAATGCAGGCCACTAAAAAAATCAATTTCTGTTTATTTTAATGTCTTACGAAAGATTAAACGTATGCTAGACTTTTTGGCGGGAATTTGCAAAGTCACCTAGCGTTTTCGTCTTATTTCCATATATTCCTGTATTTCGAGGTTTATTGCATGTTATCAGTGATGTTTTATCCAATAAAGATGAATCTATGGGATAAATAAAGTAGCCTATAATACTCGGGGATAATGTAACTTCTATTAGTGAATGAGTTTTGCGAATCGAACGGTAGTTCCAGAGATTAGACCTTTTAAACTAACAAAAAAACTATGCCGCTTAATTATATTAGTATAGATAGATTATTCTGTTATATTAATATATAGATTTCTCGTGATGAAGAAAAATCCACGCAAATCATTTAAACGTTTGTTCGGTGAAACAACATACCTAAGTATATGTTGTTTTGCCAAAAGTGTGTCGTTCAAAGTCTCATTACTTACATCATGAGCCTTTTTCGGATCTTTGTTTTATTAAGATTGTCGCAGATGTCTATGGGATATGGTGTCACTTACTATCATAAGTGCATCAGATGCTCGTCTGTCAGCTCGTATGTATAAAGAAATATACGATAAAAAAGTCGTAGGACGGACTCCGCCCATCACTGATTAGGATGCAATGGTCGGTGACAGTGCGGACTATATGTAAATGATTTATTTTGTGACTAGAACTAGAATCTAAATCGACACTGGCAAAAATAAGTCCTCATAAAAAAGATTTGGTTGCCAAACTTACCTATTTATAATATAACTTGATACTGGCAAAAATAAGTCCTCATTAAAAAAGATTTGGAGCACATATTAAAACTAAGATTTAATTTTTCGTTAAAATAAATTAATACTTGAATGTTATATTACTTTTTACTTTTTATAACTATAAAACTTCTTCTTATATGCTTGTGCTATAATATCATTTTAATCATAACATACTGTTTGGAAAATAAACATTGTCATCAACACAATGAAGAATGTTCACTAATTTAGAATTTTAGCTCTACGCATATTCTGTAGAAAATAAAAAATACGTGTGAAAGAATTATTTTGATAAGTCAATTAGTTTCTGAGATATTGAATTTTAAAATGAGCGCGCGACGCTGGATTCCATCGGCCCGGTACTCGATGCGATGACGTCATGTTTCAACGCTCGCTCAGTCAATCGCGCTCACTGAACAAATACCCTGACAGGGTCGCGCTCTTCCGTACGTTTCCCTAGAAGATTATGACTTTTTTGGTTTTTAAATGTCCAATACAAATACTAGAAAATCATGTGTTGTGCCAAAATGTAAAAATACAACCACCAGTCCACCGGAAAAGTTGATTTTACTCGTTCCAGTGGATGTCCAAATGCGAGAGAAATGGATAAAAACTGTGAAGGGGTTGGATCTCTTTAGAGATAAAAGCAAAGTGTATTGCTGTGAAGATCGTTTTGACGTAAGAATAGTGACAGTCTACTATGTACCTATATATTGTACTCGTTTGTATTGTGCAGTTATTTCATAACCCCGCGCTGCCGAGGTTTCACCCGCGCGTACCGTTTTAATTATTTTGCACGGATGCCCTTATAATTTTTCTTAAATAAAAGTAGTTTAAGTTATTCCTTATAACATCCGCTATCTACCAGGGAAAGTCTCGTCTATATCGGTCCAGCCGTTTCGGAAATCAGCCGTAACAAACTAGTGTTTCACCCGACGACGACGGTTTTATTGCTGGGAACACAAAATATTTTTTCTAAAATAAATGTACGTTACTTCTTATAATATAAGCTATCAAACATTAAAAATCCAGTCAAAATCTGTCCAGCCGTTTCGGAGAACCGGAAAATTAATTAAAAAAATGTTTTTATTTGCATAAGAAGCCAACCTACCTACCTTTTTTATTAGCGTGGGGAAATCTTCCTAGGATACCCAACCATCTTGGGGGGAGCCACCAGGTTATGCCGAACTTTTAGCGGATTAAAACCCCAACGGTTATCGCCAACCGTATATAGGTACTTTCATGTTGTTATTTTGATTTTACACAACAGACACTTCAAGTTTATTTATTTGGATAAATAAAGTAGATAGACATAAAAAAGGCCAAGTACATGTACAATACACGACATTTGCAATATATCGATTTATTTAGTTAAATTCACTAACAAGAGTATAAATAGTACAAACATTACTAATAAAATTTGTTGTCGACATAAAACTTAAAAGGTCAGTGCCTAATTGTGTTGCAGCTATAAAATCATAATTTTAGGTATAAGTGCCTTACTAGGGCCTAAACTGAATAAAATACTTTTAGATTTTTTGATTATAGGTATTAGATAGACAGGAGAGTCAGCATTTGCATTCTTACTTACTTCTCGCTTTTCGGCGGCAACCGAATAACTATTCGTCGATAAATAATGAAACTTGTAAAATGATTATATGATTTGGACATCGCATTCAATTATTATTTTATTATATTGCTTTATTATATTACATTAGTTATTAGTTTCAATTTAAATTTATAATTTTGAATGCTATTCTGGAGCGATATGTGTTGACCTTATTTTAAGATTCCACCTAAATTGTACGACATTTCTGGCGAAATAAACAATTTCATTTCATTTCAACAATAAGTCCATCTATTTTATGTAGATTTTACGATTGCCCTTTTTCAAATCCATAATACTTTCCATAATAGCGCAAGATATCTATGTACCACCCACCGCTAGCGACTAATACGAGTGAACGGAGCGTTATAACATGACGTCAACCGCGGTCACGTGACCGTTAGCGGGCCTCGATATTTAGGGGAATTTTAAATGTCTGTAAAATCATAACTACTTGGTTTTTTTGAATGAAACAAAAACTAATGTATTTGTATACATAATTGCTCTACTGTTACAAACTTTCAAGCGATTTTGCATACCTATTAACATTCCTCATTATTATTTAATGTCAATAAAAATAAAATGTGTATTTGGCATTTCTGCTGCATTAGCCCACGAATATATCTAATCTCAGATCTAATATCACTCTCGTAATCTCGTTTCATAATTACTAGCGTTATTCAACAGAAAAAAACTGTAACGATAAAACTAATTTAACACCTGGCAACATTTCATATTAATAAAAATGTGAGTCGGATGGCGTACGGCTTCATATATCTGTGGTTCGGAATGCATACTTAAGGGAATTCAAGCGAATATTTATTAATGCTGTTTTAAATCCTCCGGGTAGACAAGATATCAATATTTTGTGAATGAACATAATAAAATAAGACTTGATTTTTGAATCATATTTGATTGAGACACGCGATGACACAATAGTGGGCCCAAAATTAATCAATCTCCTTTTACAATGTATTGAGGCCCAGTTTCAATAATTTACGGATCGGTGTCGGTTAAGATTTATTAAAATTAAGACTCTTATATCTTTACTAATAATGAAGCAAAGACCTCAAAGCTTTGCATAGCAGACCCTCCCATATGGAAGTAGCTATTAAAGGTAAAATTAGCTTACGAAATGATCTATATGCTCAGTTTGGCAATAAAAAAACCTACCATTGGTAAGCAAAACGATTCGTTTTTGTTTATTGAAACCGGGCATGAGTCGTTCAAACTATGAACGCGCGGTTAGTTTCAAGGCAGCGTTGCACGTAACCGTGCCCACGTCACATACTCTAGTACAGTCGCTCTATTAATATTCTTTCTCTATGTGTGTAATATATAAACCCCACGACAAAAAATATGTAGATAACCTAGTCTAGACAAAACGAGTCTATGTTTAGTAGGTACATAGATTATGTAGTAAGCCTATATAGAGTAGGTACGTTACGTGCGCCCATTATTAAAATTACAGCGATGCAGATGCACCGAACGTAATCGTATTTTTTGTCGTCGGTTTTAAATTTTGTATGACGTCATCATTATATAGCGCACAGCAATTATATTTTCAGTTCATAATATGACGCGAACGGAGCCTACGAGGCGACCTGAATCGCGGTCGCGTATTCACAAACAGCGCTTGTCGCAGCACAATGAAGATGGGACTCATTGTCAGCGTTTCTAAGCGTCGACTATTGTTTGAATAAACGCTTTCTCCGACTTGCTGGGGAAATATCTACTGCTACCAGTTATTCTTGGACTATTTTCCTTTGTTATGAAAAGGTGTATATTAGGATTTCTGAAAATGGCGCTTAAGAGTGAGCATTTCTCAATACAAAACGTATATATTCTTGTTTTGGGTAACAAAATAATACAACTCAATGAAATTAGGTTTAGGGAAATTAATGGATGTTCCTGAAAACTATTGCCGTCACACCTAGGCGCCAGCGTTCTCCACGCGACTGACTGAGATAGCAACAACAGCGGACGGGCTGCCAGTAATGTCCTCATAATTGTGGCATAGTCCGGTAGGGGTGATTCTAAATATCATAAACTCGAAGATTATAGCTGTCACCATGCCCTGTCTCTTTCATTATCGTGAGAAATTGTTATTCGCGGTATCATTGCGAGTAGAGAATAGAAAGCCAATTTAGAAATTACATATTAACATTTATTTATTGCACATTAAAACATGCAGGTTCATAAATCATTAAAATTATTAATCATAGGTCCTGCATTGGTTATTAAATCAACATGGCCGCCGTTTTAATTAATGAAGTTGTTTTTTTTTTCAATTATTTCATGGTGGCCAAATACTCATTTTTCTCTATTTTTTCTTTCATACAGTTAGTAGTATCTTTCCATATTCTACAATTATGGTCAAGATCGAAACCTTCCGAATCAGGAAAACATTCGCGAAATACTTCGGAAAATGTTTCTGATACTATTCCAGCTGAAAAAAGAGGTAAGTCAAATTTAAGGTAAAAAATTTACCAAGATAATTTTCCATCATTTTACCCAAATGTTACGTAATAATATGACTATTATATCATCATCATCAGTCTATAATGTCCCACTGCTGAGTACAGTACCTCTACCATGAGTTTTCTACACTAACGTAATCTACCCACGCTAGCGACTACGGTGAATATTTTGTATGACGAGCACCGCCTCTAGTGGACACTTTTGGAAGCATTTCATACAAAATGTTCACCGTAGTCGCTAGTGAGTGTAGATTACTTACGTTAGTGTAGAAAACTCATGCAATGGTAGAGATACAGGCCTCCTTTCACGAATGAGGGTGATATTGAATGGGCAGATACTCCACCACGCGAGCCCACTGCGTATCGGTGGAGGTAGGCCAACCTACTGTTGGAGTTTTCAAGCTGCCTAGGAGGCCTCCAACAAGCTATCACAATTAATTACGTGATAACCGGGCCGAACGGCTTTACCTGCCTTCCGAAGCATGGAACACTACTAAATATAGAGATTATTATATACTTTTAATAAAATCGTCTGTGCCTCGTTCCCCGTATAAAATAAACAAAAAATAACATACGCCCATAAGCTTGCACGGTGACATTTTTGAAGTAGGCAAGTGAATATTCTAGTGTTTCCGAGCGAGAAATAGAAACCAGTCCTTTATCGTTTGGTATAAAGAATCCAATCGACAACAACACACAGAATAAAACACAGCCAGTGCGATGGTCCATCAGACGGTGCCCGGGATCACTAAATCCTTTTATATCCATATATATTTGCATCCTCTCGTCATCATTTGTTTCAGCCCTTAAAATAACTGTAGGTGTTAGGGTCAGTTCACAGAGAGACGCGATGCGACAGTTCTATATTGTATTTGTATAGCTATTTTAAAAAGAGCGCGCCGCGTCGCGTCTATGTGTGAGGTGACCCTAAGTTAAAATTTAAGGTTTTGTTGTAAATCGACTTCAAATCTACAGAGATAAGAGTAAAAGCTGTACAACTCCTAGAACTGATTCAACAAAATCTATAGGTACCTAGATATACCCTGGGAACGCGACTGAAACTGCGGGGGACAGATAGTCGTTAGTGACGGGCCATATGACTTAGTATGGTGGCTAGATACCCTGACAAACAGTTTTTCCATGAATTTGTCTGTCTGTCTGTAGCTGGTGTAGGTACCTACTATACGAGTAACTTAATTCTACACACATCAATAAACCTTCCACTCATCCAAAACTTAAATAGGTAGATGATTCATTAAAATATTGAGTAAACGTACCATTCTGCACATTTTCTTATAATAGCAGAGAATTTATTTGCCGGGCTCATATTCTTGTTTAGTCCCAAACCTTGAACCCCTTGTGCTGCGCACCTAGATCCTGATTGAACACAAGCATATAGTGCTATTAAAACCATAAAAACAGGACTTAGTACATGGTAAGCCATTTTTTACCGCAATTTTATACAGATTATGAAACGAAACGAAAGGTATTTCTAAACCAAAGATGGGTATTATATCTTGAATACTATGAAGAATCAATTATTATTGGCTTGAGGTAATGGATTCAGTGGCATAGCAAGGGGGAGGGCGCGGTCCGCACCGGGTGTCACCCATTTGGGTGTGACACCCGACTGTGAAAAAATAAAACTTTTTTTTGCCATCAATTAGTCATGCAAATAGAGGCACTTCGTCATATATTAAATAAAAACTAAGTCATATTGTAGAAGAAGCAATAGAACAAAAATCACATCATAGTTTGCGTTTATGCAATTTTTGTTATTTTAAACATTTTTCATTTTTGGGGTGACATCACGATTTCCGCCCCGGGTGCCACCCATGCTACGCCACTGATGGATTTTTCTTTCATGATAGGTAGGGTGTGACACGTCCGGCAGAGCGTCTTTTTTTACCGTGTATAGGCCTGTGTTTGATCGCAATCTTACTATGGTAACTGATGATGTGGTCGCAGATGGTAAGCATACAAAGCCTAGAAGGAACTGTCTCTCAAGTGCAGCTGTCGGAACATACCGATAGGTGCTAGCGACAGTTTTTAACTTGAGGGTGGTAGCTAGCCAAATGAGTACTACAAAATACCCTACCACCGTGCTATGGTTTCCTCACGACGTTTTCCTTTACCGAAAGCAGATAATTTGTTGTGTGTATATTAGAGATAGAGATTTTTTTTTTTTTTTTTTTTTATACCACTAAGGTGGCAAACAAGCATACGGCCCGCCTGATGGTAAGCAGTTACCGTAGCCTATGGACGCTTGCAACACCAGGGGCATCACTTGCGCGTTGCCGACCCTGAAGAAATCTCTTCACGCCCTTTTTGAAGAACCCCATGCTGTACTCCATTGGGAAAACCACGGCGGGGAGCTCATTCCACAATCTGTCCGTCCGCGGATTTTTTTATAATTCCTTTAGGTAGGTAACTTAATTCGTAAAACCAAAACGAGTGTGCACGCAATAAACACCTCTCTTATTCCAAGTTCGTACATGGGTGAAACCGAGGCAAAAACTAGTTAACATCATACTCGCAATTACAATCATAAAAGAAAAACCAATTATCTACCACCTTCTTACCAGTAATAATTGATTCTTCACAGAATTAAGGAGATATCTTTGGTTTAGAATAAGGTAAGTAAGTACCTTTCAATAATTCATAATCATCATCATCAGCCTATAATGTCCCACTGCTGAGCACAGTCTCCTTTTATAAATCAGGGTGAAAGGGAATGGGCAGATACTCCATCACGCGAGCCAACTGCGGATCGGTGCAGGTAGGTCAACCTACTGTTGGAGTTTTCAAACCGCCTAGGAGGCCTCCAAGTAGCTTAACGACTATCACAACTAAGTGATAACCGAGACCAACGACTTTACCTGCCTTCCAAAGCCCGGAAAACGCTCGAGTTGAAATACCACCTAGCTTAACTTTACCGATCGATTAAGAACGGCTAATCATGCTACACCACGAGCGCTTCTTGTATTCATGAATTGGCGGCAAGCAAGTATGATACGATATTAGCGAATAAGATATAAAAAGAAAAAGTGTAGAATGGTAAGTTTAACTCCCGCTATCGTCAGGGAAACCATCCTCACACATTGGATCCAAAATGGTTTCATAATGTGCGGTTTCAAAGGAGCTTCCTACGCTGACGCTTAGGCTGTGGAATGAGCTCCCAACGCGGCTTTTTCAAGGGAGTATGTAACATTTCTTTAAAAAGGGGTTCTTTAAGGGGGGCCCCCTTAAAGAACCCCTTCATGGCCAACGCAACTTCAACGCAAGCATAGTCTAAAAGCTTGTACTTTCATCCAACGTAATGTTTGACAGCGAAAAAAGAGAGACAGCATCAGAACCGTCGGTTATCAGTCGGTAAATTCCGCTGATCACTCGCGACCGCTTCGCTAGGTCGTCATTCATGATTTCGCATATCATAAAACATGTTTTTTTTTTTCTTTTTTTTTTTACTGTTTATAGGCCTGTGTTTGACTGCAATCTCACCATGGTAAGTGATGATGCGGCCGAAGGTGGTAAGCACACAAAGCCTAGAAGGAACTGGCTCTCAAGTGCAGCTATCCTCACGATGTTTTCCTTCACCGAAAGCTCAAGCTCATTGTAGGATTCGAACGCGGGACCTTCATCTCGGTATCCGACGTCACTACCACTGAACTATCATCGCCTTAAAATCGCTTTTGTTCCAGGAGTATCTTCTTCTTCTCTGTCGTTTCGCTCTTGGCAGAGCGTCGTGGTCACTTTGAGGCGTCCACAACGATGGTAGAGGCGGACACGGCTCTCCGCACGATCTCCCGCCATCTCTTTCTATTGGCAGACTTTCTGGAGCAGTCGGATACGCTATTCCCTACTGCGGATTTCACTTGGTCAGTCCAGCGCATAGGTGACCTGCCCCGTGATCGGATTCCCTCCACTTTTCCCTGTACGACCAGCCGCTCTATGGAGTCGTTATCCCGCCTAGAGACATGACCAAAGTACTGTAGTATGCGCGACTGTACTACGGCCGACAAACGCCGTGTGATGCCGAGCTCCTGGAGTATGGACACGTTGGTGCGAAACTCCGTCCACGATATCCCGAGCATCTTCCTCCAGCACCACATCTCCAGGGCATCTATCTTCCCCTTTTCCAACTCGCGCACTGTCCACGTCTCTGCCGCGTAAAGAAAAATGGGGAATACAAGTGTTCGCACGAGCCTGACTTTGGTGGCTTTGGTAATGTTGCGATTCCTCCACACTTTCCTTAACTTCTCCATCGCATTTCTGGTTATGGCCATACGTCGTTTTACATCTTCTACGCAGCCGCCGTTGTTTGAGATTAAAGCCCCGAGGTATACGTAAGCCTGGACCACGTCGCAGTTCGCAATCTGTGTCACTTCGGGGGAATTGTCGTTGACGCGATCCACGATCATAATCTTGGTCTTAGATCGGTTTATCTTTAACCCAAACGTAAGGCTTACGCGCTCCATTTTTATAAGTAATTCCTCCATACGGTCAGCGTTACTCGCAAATAAGGTGGTGTCATCTGCGTACCGCAAGTTCGCAATTTTGTATCCACCAATTACAACACCATCGGTATAGTCTTCGAGAGTGATTCGCATTACAAGCTCGGTGTAGATGTTGAAGAGTAAAGGTGAAATTATGCAACCCTGTCGCACGCCCGCACTTGGATGGAAACTATCTGAAAGGAGGTCATCTGTCCGCACTAAAGCTGTTCCCCCTTCGTAGAGCTCCCTGAGCAGGTGTACGAGGTGTTGTGGTGTGCCCATGTCCAGTAGTGTCTTCCACAACATTGGCCATTTCACAGAGTCGAACGCCTTAGAGAAATCAACAAAACATATGTATGTCGGCTTGTTGAATTCTCTCGCCTTCTCAATGATTTGACGAACGATGAGAATTTGTTCACGGGTTCCTTTCCCTTTCACAAATCCCGCTTGTTCTGGCGCAATTTCTCTAGACAAATATGCTTTCAGTCGCTCGTTTATGATGTGTAGCATTATTTTGCTAGCGTGTGTTATCAGTGCAATAAGTCGAAAGTTGCTACACTTCTTAGTGGAACCCTTTTTATGAAGAGGAGTGAAAACCGTGTGAGCCCATTCAGAGGGCCATTTGCCCGTCAGCCAAATCTTGTTGCAGATAATGTGGAACATATGAACACCACACTCTCCCAATGCTCGTATAGTTTCAATTGGGATCTCATCTTTCCCTGTGGCTTTCCCATTCTTAAGATGTTGGATAGCGGCTCTTACTTCTGACTCAAGAATATCCGGCTCGAGCATGTCACTCGCAGGTACTGTGGGTGCGAAATTTCGCGACTGAGGATCTTGAAACAGGGACTGACAGTAATTCCTCCAAACTACCGGAATTTTGTCCAGTTCAGTTACTACTTGGCCCTTCTGATCTTCAATGGCCCAGGTTTTGGACGGCAGCGTTTTCGTGATGAGTCGGATCTTATGATATAAGTCTCTTGACTCATATCTGTCTGAATGAGCCTCAATTTCCTTACACATATTGCGCAGGTAGGTATTGTGATCTTGCCTGCATTTTAGTTGAATATGTGCCGACATTTTATTGAGGTGTATACTTCTTGTGAAATAATCTTACAAGTTTGTGAAGAAAAAGATTGTTATTTTGAATCTCCAATACATTTGCAATGCCGGATCAAGATGTTTTATTTACTTTTTAATAATTTATAGGTACATTAGATATGGCCAAAGTTCAGGTAAAAGGGCAAAACCGCTGTTTTTCGGAGGATTTTTTTTTATTTTTGCCTATATACAGACCTAGATATAGTGCACAAGATACGTATTTGCTTAAAACATCCAACGAAAAATGTTTAACGACGCTATAATAAGTACAGAGTTTTTGTATGAAAAGTATAGCGGGATGCCTGCTCTTAAAAAGGGTGTGAAGAGATTTTTGCAGGGTCGGTAACGGGCGAGTGCTACCCCTGGACGTAGTAACTATTTAGTAATCTGTGCCCCTGGTGTGGCAAGCAAACAGGCGGTCCATCGATGGTAAGGGCTACCTTATAATACTGGAATACTATAGAAATTTCAATTTCCTGCCATTCTTTACAAAGCCTAAATGGCAAGTAGTTTCTACTAGCTAGCTCCTATTTACATAAGCCAACATGCAATGCAAGTGTTAACAGCCGCTAAGTACTTAGACATTAGAGGAAACAATTAAAATTTTAATTAAAACTAGGTATCTGCGTATGCACAGACCACGGCAACCGACTATTTGAAGCAGCCTCCACAGACCGCACCACGGACGTAAGGACGGCTGCATCGTTTATTGTCCGACAGGTTTGTTTTTGGACCTATTTGTTTTATAAGAGTTGGGAAAACATCATGTAAATATAAGTACCCTCGCAAACAAAATGTTTGGAGAAAGCGTTTATTCAATATTCTGAAATTGTGGAACAGAAATGGGATATATTGTAGACATGTTTGTTTCAAGTCGATGATAGCTCAGTGGTAGTGACGTCGGATACCGAGATGAAGGTCCCGGGTTTGAATCCTACAATGTGCTTGAGCTTTTGAAAGAAAACATCGTGAGGAAACCATAGCACGGTGGTAGGGTATTTTGTAGTACCCATCTGGCTGGCTACCACCCTCAAGTTGAAAATCTGTCGCCACGCACCTATCGGTGTATTCCGACAGCTGCACTTGAGAGCTAGTTCCTTTGGCCACATCATCACTTACCATGGTGAGGTTGTGGTCAAACACAGACACATACACAGTAAAAAAAAAACATGTATTTGGAGTAGGGACGACCACGCACTACCTACCTAATAACAAATAATAGCACAGACAATAGTGTGTGCGGAACACTGATTGTTCCAGAACAACATGCACTTGGCCGAAATTATTCTAATGTTATAAACATATTCAATGGTTATAAAGTATAATCAGTTGTTTTACACACAAAAACATTCCATACCATTACGCAAACCTGCCTACTTACATAAAAATAAATATTAGATAATATAATAATAATAATAATATGCCGGGACATTTCTCACACACGGTACATAATATGTACATTACTGTTTACATTACACAAACTACATAGTTGAGCTGCACTTGAAAGCTGGTTCCATCCATTATAACCGATCATGGCTCACCATCATCACCGATCATGGCTCACCATCATCACCGATCATGGCTCACCATCATCACCGATCATGGCTTACCATCATCACCCTACTACTTACCTATATTTTTATTAATAATTGTATAAATACGCTTTGCGTAGTTTTGCGAGAGGTAGAGCATGGCGTTTATTCGCTCAAAGAGCAGCTCGACTGGCGAAGTACCTCCACCTTACAGAATACCGCAGCCAAATAACTTTATGTTGTGTTCCTGCGCGTGAGTAAGGTTGCTAGAGCTCATTGCGGAGCGAGGAAGGGTTGGTAACGCGTGAGTGGTGCAAGCGTCCATATGGCTACAGTAACCGCTCACCATCAGCCGGGCCGTATGCTTGTTTACCGACTTCGTCGTATAAACGCGGTCAGCAGTTACGTTCCAACAATTTTATTGTTCAATTATCTTGGTACGGAACTACGGATCCCTTGACAATTTCAGCTGACAGCCGCAGACATCACTCCAAATCTTAGTGATTTGGCGTAGCTACCTCAAATTTTTGTTATTTACTCAGGTGTTCTCTAATTACACCGCCCAATAGCAAGTTTGTTTGTTTGCATAACAGAAATAGAAAACCTAAAAGTAAATAATCAATTATATAGCGACCCTAAACAAATTTGTGAATTATTTAATCAATTCTATATCGATTCAACAAATTCAAAAAACAGTATAGGAATGTCAAATACTAATAATAATAATCAAGGAAAAATTAATTACAAAGTACTAAATAATCCAAAAAGTATTTTTTTGACTCCAGTAGATGAATATGATGTATTCCGGATTATCAAATCACTTAAAAATACAAATTCTACTGGATATGATGAAATTAACACTAAAATAATTAAAGAATGTGCTACATTTTTGTTGGTTCCGTTAGCTCACATTATTAACCTATCACTAGCTCAAGGTCAGTTTCCGACACGTCTAAAACAATCTATCGTTAGGCCAATACATAAAAAAGGTGACAAAACAAGTATGAACAATTATAGACCTATAACGCTCATTCCCATACTATCGAAAATATTTGAGAAAATATCTTGCTTTACATTGTTGAAGGAAATCACACAAAGCTTAAATGAATCGGCATTGGTTGCATGTATATGTCTCGACATGACCAAGGCATTTGACTTTGTGTGTCACAAAACCCTGCTTTCAAAACTTTCAGATTACGGTATACGAGGTATTGCAAATGATTGGATTGAAAGTTACCTTAGTGGCAGACAACAATGCGTTGAAATAACCAAAATCTGCAATCATCACAAAATAAAGTACAGATCTGTATATCAGCAAAATAACTATGGTGTGCCACAAGGCAGTATTTTGGGACCATTGTTATTTTTATTATACATTAATGACTTGCCTGATGCTGTAGGTCAACGTTGTGTTTTATTTGCAGACGATACGACACTAGTGATAAAGGGTACTGACAAATCTGCCTTTGAGAATGACATTAATTCTGCGCTTGGGAATGCAATTGGTTGGTTGGAGCAGAATAACTTGAGAATCAACATGCTAAAAACAACTTACATGCAATTTCAAACGCATAACTCTACTCCAGTTAGTTTGAACATTCACCATAAACATAGTTACATTGAAAGAGTAAAGGAGTGTGTGTTTTTGGGAGTAACTATTGATACATTCTGTAGTTGGAAACCACACATAGAAAACCTAACAAAAAAAGTAGATCGTTTTGTTTACGTACTTAAGCGCTTAAAATTGGTTATTGGTCTGCAAGCGGCTCTGTCTGCCTATCACGGGTATGTTGCATCAATACTTCGCTACGGTATTGTCTTGTGGGGAAACTCTGTAGATTTGGATAGAGTTTTCAAGACACAAAAGAAATGTATTAGAGCAATATGCGGGGCGCATTTCCTTGACAGTTGTAAACCACTATTTAAGAAATGTAAAATCCTGTCTTTGCCATGCATATATATTATGGAGATGTGTATTTTTGTTAAAAAGAACCCTCATCTGTTTATCCGTTTTGATGACAGTGGAAGTAGAACAAGACACGCTTATAAACTACGACTTCCACGGATAAGACTAACACTTTTTAAAAGAAATGCTTATTGTATGGCTATATGTATGTACAATCATTTGCCACTTACTATAAAAACACTACAAATTACTTTATTTAAGCGTAGAATGTTTGATTTATTGTTGACAAAGAACTATTATAGTGTGAATGAATTTATTAATGATAAGAATTTGGAATGAATTAATTGTGACATTTAATTTATTATTTTGAATAGGACATAGTGTATTATTATTATTGGAATGTTTTAATTATAGTTAGCAATATAATTCATTGAATTTGAATGTTCCTCATAAATATCATTTTTTTGCACGCTAAATTCATAGCAGAATATGCAGAGATATATATATAATTTTAAGATCCATTTTATGTACCATGTTCATGCAAATACAATTTCATTTCATTTCATTTCATTTCATTTCATGGAATATTTTACATGATACCGAATTTTGGACGCTGATTTCTAAGTTATCACTTTATCGAGTGTTTTTTTATACTACTTAGGTAGCAAACAAGCATACGGCCCGCCTGATGGTAAACGGTTACCACAGCCTATGGACGCTTGCATCACCAGGGGTGTTACTCGCGCGTTGCCAACAAAAAGTGTTCTTGGCTATGATTCAATCAAATCTGTACAGCCTTTTCAAGATCATTAGCTCTTTTCTAGTTGATAAAGGGATGTGAGTAACTTTCAGAGGTTTGATCGTATTGAAATTTGGTATCATGTAACTTCAATTATTCTGAAAAACATGGTAGCCTTGACCTCATAGGACCGTAGCATCACCTGGCAGAATACCTAACTCCTCACCAACTTACAGCATGGGTATCTTCATTGGAAAGGTCACAATGATTAGTTATCCGAGAGGTTTTGTGAGTGAGTGGCAAAATCGACGTATTTTATATCCTGAGATTTTGGGGTCTCTATTATCCAGGCCGAAGCTATGAGGAGCTATGAAAATACGACGAAGCGCTTTTTTCATGAGATGACGCGTGGCCCCACAGATATACATCTAAATAGATGCCGCGAGTGTACGTACTTCGCGTGTCAAAATCTGTGCAATAATCAGTGGCGTAACAATAGGGTGGCAGGGCTGCCAAAATGCCACGGGCCCCCGACCCAAGAGGGCCCCGGCCCAAGAGGCCGCGAGCTCAAAATTATTTTTTACATTGTACCTGAGTATTTTAAACTGAGTACAACGTGACGATTTTTACTGATAGGGTCTCATCAAAAGAATTTTCCACGGGCCCCAGATGGTATAGTTACGCCACTGGCAATAATGGGGCCGAATGTTCTTCTTTTGAAACTGTTTCGCGCGGACAGGGAATTCGCATAAGGCTGCATGTCCACCAGAGATGTGTAGCGAGGGATATGTTTAGCTGACAAATAGGATAGCTTCATTTTCACGTTAAAAATCGAATGCCAGCCTAACGTTTTCATACGGATGGGACTTGCGGTATCTATTTAGATTTATGTGTGTGAGTGTTATATGTTCCAACCAGTGGCGTGCATTGGTTTTTGGAGGAGGTAGCCAATCAAGTACTAGGCAGATGGAGCAAATTAATCGTACTCTCAGATTTATCATGTTTTTGGCAAGATTTGTAAAATTATTTAGATCAGCGTATCCCGTATTATTCCACACTTTTCGTATTAGAAAACAAAATACAAGGATAACAGAATAATAGATTCGAAGTGCGGCACCTATGGTTTATAAAAGATAGCCTTGATCTCTACGATAGTAGTTTGAATCATATGAAAATTAACCTTATAGGCCAAACTATATAGGGGGACTTTTTGGCGGGAACTTCCAGAGTGACGTTGCGTTTTCATTTTTATCTTCATAAATTCCTGTATTATTGCATATTATCGGTGGTATTTTATCCAATAAGGATAAATCCATGTGCACTAGTGAAACATACAACTCTTTCTGTATAAAACTAAAAAGTCTGAAATAAATTAAATTATTAAAAGAAACATAAAAACCCGACTCCGTAAAACATAAATTAACTGAAAAGAGAAAAACAAGCTCTTAAATCTATAGAATTTTGAATATAACTAGAATTTTATAAGGTATTGCAGTCGGGGATAAACAAATATTACAAAAAAATACATACTTAGGTTATTGGTTGTCCTCGATTGCAATACCTTATAAAATTCAAGTTATATTCAAAATTCTATAGATTTAAGAGCTTGTTTTTCTCTTTTCAGTTAATTTATGTTTTACGCAGTCGGGTTTTTTGTTTCTTTTAATAATTTAATTACCCGAGTGACCTGAAAGGAGGGTTATGTTTTTAGAGTGTATGTTTGTAAGTAAGTATGTATGTATGTATGTCTATTTCTTTAGCACGCTCTGCAGCCTAAATAAATGGCTTATATTGAGGTGTCGTTAGATTCGTGTTAACTGTGGGAGTGACATAGGGTATATTATTTTTATAGTACTAGTTCGTGTCTAAAAACGGGACCCAACGGGACCTATTCATAAGCCTCCGCTCTCCGTCCGTTCGCCCGTCTATCAGTGGGCTGTATCTCATGGACCGTAATAGGTGCCGAACTGTGACAGTGTAATATTACAGAATATGTATTTCTATTGCCGATTTAACAACAAATAATAAAAGGGCGCTCCCGTACAAGAAACGTTATTTTTATACCCGTGGGCGAATACAACTGGTACTTGGCCGGTTATTTAATTTCTTTTCCGCTAATACGAACAAAACGCTTGGCTTCTTCGTTCCTTAAACGAACAGAAAAGGAGTGGAATGGAACTCTCTTCCGGGGTCTGTGTTTCCCACCACCTTTAACCTATAGATATATTCAAGGCCAGAGTGTATAGGCATTATCTGGGTAAGAATAGGCATTATGACACGTGTGGCAGCCATCGCCCATTGGAGGGAAGTGCGCGAGCGAACCGTGAAGATTCACACATTGGTGCCGATTCTGTTCTAAATCGCACTAAACTAATTTTAGTCACATCTCATCTCTTTCTTACAAACATGATTGAAAAAGGATAGAACATATTTTAAGTTGTCAAATTAATCTTTGCCGTCTTATTTTGCGTGTATTTAGGCGTGACCGCGATAGATGGCGACTAAATTTATATTGAAAACAAGCATTGGACTAATTTGACAGGACTAAATTTCTTACATCCTTTTCTTATGTTCTTTGTTAGAAAGAGACATAGTGACATTAAAATTAGTTTAGTTGTGAACAACAGAATCAGGGCCATTGGCAATCTCACTCGTTTTACTAATTGCTGATTTATTTTTCGTCTCAAATGACTCGTATCCAGTGTTATGTTCCAATAATTTTAATTTGTTTATTACCTTGTTACGGAACCCTAAATTTCCCCCATTACTGTGGCTATCAAACAATTTAGATATTTACTCAGTTGTTATTTTGTTAATTATTGAAGAATTGTATACACGCATATATATGAATTGAGCAAGTACCGTTTCATTAGTTGATTCAATTATTATAATATCATTGAGTTGATTGAATTAAATTAACACCATGCGGTTCTTTATTCTGGTAAGATTTTGTTTTCTTTATTAATACTCAAAATTCCAAATACAATTCAAAATCATTTATTCAAATAAACTTTCGCAGGCACTTATGAAAAGTCTGACTCTAATACCTACTCTAATACCGGTTCGGATGGTTGCATTTGCTCTTCTGCTCATAGATAATTTAAACTTATTAGCTTATTTATGTTGTACCGTGCTACTTCCTTAGCCTCCTCACAACTCTTGTAGTGAGTCGATACGGCCGTACAGTATTTTTTTTTTTTCAACATATTTAAGTATTAACCATATAACAAGATACACATAGAGCTTACTACAGTAAATGTGACCTTCATATGTGCCCTTCTGGGGCCTAAATTGAATAAATGGCTTTGCTTTGACTTAGAGCCTGCTCGGAATTCACGAAGGCTTATCTGTGTTACTTAGTTAATTTTTTTTTTATTTATTCTTATTATTATTTTTACGTAATGATTCAATAAGAAAAAATATCTTTGTTTTGTTTTCATTGCAGGTGTTATCTGTGGCCGCGGTGATGACGTGGGCGGGTGTGATGGCGGTGCCGCTGGTGTCCCACTACATGTTAATGAATTATAATGAGAGTTTATTAGCACCATAAACGAGATCAACAAAATACCTACAGTGAACTAACCTCAACCTCAACATAAACAAGAAAAAACAAGAAATCCATTCACAAGCATACAATAACCAGATTTGGAAAATATAAATTACCATCCAATAAATGAATTATCAATTTAATAATATTATCCAAACAATTACTTGTTAATATTAAGGCGCCGATCCCACAGAAAAGAGTTCTAGAGTTCCGCGTTCCGAGTTCTGCAGTCCGCGTTGACTGTAAGCTATGTGGGGCCTTTGAATGTAAAAAAAGTGCGATGTGCGATCAGTAGCGAATATTGCAGAACTCTAGACTGCTTGCTGTGTGCACAATAATCGACACGGAATGCAGAACTCGGCGTTCAAGAGAACGCGAGTTCTGTCGGAGTTCCATTTTCTAAAGCTGGCAATTGAGGTGACACGTCTGAGCTATCACTGTCTTATTTACTGAGTGACACAAGGCAGAAAGGACAATGGGCATTCTGGCCCATGAGCGGCTAATTAAACTTAAGAGGACTCAAGTCGTCATACTTTTCATACAAAACCTCTGTACTTATTATGGCGTTTTTAAACATTTTTCGTTAGATGTTTTGAACAAATTAGTATCTTGTGCGCTATATCTAGCCGTGTATCTAGGCGTAATTTAAAAAAAGTGTGAAACAAATTCAGTCAAAGCCTCCGAAAAACAGCGTTTTTGCCTGAACTTTGGCCATATCTAATGTACCTATAAATTGTAAAAATAAAGAAAACATTTAGATACCAGGATTGCAAATGTATTGGAGATTCTAAATAACTAACTTTTTTTTCACAAACTTGTAAGATTTTTTCACAAGAAGTATACTCCTGGAACAAGTTTTATGAATGCGAAATCATGAATGACGACCTAGCGAAGCGGCCGCGAGTGATCAGCGGAATTTACCGACTGATAACCGACGGCCCTGATGTTGTCTCTCTTTTTTCGCAGTCAAACATTACGTTGGATGAAACAACAAGCTTTTAGACTATGCTTGCGTTGAAGTTGCGCCGGCCACAGAGGGCCACCTTAAGTAAGGCCAATGAGACGAGTTTTATTTTTATTTTTATTATGTTAAATGGGCTTGCGTTTGACCTTCGACTGACCCCATAAATGGATAGGATAATGTTGCTCGCGTCCGTACGTTCTGCCTTAAACTCCGTACACGTGTCCTCCGGGTGGTGCAAAATGAGCAACGCCCATGTCTGTACGACCCGAACAGATGGGGTTCGCAGTTGGAACTACGGGTCCGGCTGTTTGGATAAGGGTACGCGGGGTCAGGTTGGCCCTCCACCATTGCAAGCGCAAAGGTGGAACCTGACATTGGGATTGGACTCGCGGTGGTCTATGTGGTGGTTGCAGAGGAGTGGCATGTTGTCTGCTCGACTATGTGTTGGTCGTGCGTCATTCCTCGTGCGCAACAAGTGTCTGAAGTTACCGGCCTAAGGCAAAGGGCCACCTGGTGGTCAGACGCGGGGTTCGTGAGTAACCCTCAAGCAAGTGAGCTCCTGTGAGCGAACTGCATCTCCGGCACTTTCCTGGATAGAAAGTAGAGGACTACCCGTTGGATTAGTTTTCCGGCAACCCAGCTGCAGGCATTGGGTAGATGCGTGGATTCGTATTCGGGAGGTGAGCGTGCATGACAGCTCCGGGACCATTCTGGAGAAATGGGAGCCACCTTCTCTGGCGTCCCTAGCGGGGATTGAATCCGCTAGCACCAACAAGGTGCGCTGGTGCCGGTGCTTGCGCTGCGCGTTCTGCGTTAGTGCTCGTGCTAGTACTGGCGTGCGTGTTGTGAGCGGCTTTACAGCTCCGGTACCATTCTGGACAAATGGTAGTGAGTGATCACGGTGCGACTCACATTTTCTCTTGAGTACCAGGGGCGAGTACTCTGGCGGCGTGACCTACCGCAGATGGTCCCAGACGCCTCGTAAGGGGTTGCCTGGTATAGTGTGCCGTCTTTTTATACCAAAAGGTGGGTAGAGGTGGCCACTATATAAAATCTAAGTAGTTTAAAGAGGGTCTGACCCCATGAAGAGTTATGACGAGGCCGAGGATGTAGCACGCTTACCCAGAAAAAGCCTATTCACTCTTGCCTTGAATAAATCTAGGTTATAGGTGTCGGGAAACACAGACCCCGGAAGAGAGTTCTACTCCTTTGCTGTTCGTATAAGAAACGATGAAGCGAAACGTTGTGTCCGGGTACGCGAGATGTCAACAACGTATGGGTGGAAATTCTCCCGGCGTCTTGTGTTTCGATCGAGAAACGGGGATGGAGGAATTAGATTGAAAAATACTGTAGCACACTCTCCAAAATATATCCTATAGAAGACTGACAAACACGAAACCTTACGCCGATGTTCAAGGCTCGTTGATTTCGCCTCAGTTAGCGAAACATCACCGACTAGCCTCCTAGCACGACGGTGATAAAGAATGTAAACAAACTTTTGTGAAAAAATGTGCCTGCTGTATGTAATTATATACATACAGCAAGCACATGACTACCGCCAAGACTAACCAATCAGGGACGGTTCACAATATGACGGTTTGACAACGTTAGATTATAAACTATCGAAAATGAATACATTATATTGTAAGCAGTATGGTACAGTTCACAATATTATATTTTTAAGGCGATGATAGCTCAGTGGTAATGACGTCGGATACCGAGACGAAGGTCCCGGGTTCGAATCCTACAATGAGCTTGAGCTTTCGGTGAAGGAAAACATCGTGAGGAAACCATAGCACGGTGGTAGGGTACTTTGTAGTACCCGCCTGGCTGGCTACCACCCTCAAGTTGAAAATCTGTCGCCAAGCACCTTTCGGTGTGTTCCGATAGTTGCACTTGAGATTCAGTTCCTTCTAGGCTTTGTGTGCTTATCACCTTCGGCCGCATCATCACTTACCATGGTGAGATTGCGGTCAAACACAGGCCTATAAACAGTAAAAAAAAAAAAAAAAAATCGGGGAGTTTATAATCTCGCTAGGTAGATTATAAACTAACGGTTTTCGTAAAAATACGGTGACATATATAAGAAGCACGCAGTACCTACAGCACACGCGTTACATTAGTTGAAGAGTTTAATAATCATCATGCGCTTCCTTATCCTGGTAAGATCTCTTGCTATGGTGGCTCTGGAAGTCAGGTATAGATCATAGCGTAGTAGTAGTAATTTTTTTTCATCCATAACAGGATAGGCAACAGTACATACAGCCTTTTTTAATTTGTCTATTACCTTGGCACGAATCCCTAACGTTTCTCCGTTTTCTGGACGGACTTGCGAGCCTCGAACGAGCATTCGTCGCCCGATTGTTAGATTTTTCACGAACACCACAGGGATTCGCATCGCGCTCGTTGCAGATTCGTTGTAACGTCCACACTTGACATGGCGAGCAAACGAATTCTATTCATTCATGGCTCGGCTCGTGCTCAATTCGCGTAGCATGGACGCACCATAAGAATTTAGCTATTTACTCAGTTGTTCTTTTGTTAATTATTAACGTGTTGTAAGACCTATATTAGGAGCTCCGTTTCATTAGTTGAATTATTTAATAAACATCATACGGTTCTTTATTCTGGTAAGATTTTATTACATGTTTGTAGGAAGTTATTCTATGTTTTTTTATTAATTATAACCCATTATCATCTTTGCTTCTCTCATAGATAATTCAACCTTATTGGCTTATTCATGTGGTACCGCGCCACATCCTCAGCCTCGTCACAACTCCTGGAGTGAGTCGACACCGTCATACGTAATCATCTAATCATTAAAAACAAAGATATTATTATGGTTTTTGTTTTCTTTGCCAGATGTTATCTGTGGTCGCGGTGATGACATGGGTGGGCGTAGTGGCGGCACAAGAGATACCAACTATCCCGGATTTCCTCAGGACCGCAGCTAAAACCCGGATATGGCCCACCCGCAACTAAAAAACTTGTTTCATTCACTGTATCGATCCCGCATATTGTATTTTTCATAAACTAATGGACGAACTAATGCCGTGTGTTTTTTTAACCGACTTCAAAAAAAGGAGGAGGTTCTCAATTCGAATGTATTTTTTTTTTTTTTTTTTTATGTTTGTTACCTCATAACTCCGTCATTTATTAACCGATTTGGAAAATTATTTTTTTATTGGAAAGGGTACGCTTTCCGTTTGGTCCCATTGTCATCAGATCAGGATTTCATTACTTCTTAGTGTACTTTGAAGTCGGTTTAAGGTTTTTGTAAAACAGTCCATTTATTTTAATAACGTACCTACCTCATATTGATTGCATTTGTAGTTGCTGAATAAATCATTGTTGCTGACACGAAGTTTGAAACTGTGTCACCTAGCACCGTACGTTTGTTCGGCAACCTCCCTCTTATTGCTAATTGCTGATTGTTGTAGGCATCGTGTCTCGTGATCATTCAATACTCGAATTGCAACTTAGTCAAACAAAATTTACCCATTTCCACAACGAACGAATAGCGGAACTTAGTCCATAAACAACTGAAACGGGCCGAATGCCAGTTTTAAAACAAGAACTTTTTTCACACGTTACAACTCAACCGTTTGGTAACTAAATAAAGTCCTCACACACGTTCACGGTCGATTGACTCTCAAGTGAGAGTTTGGGATCGCACCCGACCCGCCGTTTCCGGACGAGGCGCCGCCGTGACGCCGTCCGGTTCCGACTCGTAGGCAACATGGCGGACGCGAGCGCGGGAAAAGAAAAGATGGAGACTCTCGCAAAACACACCCATTACCGCCTTCAGTTCTCGTTTGTTAGTTATTGCTTTACATTTATTAGAGTGCCACGTTTGAAAGGGTAATCATGGTGAAATAAATGGTTTTGGCGCTATACTTTTGGCGCACGAATAGTGTTTTAATGTCTGCGTTTATAAAGCCGATTTGTTTGTTAGTTTGAAAGACATTTGCAGTAGTAAAGTGATTGTATATTGTTGGGCTCATTTCGGTAGCGAATAACTTTCCCGAGCCGCCAAAGAATAACTGAGTCAGAGAGGATCCTTTTAATCTAAGAATTTAAAATGTCATACACTGAAAAGATAATGTATGAATTTACCTTATAAATATTATGTCTGTGGAATTTACGGTAGTAGAAAATTCTAAATCTATAGTAGCATAGATTTACATAGGGCATCGTACCTGTTTTATCGTTCATTCACACATTTTCTCAGTGTATTCTGAACCGGTGGTAGATTCTCTGGCTCTATCTAACTGAGTAAACGAGTTCTTAATGTTGATCTAATATTGGACCTAACGAATAGTGAAATAATTAAAATGTCACCGTGGTAAGTGATGACAGGGCCGAAGACTTGACAGTTTTTGTATGCTTACCCTTACTATACAAAAACTGACAAGTACAGTTGCTGGAACTGAGTTGGTTGATTTTGGTGTCAGATTTCCAAATTGAGGGTGACAGCGAGACAGGCGGCCTACTAATGTGCTTAGAATAAAGCAAAAAAGGAAGAAACGGAAAGTTCACATGTAACAGATGACCTAGTCAGACTTCTTTTCTTTCTTTTTAAAGTTCTTTATTTGTTCATGAAAACGTACAGACAATATTATAATCTAGTGTACAATAATTCCTGGACATAATAAACAGGTTTTAATAAATTATGTTTAGTGAGCTCAAGACGCTCATTTAAACTTTAATAAGGACGGTTGTGAAGTGTTATATAAAGTTAAACATGTAAGAAAATAATAGTTATTAATACATTGAATATTAAGTGCACGCTTTAGAAAAGCGATGCACTGTTACAAAAATATATTATAATCTAGAAGGAAATAAAATACAAATCACAATAAGACGACAATGTGAGGGTGTATACAAAATAATTTAAACGTAGTTCGAAACAGCAGAGGAATCAAGCATCCAATAACAGTATGCTATACCAAGCATGGCAGTAGACGGCAAGGGTTAAAATTGAGCGCATAATATGTTACTGCAAAAATAAAAAAAAAGTTATGTAAATGTAGGTAGTTTGGAATTTGTAAGACGGATGGGTCTACGACTAGTTATTCATCGAGAAACAAGTGATGTGGTAGTTTGTACCGATTGTATTTATCGATATATGGTAAAGTTTTCGATCTCGTTTTGGCTATATTGTTAATTAATATATTATGGTGATCCAGATTTGTATGTAGATAAATTTTTTTAGATACCTTAAAGATAAATTGTTGTAGGCTAGGAAGGCAGATACTAACATGAAGTCTGCGTAAATTGGTCCGGAATGGAGTATTGAAAGCGATCTTAAGGGCTTTATTTTGAACTGTCTGTAATTTATTTATATTAGACACGCATGTACTGCACCAGACAGGACATGCGTAAGTAATACAGGGCCGAATTAAGGTACGGTAAATATTTAATTTTGTATGACTGCTAAGATTTGACCGCCTGTTTAAAATAGGGCTAAGAGCATTTAGTGCTTTGATGCCTCTGACCCTAAGGTGCTGTACATGCTCTGTCCACATAACCTTACGGTCAATGATTACGCCTAAATATTTGACAGAAAAACTCCAAGGAATGGGGTAACCTTCAATCATGAGTTGACGAGTCGGTATTTTTCTCCTCCGGGAAAAAAGAATTGCTTCGGTTTTAGAGGCGTTTATTTTTAATTTCCATTTAGTAAAAAAAGATAACAAAACATCTATCGAAAGCTGTAATCTATCAATAATGAGGTCTATATCCGATGAGGACGTAAAAGAGGCTGTGTCGTCAGCATAACAGGCCAAACTGGTACGAGTTTGAATTGGTATGTCGTTTAAAAAAAGAAGAAATAAGTAAGGACCGAGAATTGAACCTTGTGGTACGAATTGAACCTTGTGGGACCTAGTCAGACTGTAGCGTCATAAAATTCTTTGGAAAATACGCCCTTAAGAGGAAACACTGGTGGTGTTTTTTCCATACAAACGTAATCCTCAGTTTCCTCTCTGGATAATGACACTAGAGCAATGATTATTTTACCATGCAATCTGTAGGTGCCACTGTATGTCCCTCGGTTTCGTTTTTCTCCATAAATTAATTATTATAAAAACTAAAAATCTTCTAAAATCACAAAAACTCAACATTTTTAACTGCCCTTATCAGACGTCCAGGAAACAAATATGACGAATATAAATAATAAAAGGAAAACCGACCGACATAGCCAAAGCCCTTCTTATTACTATTCTTGAAAAATAATTAAAATCGATTCAGTATTGGAGGAGGAAACTGGGGATTACGAAATAGCGATTTCGTCAATTTTAAATAGGTATAATCGATCCAAGCTGCAGTTGTCTCTATCGCCTGTATTCGGGCAGGGTTGAGGGAGGAGAGGCTTGGACAAATACATATACAGTCAAATAAGTGTCGCGTAGTAGTCGATAATATATTATCGATACCTGCTCTAGTGTTGTTCATCGATATCGATATAGTATTACGTCTTTGGTAACCTACATGTAAGGTATAGTGTGCCCTAACCAAGATTGTTCTTTTTTATACTTTTGAGTGATGAAGGATTAAAGAACAAGAAATGTGATCGTTCAAAGATTATCATAATATCTAAGATTTAGTAACCTTTTTCAAAATAACAGGACAAAATATCTATTTTTAATTGACTTAAAAAAAGGAGATTATCAATTCGACACGTATGTATGTATTATTGGACTGCCAAACAATATTATATATTCAAATGATAATCTATTAGGACTTCCAAACAAATATACAACATTTTATAGGTGTATGTATGGTTGTAAGTATGTATATTTATCCACGCATTTCTCGGAAACTATCAATCGGATTGTGACTATACTTTTTAGTTTCGTACCCGAAGGGTGCCAAACAAGACTCCGCTGTCCGTCCGTGCGTCTGTCTGTCAGTGGGCTGTATCTCATGAACGGTAATAGGTAGACAGCTGAAATTTTCAGAGAATATGTATTTCTATGACCGCTATAACAAAAAATAATAAAAATGAAAAAGAAAAATTAAAGGGGCCGCTCATACAAGAAACTTCTTTTTTTTGTCATAGCAACGATAAGTTATTTAATATTGTACGGATCCCTCTGTGTGTGAGTCTGACTCTCACTTGGCTGGTATATTTATTTAAAATCGACTTGTAATTTTTTTTTCTTACATTTACGAGTATTTGACCAAAATTTTAAGATATTTTCCCTTTGACACAACCAACGCCCATAGCTCGTATCAATAAGCCAGCCCGACACACTTATTATTCCATATCTTAAAAACTATTGAACTGATTTTGATGAAACTTCCTCACAAAATTTCAGGCTTCCAAACTAATATACAAAATTTCATAGGTGTATGTTTGTCCACGCATTTCTCTGAAACTATTAATCGGATTGTGACATTTTTTTTATTGGTTTACATTTACTTCAACTCAGTGAGAGTTTTATTAAAATCGGTTCAGTTGTTTTCAAGATATGGAATAAGTAATACGTGCGGCGGCTTGGCTTGAGCTTGATCAAATTCTAAATAATACGAAATAAAAAAGTTGGTAATTGAAATAAAAAAGTAATTTAAAAAACTAAATCGACTTCAAAATACACAAAAAAAAGGTTTTTTTTTTTTTTTATCGACTTCCAAATACACTAAAAAGAATGAAATAACTCTAATCTAACGCTGATTTGAAGTCAGCGAAAGAGCACGACGTATTCCAGTAAAAATATTTTGCTGACTTTAAGACAGTGTCAGATTAGAGTTATTTTTAATATTTTGTGAAGAAGTTTCATCAAAATCGGTTCAGTTTTTTTCAAGATATGGAGTAATACGCGTGAAGGCTTGGCTTGATACGAGCTACGTTTTATTATGATTCTACAATATTATTTCAAGGGCTTGTTTTATACGTATAAATAAGCTCTTTCACTAGTAAAAAAAAAACTACTTCATAATACACAAAAAAATATGAAATAACTGTAAACTGAAAATATCTTAAAGTCACGAAAGAGCACGTCGTATATATTCAATTAAAAATATTATTGCTGACATCAAGACAGTGTCAGATTAGAGTTATTTTTATCTTTCTTACTGTTCCCTAAGTTGAAGTAAATATAAGGCATTTAAAAAAATAATGTTCACAATTCGATAAATAGTTTCGAAGAAATGCGTGGACTGTGGACAAATATAAATCTATAAAATGTTGTATAGGTATTTGTTTGGAAGCCCTAATAGATTATCATTATGTGAATATAATGCAGTTCCAATAATATTACATACATAAATGTCGAATATATAATCTATTTTTTTATATCGACTCAAAATACAAATAAAATAACGTATGGTAAGGTATTTGTTCTAATTTCAAAATCCCTAATGTCACTTGGAACAACAGAACTGCAAGCGCTGAAAGGTATATCAACTTGCCAGTCGCCGGCCGAATCACAGAAATATAATATTACAAGTAAAGTAAAATCGAGGGGCGGGCGGTCGGTGGGAGCGGTGCGAGCTACGGCACGCACACTTGCACCATGCACAGTCTGTTCACTCACACATTGATTTCCGGGCCACAGCGCGAAAGTAATAGATTTGTTAAATACCTATCTTTCAAATTTCTTGCAGCCATCCTTTCATCTTAATAATAATATTATTAAGGGCGTATTATGGTTTCCTCTCTATTCTTTCCATAGAAATATTAACCTTGGAGCATTGCAACGTAAAGGATCCGAGCTTACGACTTACGCCACGGCTTTTAAAGGCGATGCTTTAAGATGTTTTCCACACTGAAACAAGCTACCACCCAAAGATAGATGATCATCTATTATTTTATTTCTTTATAATTAAATTCGAATCTAATTATAAAGAAATAAGTTTAATTTTGCTTTGATATTCTTAACAGCAATGGAGGCTTTTAATTTTCTGAATGTTGCCAGTATATTGAAACTAATCAACCATGCATTATCAACATTATGTGTGGGTGCGTCCAGTCGTTGGTATGGAACTATTACTTCTGTGGTTTTGGGATCACTTGCTTTGATGAAACTGTTATCAGCTTATTTGTTTGATCATTACCTTACAGGTAAATTTTGTTTACGAAAATATAATTTAATCCGTTGGCTCAAAAAGATAAAAGCTAAAATCCAAGAAATAGTCGTAAGAAATTCAAAATGGGGACCTGCCTGAATAAATTCACTAATAGTTCATGATTTTGACGTCACTACGTAAATCGCACCCTTCTTGGAAGAATGTTGTAAGTGAAAAGTGTCAACTTTTCAGGAGCGTAAAAAAACTGTCCTAAAAATTTATCAACATTATTAGAAATATGTAGTATACATCAAATGATAGCTAAAACTACCTGTGAGGGGCCTACGTGTTTATATTTAAATTTACTCAATGTGAATTGAGAAAAACCAAAAAGGAGCGTTGCGTAATTATTCTTCGAAACATATTAAACACTTGATGGAGTAATAATGAATATTGCATTGTTGACATGTTATGGAAGTCTCGCTGTTCGGTATTATTGCAGATAACTCTTTATTTGCATTCTGATTTAGCAGTGCTTTCAATGTGTAAGTGTCGTTTACATAGGTTTTCCTCGAGCTACTCGTTTGTGTAAATAACGTATCAATTGTTAACAAATTGTTAACCTTATACTACTATATTAAATTGTACTAGATATGGAAGAGCGGGGCCTCCTAGCACAGGTATTTATTATACTTAAAAGGAGACCCCAATGAACTATATTATTATTGTAGATGATAAGTTACCGAAAATAAATATTTTCTATTTTCTATTTTCTAATTGTTATATAATATAATGTGGATAAAAGTTTCGTGGATAAAGTAGGGGAGAGTCGGGTAGCCCCGGCCGGCGGGTAGCCTCGGCCACCTTCGGTTCTAGGCAATCACGGGCACATAGATAAATAGTGCACACTTTAAAATGTTCGCATCGCCGCGTAATTGAATATTCGCCGCATTAATGACGCAATCACCGAGCGGACAACAAGTGACAGTTGATTGTTTTCTTCATCAAGATTTTTTCGCTCGCCGTTTACTTTTCAGATGCAGTTTATGGACATTGAATGTAAGTACTTCATCATCATTTATGAACTATTCGGCGCAGTTATTTGTTATAGTTAAAAGGGTAGAATATTTCATGTCGCTAGGATTGTTGGTTTTTTTTATTTATATAAAACTTTAGATCGAGACGGTCGGGTACGACCGGACACAATTTTGTTGGGTACCCTCGGACACTTTTTGAGTGCAGAGAAAATCTTTATTCTAATAATTCTATTGCGTTTTTTTATTCACAAACTTTATTTACAACAAATATGTACAAAATACAATCTATATATAGAAAACTTCCTCAAGCCTGCCGCTGCTTCCGATTAACGGCAGGGTTCCCAGAAGGCTGGCAGCGTTTCCTCTTTGGATAGCCAAGCTGACGCGTTGGCGGAAAAAGCTCCCCGCCCGCTGGTCTCCGGAGGTCTCGATCAATTTTGATGACAAGGTGCGAGCAAAACGGCGAGCTTCGGACCCCCACGGTCCCATGGTCTCGACCGCAAAAGGCACAAAAATATAGTTGGGTCCAATCGATGCGTTTTTTTATTATATAGGTTCTTTATGCTTAGTAGAGTAATAAAGTATATTTATTTGTTTGCAGATCATCTGAAAACTGTCAAAATTTAAGGAAAGAGTGACTCAATGAGGGAATTGGAATAGAGATATAATGAAAAAGGCTATACAGAGTGTTATAGAAAAGAAGTTATCGCTTAGAGAAGCAGTTGACAGGTATGAAGTGCCTAGAAGTACTCTTCAGGATCGGATAAAAGCTCTTAATAGTGGACAAGAGGTTAAGTTCACGTTCACGATATACTCAAAAAAGCGAGATACCATTGAATTATTACGCTTAGAAGCGAAGTATCGAACAAAAATCCTCGCGACTCGTAGGCCACTTGACAACCAATGTGTGCGTGAGTACCATATAATTACACTCGCTGACACGCACACAAGCGCACGAGTAATGTTGCAAGCTAAACGAAATTTTTCGGTTAAATTAACCTTCCGATACTAGTGAATGAAATTGGAAGTAAGTATTCATAAAATTAATTAAATAGTTTAAATTGTTCTGCATCTTAGATAATTTATCATCATAGATACAGGCCTGTTATTTATTTATTACTAGTATAGTACTTATGTCGGGTATTTAACATAGTAAACCAAGACAATGTGCAAAGCTATGAACGATCGTGCAATTTGTAGTAGGTATTGTTGGTAATGATAGGTTTCATATATGATAGGTTGTAAAGAAAAAGAAGATTAAGAAGTATGTAGGTATTTAATTATCATTATCGTATAAAAGACGAATAGCTATACATTCTTATAATATCTAACTGAATCTATACTAATATAATATTAATATTTATAATACAATAAACCGGAAGAGTTTTATGTTTGTTTGTTTAAACGGGTCAATCTCTGTAAAAAAAAATACCTGTAAAACTACCAGTCTGATTCGAAATTATTTCACTAATATGAAGCTACATTATCCCGAGTATTATAGGCTATCCCAAGACCGCGGGTGAAACCGCGGGGGCAGCTAGTCAGTTATAATAGCTATAGGTAAAAGAAACAACTTATCGGACTCAATTACTTACTCTACTTCCTACTCTAACAAAATCAGTATCAATTACGTAAAACAACACAAATTCGCACACAAACAGCTGGCAACACTTTGCTCGAAATCTGACTGAAGTATTTTTATTTTTGAATTTTGTTATTTTAGATGAATTACGCAATAAAATTAGTGGCTTATCTGTGGAATATTACAACAGAATTCTAATCTTTCTTCCCTGAAAAATTATGACACAATTTGACTGCACAAACCGTCATATTTATTATTTTTCTGAGAGCTCCACTCTCTAAAACGCCAGCCAGTACACTGACAGCGCGGCGGTCATTTGGAGCCATTATGGCTCCAATTGAATGGATTATGTTTCGCGCGTGTACTTTGTTTCTATGTGTAATAATTCAATGCGAGATACTCACATCTTCTCCATTTAAAAATGCTTTGGTGGAGAAAAACTAGATTGCAACTAAAAAAGCTAAAGCAATAGAGAATAAAAAGAAAGGTGCAACTGCCACAAAGAAGAAAATAAAAATAAAACAGAACATTTAAGATTTTTCAAGAGATCAGGGAACAGAATGCATCATTTGCGGTGAAACATTCGAAGAAGACTGGATACAATGTCATAAGTGTAAAGACTGGGCGCATGAAGCATGCGTAGATATTGATCCTTCACAGATTTACTATTATTGTGATGTCTGCAAAGCTAAAGAACGACTTGGCCATCGCTAATATGTATGTCCGGGGCTACCCGCCAAAAAAAAAATTGCCGAAAATTAAGGACTGTTTGCTAAACTTGATTGAAGCTTATTTAAAGTAATTATGTAATTGTTACTTATCTTAAATTACTTTATATGTGTTTTATTTAATGTTTATATAATAAATAAACATATTGTTTTGTCCATTTTTAAAAATATATGAGTTTTGTTTATGTGTCCGTGGCTACCCGCCTCTCCCCTAAGCAACTAGACTTGCACTACGATACCCACCAAATAAATTCGTTCAAAATGTATGTAAGTATGAATATGCTATTAGTCCTATGGAACTTTAGTGAATAATTAAGTGCAAATATATTAACTTCGTTTTTATGATGGAAATATAAATATTTTAATGTTGCAATATTTTACATATTTGTATTTAATTCCTTCATTTTTTTTAAAAAGAGCCCTAATAGAAAATGGACTTGGAGATCACCAGATGGGAAGACATTTAACGAACTTGATTTCATACTTACAAATAAACCAAGAGCATTTCAAGATATAGACATAGTAAACACACTGAACTTTAGTACAGACCATCGACCTGTGAGAGGAGTTATACGGTGTGAAGAACCCAAGAAAGTAAGAAGACCTATACAGCCCCTAAACTGTTTTCCAACAATTCCAAAAGACTTACTAGAAGAACAGAGAAAATCCATACAAATGAAAATGAATGAAGTATGTTCCTTGTCAATCCAACAGAAATATGATGTATTAGAAAATGAATTAAATATTCTCAGAAATAAATTCTCGGCCAAATCAATTAGAAAAGATAAAATTGGGGTAAAAGCTAAAGCATTACTTGAAGAACGACAAACCTTAATAATAAACAAGAAAGAGAACAGAAAACAAATATCAGAAATCAGTAAACAAATTAACAAAAGTATAAAGAAATTTAGGAAAGAATCAAGAACAAAAACTTTACTTGAATGTATAAAGAGAACTGGAGGAATAAGAAGAGCTGAAAGAATACTGAGAGACACTACAACCTGGATATCAAATATAAAAGACAAGACAGGTACATCAACAGCAAAAAGAATTCCTATTCTAAAAATAGCGACTGCTTTCTATAAGGAACTTTACAATGATCAAGATGTAAACAATGACACTGAATCAGAAAGTCGTGTACTATCTAGATATGATCAAAACAAAGAAGAAACATTGCCTCCTATAATTTATAGCGAAGTCAACAAAGCTATTACTACACAAAAAGACTATAAAGCCTCAGGAGTAGATAAAATTAGCAATGAATTACTGAAAGAAACGCGAGAAATCATCATAGGTCCTATTGTTAGCATTTTCAATGAGATAATGGAAGAGGAATACATACCGAGACAGTGGACACAATCAACAATAGTTCTACTTCATAAGAAGGGTGATAGAAATCAAATTGGTAACTATAGACCAATAAGTCTTACCTCTAACATATATAAAATTTTCTCAAAAATCTTACTGGAAAGAATAACAAGTACATTAAGAGAATGCCAACCAAGAGAGCAAGCGGGCTTTAGAAGCAACTTCTCTACAATGGATCATATACACACAATAAAGCAAATTACTGAAAAATGCAACGAATACAACAAAAAACACTACCTTGGGTTTGTTGACTATAATAAAGCCTTCGACTCTATAAAACACAAACACCTATGGAATGCACTAGAACAGCAAGGAGTGCATAGCAAATACATCAGAATACTCATACTGTATATTTGATACAAGAATACCTCAGCAAAAATCAGGCTAGAAAAAGAAGGAGAAGAATTTCCGATAAAAAAAGGTGTGAGACAAGGTGACCCACTTTCACCAAAACTTTTCTCAGCAATACTGGAGACTGTCTTTCGAAACCTAAACTGGGATCACTATGGTCTGAACATAAATGGTACAATATTAAATCATCTTAGATTTGCTGACGACATCATATTAATAACAGACAACTCTGACACCTTAGAAACTATGCTGCAACAATTGACACAAGAGAGTATAGTTGTTGGTCTAACTATAAATTTAGAAAAAACTAAGCTAATGACTAACAGTACAAAAAACATGATAAAGATTAACAACAAGACAATAGACTATGTGGATGAGTATACATATTTAGGCCAAATCATATCTCCTACCAACCAAATGTCTAAAGAAGTAGAACAAAGAGTAACTAGTTCATGGAAAAGGTACTGGTCTTTAAAAGAGGTTATGAAAAATAGGGAGATCCCAATCAGTGCAAAGAGGAAGGTATTTGACACATGCATCCTGCCATGTATGACATTATGGTTGCCAGACTTGGTCATTAACAAGAGCCAACAAAGGAAAGTTAGAAGTATGTCAGCACATATGAGAAAAGATAGAAATACACTGAAATCTATAAGGCAAAGAACCAAAGTAAAAGGTGTTACAGAATACATGAGGAGATTAAAATGGCGCTGGACTGGACATATGTTGCGCGACAATAAAGGAAAATGGACTAAAGATCTAACAGAATGGTATCCACGAGAGGGGAAACGAAATAAAGGAAGGCAAAGAAAACGATGGGAGGATGATATTAAAGAAGTGGCAGGACCGATTTGGCGACGACTAACACAGGACAGAAAGGAGTGGAAGTCTCTAGAGGAGGCCTTTGTCGAAAGGCAAGCTGATGTCATGTAATAAATAAAAAACATGTGATGTCAATTAACGTTTATTTACAGTGTGCATGCAAATATACTAAAGATTAAATAATTAAGTATAAGTAATAATGAAATGTAAATGTAATTAATTATCAGCAATAAAGGCTATATATCTATCTATCTATCTATCTATCTATCCTTCATTTTGAAACTAAAATTTTGGAAAAAATTTACAATATGTATTACCTTTTTCTTGATTTTTTGTGCAATAAAAAAAAACATGCGAGTCAACTTGCATCTTTGTTCCAGGGGGGACGCGAAATATCGCTTTGAAAATAATAGTAGATTAGTCCAATCAGAAACACAAGTCTAGACCTATACTAATCCAATAATAGTAGAAGAGAGCGCGTCAGCAAATTCGCTGTGCGGGCTCCCGGTCTATTTCCCCACGGACATAATTTCGATCAAGATATAAAACTGCCGATACATCAGATTGTCCATCGGGAGTCTAATTGGTCCCTGTTTTTTATTAAAGCCATAAATCTCTAATTCGACATATTTTTTGTGCAATTTCGTCGGTCTATTGGGAACCCACAGATAAAATGACCTACTATGATTGTGGAATAGACATTTCTTTGTTTAGAAAATACTATCTGTATTTATTATGTACGCAAAAGACTACAATCTTTACTAAGAAATACTCATAAAAACTGCAATGTAAGTATTCAAATTATTTTATAGCAACAATGGAACAACCAAAAAATAAAGAACTAATGTTTACACCATAGATTTAGATAGGGAATCGTACCTTTTTGGTTTGCACCTAAAATCACAGATTACAGAATAAAAGGCAGATGGAGCGCATGGAACATGAAAGTGAAGCAAAAAAGCAAATACAATTACAAAATCAGATACCTAGTATTCGTTTTCCAGTTTGTATTTGCTTTGTTTAACCACAGTTTATTAACAAAGAAGTGTTTTTTGTTAAATAAAGCAAATACAAATTCAAAAGCGATGTGTTTTCCAATTTGTATTTGCTTTCACTCCCGTGTTCCACGCGCTCTATCTGCTTATTCTGTAATCTGTGCCTAAAATCATACTCCCAAGCAAAAGTTTGTACATTAAGTATGCTATTTAACAGACGATTACTGCCAATACCAACACAGGGAATGTGTGATGCGAGCGCAAGCGAACGATTTGCAGTCCATAGCAGCAATTATGGAGGCGCCGCCTGTCTCTAGTCTCCGGGGGCTTCGCGCTTCGATTACCGCGGTAAAACCGCCATTAATGCTGTCCATTATTGACAATTACAGCTCCATTTTACCAACCATTTGAATTTGAAGTTCGAACGCTTGAGGGATTCGAATTTTAAGCTTATTTTTTATGTGACAAGGAAAGAAGTTATCTAAAAGTATTTTGATGACTTTTTGGTGAGGTTAAGATGAAACATGGTACTTATTGGTCGATTTGAAATGGTATTTAACGCAGTCAGTATTTTCACGAAGGCTGTTACATTCTAATTACTACCAACCTAAACTGAATGGAATTTCAAGATATAAGAACAGCGAAATTCATTCCAAAAATGGACAGCAACTGTCGAAATGAAAAAAGGAAAAGTCAGTGGAAAAAATGTACCATCCACCATCCTACAAAAGGGGACTACGGCAGAACCATGGTATAATTATTGGATCATGGGCAGAACTAGGCGTGATGCATACCTAAAATATTTTAGTTAGACATCAAAGTAAAACAGAATAGTTTGAAATTCGACGTATGAATTGACTTTTCCCGCTTCATGCGTTCTACTCGTACGCCATTTTGTCGACGCATACGTTGGCAAAGGAGTTAACGCGTTCAGCCTCTAATCTAGACGGCTCGTCAGTTAGCGCTGCAAAGCCAGTGCTCTACGTAATTGCTTGAGAGCTATTATCTTGATATCTGGTTGACTGTGATGAACTGTAGATGGATGCACTGATTGATATTCAGAAACTGAGGTATTTGTAGTGATGGCTTGGTAATAGACCATTAAAATTTGTGAAGCATCTACGGTTAGTACAATTTATGCACCACGCGTCAGACAGATAGAGAGACAGATTGTATATTACCAGTAGATTTACTTACCGTCTGCTGTAAGGTTTAGAAATGAAGTATTGTTAATGAAACGTATGCTAACATGCGTTTACGTAACAGAAGATGGCAGTCTTTATCTTCATTCATTTACTAAAATAAGAGCAAAAACTATAACAGGTGGAGATTTCGAGTTGGCATATTTTCGAAACCTATGTTGGGTTAGTCATGCTGAACAACTTTTACTATGGGACCAACACTGAATAATCAAAAATTTTTTTTGTTTTCCATGGTAGGTAAATGTCAACCTTCCTCGATGATAATGTATGAAAAGTAAAAAACAAATGTTGAGTATTCAGTGTTGGTCCCATAGTAAAAGTTGTTCAGCATGACTAACCCAACATAGGTTTTGAAAATATGCCATCTCCAAATCTCCACCCAGTATACGGAGCAAAATATAATAATTACAAAATGGAAACAATATGTAACATTGTTGTATTTTACAAGGTGAGTACAATAAAGCCGTCAACCGCAAAGTTAAATACTAATGGAAAAAAACCAGAAAGCTTTTTCAATCTTTCGTTTTTTATCTAGCTCTAATTATTTCTTCGCAGGGGTAACACAGTGGTAATTCTGCGCAGACTGGCAAGTTTGATTTAATTCCGTTTTAATTCTGGCCTGAATCACGGTACGGAGTAACAAAGTTAAGCTTCTTGCCGGCTGTGGATGGATAAACCAAGGATTTGTACTGAGCCGGGAGTTCCCCGCATTGCACCACTGCGGAATCCGGATACGTACTCGACGAGAGAATTTACCAGAATAGTTTATTCATAGGTTGGTACTTATTTTGAAATGATCACTCGACTATCACATATAAATAAAGATAATATTTTACCAGGCAAAAATATTCTACGCAATACGCATTCCGCGTTCAAAATAAAATTTCTAGATCCTAGGCGTACATTTGGCGGTTACCCGCAGTGTGCAATCACGGATTTTTTTATCGTGAAAATACCTTCCATTCAGTACGCAGAAAAAGAGAATTTCGATTTTAAAAAAAATATTGCTCGTCTATTTCACGTGACTGTATGTGGGGCTAGGTGGAAATATATTTTAGCAGTTATTTTCTGACTTTACAAAACGAATGCATTTCAATAAAATATCCATGTGTGGGTTTAGTCAAGGAGTTTGATTTGAATTTAGTCGATCCTAGACTTATTATATCTCTAATATAGACTAACTTTAATTAACCTGCACAAACCACAAAATTATAAATTTAAAATCACATACTTTGATCGTCGAAATTCAGGCACCTAACCTACAGCCTACCTATCACTTTTCTCTATAAAAAAATCTGAAAAAAAACTATTACCTACCTATAGCTACTTTGGTACTCAAATAATCATATTTGTTTACGTTTGTGAAATATTCTGAAACTAAAATAAAATAAACTCTATTCTATGGAACGGAGGAAACAAAGACTTAATTTATCCTAGCAAGTTTTAAAATTGAAAAGCGATCTATCTAGTTTTACTGACTAAGAAAAAGCGTGGAATTTAATAAGTTAACTCATTGTGTCGTTACGCCCTGCCCATATACTACGTAATCTACATATCATAGTATATGGCTTGTTGATTACTCCTTATGATGGTACATCTCACATACTACATACTGGCAGGCGTAACGATGGTGATAAAAAATAAAAATCAACAAGTCTTCATACCTGTGAATCCTTTTATTAGATTCCTTAACTTTCCTCGTATATCTGCTTCGCTTCACGTGGGCTCCCGGCTCGCCTCAACCATGCACCATCTGTAGATATTAATGCACGATGACACCGACTGTCTCGGTGCCTCGGGCAAAGGAAGGCCATGTCTAAAACATGATCTGCCTCCTCATGACCTCGTCACTTCTTCATTGGCTGGAATACAATGTGTCAACTGGGTAAGATTGCACATAGATAATATACATCACATACAGAATGGTTTGGTTATATATGTTTGTTTAGAAGACCTCCATTGCTATTGCCAAGCCCGTTACCCTTAGATATTTTAGTGTACCGATTAACCGTAAACCTCATCAGTACCAGGGTGAACAGGTGATCCCACCGGATCCACAATTACGCTTCCGTCCCGTGAGACTTCCACTGGAATAGGTTAGGCTGATCCGTGGCCCCAGATCCACTATACCTATTTGTCACCAAGTTTACGGACTAGTGACGTGACAGTTGTAGAGGCCATTTCATACCCGGGCGTATGAGTAATTACCCAAGCTCACGGACTTATATAAGTTGGATGCATCCCTTGCAATCCACCGATTGCGGCTGAGCTTACAATCCACCGATTGCGTACGTCCCCCACTCTCAGCCCTGCACGTGACTTCTTGCTCCGAGGGGGTCCCGAGTCCCCTCCAGGACCCTACACGAAGGGTCCCTACCATTTACTTGGCAATGCTCCGGAGTCCAGTGAGTGCCCAGCTGATCTGGAGCTTCGATGCTGACCGCCTCTGTTGGTGCCGTGCTCCCATCTACATAGGACATGGCCTGGGACTTACCTCCGCTAGGGAATATCGGGAAGAACACATGGATTACTTAGATACGTAAATATACATGGGGGCAGACATTCATGGCACATAAATATATCAGGCAAGGTATTCATAGCCTTAGGTCTAAGACGCAACCCGTACACACAGTTATAAAACATAAAATAGATAGCGTCACCCCCGACGCCATTACCACAAACCACAAGACAAGCCGAACAATTATCTACAGCATTGTGCTACCTTACCAAGCATTATTTAGCTACATATCTTTAATACGCCTCAACAAACTATTCAAGCCACTAGAATTAGTGAGAGGAATACTTAGCTCTTGTCCAGTATAATTCACACCGCAGAACCACGCCGAGATGTTTCTGCTGTCTATTCGCTACTTCACTAGACGCCACATAAAGGCGGCAAATCACAATATGCTTAAGTTCATATTCGTTAGTGTTGCCATACAAGGTCTATACTATAGACTATAGTATTAGTGCGGTGACATTCGCGAAACATCGATACTTCGCGACACATTGGATATACCTTATAATATTATGGAGGGTAAGTAGGTAGGTATCAGAAAATAAGATAAATGACCTATAACTCGTTTTGAGGTCAACTTTCCAATGGTTAATCAATAAATAACAAAATATAATCTAATAGCAAGTTATTCTCGCCAGAATAACCATGCGACGTAAATTATTGCGTTTGAAGTGAAATGAAGCGGACGCGTCGAGTTTGCGGTACCTACTACGGTACCCCATCTCGCGTATTATATTCTGTGGTATCAATCAATACATTATGATTTAGAAATTTCGATACTGTTAAAACTCATTTTGTAGTCACCTGTGAAAATCTATCGAGAACAATTTGCAACAATTTTAATCTACCATAAGGCTATGTTCCTTTTTTGACCATGGTCATGGTAATGTGGTCCAAGGTACACAAAACCTAGAAGGCACAACAGATAATGATTTATTATCTTCTTCTTCATAGTTTTAAGTTTGGCAACCAAATCCTTCTTCTTCTTATTTTTAAGTTTGGCAACCAAGCCCAAATTAGGGCTCATTTCTGCCAGTGTCGAGTTATATTATAGTTTCCAGTCACAATAAATCCCTTTCACATAAAGTCCTCAGTCAGTCACCGTCCATAAAAGTCATGTTTTACTACAATGGTGGTCATTGTACTAAAACTCTTCACGGTCTTTTTGAGACAACTTGAAAAGTCACGATACACATAAGTCATTTAATTTCACTTCACAGGTGCACATGGATGATCTTTATTAGGTAAAATACCACCGAAAATACACAATAAAACTCAAAATACACGAATTTATGAAAATAAAAACGAAAATGCTACGTCACTCTGCAAGTTCCCGCCAAAAAGTCCCAACCAAATCCTAATAGGTAAGTCCTAGTTTTTACCAGTGTCGAGTTATCCTAGTCAGTCTCCGTTCATAAAAGTTATGTTTTAGTAAAATGATGGACATTGTACTAAAACGTTTCACACTTTTTTGAGACAACTTGAAAAGACACGATACTTAATTCATTCCATTTCACTTCACTGGTGCCCATTGATTGATCTTGATTGAATAAAACACAACTGATAATTTGCAATAAAACTCCAAAAACACGAATAAATGAAAATAAAACGAAAACGCAACGTCACTGCAAGTTTCTGCCAAAAAGACCGATGAATTCATTAGTATTTAAAAATTTATGTTGCTAAAATGCTTGCTTTAGTTTACACAACAATGATTCAATGAGAATGAGTTTTTCGAAACCTCTTCGAACGATTTTACTGATTTAAACTTCAATTTTTTTAAATTATATTGTCAACTATTTGAATTAATAAAGTACCATAGCATAGTAAGGGCAACAGGGTGCATCGCAATCATTCGTCTCTAATAACGTATCTCTATTTCCGTACATTGATGAAAGCAATATGAAAGCGTGTCTCTGGCTGCATCCAAACGAATTTCTGAACGCGACCTCTTTAAAGCTTCTCCTAACTTGTTTATGGTACGGGAGTTGCATTCAAACTCTTTGTGTAACATCTCTTTTGACGACGAAATATTTAGCGGGAAAAGCGTTAATGGCACGAGATTAAAAATAAAAACACGGATTTTGTGTGAACTCGGGTTGGAGATGTTTAATGGAACAGCTAAAATGTGGGAAACTTAAATGTTTTTACTGTCCACATAAGCGGGTACAGATTTGGAGATGGCATATTTTTGAAACCTATATGTCTATATTGGGTAATCGGTTTCTATGAACAAAAACGAATCGTTTTGCTTAACAATGGTAGGTTTTTTTATTGCCAAACTGGGCATATAGATCATTTCGTAAGCTAATTTTACCTGTGATAGCTACTTCCATATGGGAGGGTCTGCTATGCAAAGCTTTGAGGTATTTGCTTCATTGTTAGTAAATATAAGAGTCTTAATTTTAACCGATAACTCTCCGTAAATTATAGGAATCGGCTACAGTCATGCTGAACAACTTTTACTATTGGGACACACTGAAATCTCGAATCTAGCAAGGTTGACTTTTGGTATGAAAAGATTTTTAAGAATCTGTGTTGGTCGCATCGTAAAAGTTGTTCAGCATGACTAACCCAACATAGATTTCTAAAATATGCCAACTCGAAATCCGCACCCTGTGTAATTGTAGGTAGATATTATATTTTTAGTCAAAACTTTTTGTAAAATCGATCGAAGATATAAACTTAATTTTTTTAATAACAGCAATTACAATTTATTTCAATAAAGATGCCGCCATGTTAATGGATTTACCAACATCTGTAATCAAAATATTAGTACTATTCATGAAAACTAACGTAAAACTTCCTCTAACGTCACAACTTTTCAGTAAAACCATTAGAAAATGTACTTTATTAATTCAATCGTACGGTTCGCATTTGATAATTTTCAATGTGGAGTAACATTTTGTAAAGCAATAAATTGCAAAATGCGGGGTTCAGTATTGAGGGTTCCAAATAGCGACAAATCACATTTCACTATGTCAGGGTTGCCATCATTTAGGCGTAAAGTCTGTTGAAACAACGCTATGCGGCGTAGTTTATCGACTATGCTATATCGATTGTTTATTTGAGATATTGATACATTGGTTTGATCGGGCATAGATCTGTAATGACTGACTTGTATATTAAACGATATATAAACGTTGGTTTCATCTTATTTCAAGCTTGGTGGATAAGTTGATACGACTTAGAAGTAAAAAAAAAAAAAAAGTTATGACTTTTGAAAATAAATCGCTTGCTTTGATTTCCGAGTTGGTTGTCAATACAATTATCTCTAAATATTAAGATGAATCCATATTTCCCTTGGTCACGCCATAACTTGAGAACGACTTCACCGATTTTCTCCATCTTTTTTTAAAAGTTTTCTAATGCTCTGGAGAAGGTCCTTACGGTTTTTTTTAAGAAAGATGCGTATAATATTATAAAATTTAAGAAAACTTAACGGGAAACATACCCTACCCGGGTAGGGTAGGATCACTCGGGTACGCGGGTGAAACCTCGGAGCACAACTAGTCTCTTATACATTTACGTTAAAGTTTATTTTACTCTGTTTATTTTGCCCCGTGATCAAATTGTTAGAGATTGGTTGATGCAAAAACAATATAAATTAAAATAAATTAAAAATTCGAATACGTGCTCAAGTATCGATTTAAATTAGCAATACTGAGTAGGAAAATCCAGTTAAAGCGGGCACCTCGATAATGCACACTAATCCCAAACTCGAATATCTACGAGTATCGATGTATCGAATAGCCGTATCGATGCGGGGTCTATAATTGGTATAATTTGATAGTGCATCGATACCGCTCTGTTTGCCGGCGGGCACTACGGCTCACCAGTGTTGCCAATTAGTTGGACGCTTGGATTTGTTTGTGGAATGGAATTATGGATGGTGTCATTGCGCTAAAATAGTATTTAATCTAATTGAATAAATTTCACAGCAATGCGTTTGTCAACTGATTACATTAGCTCTTAATGATATTGTTTCTGGTTAAATAGCGGATGAATACTTAACACTTGATAAATGGTTTTCATATCAATAATAATAATTTATTTATTTACCAATATACATTTACACATAACACTAAAATTACTACGGTCCCTGCACTAAGCGCAGCTCGTACGCAGGAGACTATTACACAGTTACCAAGCTTGATTAATCATTCATACAGTTCGATTATAGCGAAACAAATTATGTAAAAGGTTATTAAATTACTTATCCTATAAACAAACATTTATATATACCTATATATGGCCGCATTTTTGTTTAAGTGTAAGTCTGTGTGAGTGTGTGGGGGTGTGGGGGTGTGTATATGTATGTAAGAGGGGAGTGTGTGTATGTTAAAGTGAGGTGTGTATATTTAACTGAAGATTTTAAATCCCTGTCGACAAGATATTTTCAGTTTGAAGATAATTAAGTCCCTGCAACCAGCGTTCGATTTCCTGTTTAGCCTTTAGTGTTGAAAGTTTTAAAACGTTAGGAACTTTAAAGCATGTTATGTTATACGGATAATGGATGCAGAAATTTGGGAAAACGCATGGCAAAAACGGAATGGACCATGGGAACAGGTACTCTATAGACTCTGCGTTCTTTAAGATAGTCATAGTTTGGGGAGGTTATAACGGCTTTGTGTATTTTTAAGGCAGTTCTCAGTATGAATAACGATCAAACGTTTCAAATTGTTCAGTCTTAGTTATGGGGGTTCTGCATTCAAAGGCCCCTTGGGTACGGGTCTGTCTGTCACAGGGATATATATTTTTTATAGCCATAATACCTACGTAATCAGTTGAAATTAACAGTTGTTGTTTTTTTAAGTTTTGTTTTATATGTGTGACTATGACGTCATGATAAAAAAATATATACAAGAAACGATGTTTTTTGTGGATTTTGAAGGTAATATTGTTAATATACTGTACGTAAAGATACTCGTAATACTGAAATATACAACACTGAAAACGTTATAACCGTTTGACATAATAGTATTGCGCCACGCGTCGTAATAGCAATCCGATATAATGTCAGAGAACCCTTCTTTCCTTACTGTTGCACACACCTTCCTATCACTCTGGAAGTTAGCTATCATTTATATTTAATTTTCCCTCTGTTCTCATAAATATTCATGAAAACTCGTTTAACGACCGTCCCGCTGCTAAAAATCAGAAAAACTAGGCAATTAACGCGGGGGCATGGAGTGAATTTTAATATTTTTGAGACTGCTTTGTAATTTGAAGTCAGACATAGGCGTGAGTCTCGGTAAAAAAAATTTGACTGTGCGTGACCTGTTTCCCGTCCTTTTTAGGGTTCCGTACCCGAGGGTGCCAAACGGGACCCTGTTACCATGTCTGGTCAATCACATACATTTTATAATTAGTGTAGAATTTACACGTATAGATGTCGCTACAAACATCGTTTGGACTGATTGAGAATTAATTCTTAGTCAAAACGCTACTAAATCACTTTTGATGAAGCTTTGTTGCAAGGGAATATAATTTGAGGTTTAATAATTTATTAAATTCATATGTAAAACTCGTATCTTAAATATTTGCAATTTATGTAATTTTACTTAAATCTTACGACCTTACATAGATGGCCTACGCGTCGCGCGTCAATTTACGAAATTTTTTAAAGGATAATGGGCGGTGTCTTACTTTGTCTTGTAAACCTTATCATATCAAATGAAATCTATGTCATATGAAAGGTCTCCATGAGTATTACATTTGTTAGTATGGGCATATTTAAGTATGTATCGCGTGCAAGGAAAAATTTATAGTGGTTTAATTTATTCAACAAAATAGCTTAGATTACAATTACAGATATTAAGATACTTTTCAGTAAATAGACAGCTTTTACTCGGCGAATTTGCTCTAATATAGTAATGTCGAGTAGCAGCTATATAGTAGCTTCTTAAACATGAAACTTGGGAATCGACAACTCTATTACTGCACTCATGTGTGGTATAAACGAGAAATGGTAGCTACTATACGACTATTGAATATTGTACTATAAGAATATCGAGTAAACGTTTACACAACACGGTTAAAGCATTTAAAGCAAAAAATGCTAAAAAGTCGTAATAAAAGCTTTTACACTACATTGTGGGTACTACGTAGCAACTACTCAACATTTATTCCATCTGTAGCCGAATAACTCATTCATTATTCGACTGTTTGCTAGTTGGGGAGCTTACCCAGCAACTACATTGACGACAAGGATGTATTGAAGTAGCCTGTCTGCACTTGCTTCCCTTGGCAGTTAATTCAAAGCTCAATTCTAATTAATAATTATGCCTATAACAGGTGGAGATTTCGAGATGGCATATTAATTTATTACGAAAATTAGGTTTATCATGGCATACAGAGTCAATCAGGATGTGATAGAATAGTAGATTGTTATTTAAGGAGCTAAAATTACCCATCATACACGAGGTAGTTCTACTTCCGAGCTTTAGAGAGGAGTAAATAGAAACAGAGTAATAATGGGATTTTAGCGCCGTGTGTAACATTCTATTTTTCACAACGATTGCGAGAAAATAAAATCAACCAATACAATTTTTTTTTTTTCTCTTTCTCTTCCATCTGTACATTATGTTCCTTCTCACTATATGATGACATGTTCACTATTGTAAAATAAATTACGGTCACCAACTCAATTTGCACTTATTCTAAAGATTTCACGCCAATGCCTTTTATTTAATTTCTTCTATAGCCGTAACGCAATGCATTAGGTCTGTTTTCCGTAGTCATTTGTTGAATGGATATAAATAAAAGAAACTGAAAAGAAAGCGGATAAATTTATTTTGGATGACGAGGATTATTTTTCAGTGGGTCCAATGGAAGAAACAACTTTTATTGGACTTGCTGAACGATAAGTAATAGTGCTAAGTTTCAAATTTATAAACCCAAGGAATGAGATTTTTCAAGAGAAAAAGAGCGCGACGGACTGAGCGAGCGTTGGAACATGACGTCACATGCATCGAGTACCGAGCGGTTAAATCGCGCGTCGCGCGCTCATTTAAAAATTCTATATCTCGGAATGTAATTGTCGTATTGAAATAATTCTTTCACATATATTTTTTATTTTCTACAGAAAATACGATGAGCTAACATTCAGAATTAGTGAAAATTCTTCATTGTTGATGAACAATAGCTAGAGTATTTTGGGAATTGTCTCAATTAACCGTGTGATAAGATGCAACTTAAAATCAGTATTTTTAGAATTGAATAACATAATAATAATTCTTTGGATTAGTTTAGGACTTAATGTATGGAATTCTTATCTTATTTGAACAAAAGTATATAGTAAATGCTACGCTCTACCTCTCTTACACAAAAACAAAAAAAAAAATACAAATGTGCTCATTGTTCTTTAAAATTAAATTCTTTCAACAGTGTCATCTGTTGTCATTTACTGAAAAACAAACATTGCTGTAGTCACTTACAAACCCAGAATAGGAATTAGTACCCCAATCTCGCCACCGGCGCTGTACTTGCGCGAGTTATGGTGGTAACTTTTGAAGTATGGGCGCTGTCTCTCTGTTGTACGTAGTATTTATATACTCTGAGCTGTTACTAAGACTCCGCTGTCCGTCCGTTCGTCTGTCATCAGGCTGTATCTCATGAACGGTAATAGGTAGACAGCTGAAATTTTCTATTGCCGCTATAACAACAAATAATATTTAAAATTAAAGGGGGCAGCCATACAACATACGTCTTTTTTTGTATTTTGTTTTCATAGCACAATGAGTTAGTTAATATTGTACAGAACCCTCCGGTTGCGAGTCCAACTCGCACTTGGCCGGTTTTTTTTAATACGCCTACTTAACAATTATTGATAGAGTAAATGATTACTTGATATGATTGTTGGAAGCTGAACATGCATACGGCCGATTGATTGTCAACGATGGTAGGACAAAGTTGTAAGAATCTCATGCTGTACTCTCTTCGTTGTACACGGGCGGGGAGTTTCCGCGGTAGTAAGTTCTTTGAAACCGCACAGTACAAGACTCTTTTGATTCCAATTTGTGAGTATAAAATAACTGAGTGATATTCATTTATTCATTTATTCATTTATTCATTTATTCATTTATTCATTTATTCATTTATTCATTTATTCATTTATTCATTTATTCATTTATTCATTTATTCATTTATTCATTTATTCATTTATTCATTTATTCATTTATTCATTTATTCATTTATTCATTTATTCATTTATTCATTTATTCATTTATTCATTTATTCATTTATTCATTTATTCATTTATTCATTTATTCATTTATTCATTTATTCATTTATTCATTTATTCATTTATTCATTTATTCATTTATTCATTTATTCATTTATTCATTTATTCATTTATTCATTTATTCATTTATTCATTTATTCATTTATTCATTTATTCATTTATTCATTTATTCATTTATTCATTTATTCATTTATTCATTTATTCATTTATTCATTTATTCATTTATTCATTTATTCATTTATTCATTTATTCATTTATTCATTTATTCATTTATTCATTTATTCATTTATTCATTTATTCATTTATTCATTTATTCATTTATTCATTTATTGCATCACATGTGTGTAGTAAGGTCTTAAACAATATGAAATGGTTCACATGGACCCTGTAGGGCACAGCACAAATACATTATTATTAGGGTAAATTCTTATTATTAAACTAATTATAAATTGAACGAACTCCTTCAAATGACTTCTAACCTTCAAGTAAAGTTATAACCTTACACAATTTTAATGTAGACTTTAACTTTCAAAGTTGTGGTAACAAACAAAGTTAACATTAACATGCTGACGGTACATACCTACTTTATGATTTTCAAGAGTTATTAACAAAGGCGAGGCAAAGAAACTTGCGTTCCTGAGTTACCCATTGTTTTAAAAATTGGCATCTATTCAAGTGTTAATAAAGTCTACATCTCAAAGTATCCTCGTAGTATAACGTCATTTACGGTTTATATCTCAGAATAAAATATTTTATTGATTTTAAAAACCCTGTGGCCGTTGAATGCGTTAATCTCGCGAGAATCGAAGAAATAAGCTTTTTGTTGGTGACTGTACTTTTAGTTGACTGTACTTGAATTGTCATCCAATATACTAATGTATACCAAATTTCAAGTCGATCCGACCACTGGAAGTGGGTGAAATTCGATTTACATGATTCCACCCGAACGAACAAACATACATACATACATTGCAAGTTAAATAAAAGCTTGTTAAAATAGAGGACTTATCCCCACCACTTCGCTACCACCACCCACGACGCTGAGACGTCTTGAATTGCACTTACACCGATGTTATGTAGTGTAATGTTGTAAATATTGTTATTGTATGTCTATTTGTGTGTTTGGCGATATATTTGTAATGAATTCAAATAAAATTATACAAGAATGAAGCGAGCAAAGAAAAAACAAAAGACAAACATCATAAAGAAAAGTTTGAATCATAAATTCGTTCTAACAATAAATAAAATTAAACAGCCAGCGCCATCTATTAAAAACTGTGTGAATGCCGCAACTAGATTTAGTATAGAAAATAATATTGAAAAAAAATCAAAACAAAAAGTTTTGCTACAGAAAAATAAGGAACTATTTATTCATGTATTTTAGTAGCATATAAATTTTGGCTGCTTCGCGGTTGTCGCACGAAAACTCCCTTGGACTTATGTACGTCAGTAGTTCAGTACAATTTATCTATTCTAGGCTTATGGTAAGAAATGAAGTAACTGGTTTTTGATGTCGTATCATCAAATATTTCTATGAAACAGCCAAGCCATACTTTTTGACCAAGATGTAGGGTATGTAGACTCAGGGCTTATAGAGTAAGACCTAGGAGAGCTAAGAGCTTGGCTCGTCATGTGATCTGAATAGTTTGTAACAGTGAAAGCGTTATGAGTTTGTGAGTCTTGGCAACCAATTTTACATGAATCGTTTTTGATAAAAGTCTAACATTTTTGCATCCGTACAAACCTAAACTCTGCATTGTTCTACAATAGAGCTTTAGTAGAACTTGCTAATTACAGAACCACCGAGGAAACAGAGTTCCTCGTTTAAACGCTTACTGAAAACGTGAGTTTATGCGTTATGGAAACGGAATCGCGACCCCGACTCGTTTGTGTTTCCACCTACCTGCGAGTTATAGATGCGAAAATCGTAAGGAAAACAACTTTGCCCATTACACGCGCCCCTATTTCGGTGTGGATGACGGCGTAGGCTACAGGCGGTAGCGTAAAAGCGTAACACCGTAGGACAAACTTTTTTTTTTTTTTTATTGTTTATAGGCCTGTGTTTAACCGCATTTTCATGGTAAGTGATGATGCGGCCGAAGGTGGTAAGCACACAAAGCCTAGAAGGAACTGGCTCACAAGTGCAGCTTTCGGATCACACCGAAAGGTGCTTGGCGACAGATAATATAATAATGTTATATTATTTGCTGAAGGTATGGTTAGGTCAGCCAAAATTTTTTTTGCGTTTGGCCTTCGACTGACCCCATGAGAAGTTATGTCGAGCCCGAGGATATAGCACGCTTACCCAGAAAAAGCCTATTCACTCTGGCCTTGAATACATCTAGGTTATAGGTGTCGGGAAACACAGACCCCGGAAGAGAGTTCCATTCCTTTGCTGTTTGTATAAGAAACGATGAAGCTAAGCGTTGTGTCCGGGTACGTACGGGATGTTGATGAAATTGGGATGACAAACAAATTATCGAATCCAGATTGTCTCAGTAGAAGAATCAAAATGTCATCTTTCAAGGTTGCCAATCATTCTACTGATTCGATAATAGAAATGTCTATAAAATATTATATCAGCAATCAAGGCCGTGTATTAAAAACATTTAGAAAAAACGCCACTGCTCATGACTTATGGCGTTAACACTACTTTCCGAACAAGGTTCCGATTTTTAGCTGAAAAACCTAAAATATCGGTTAATTTAAGAACTTTTTTATAGGTTACTCCCGCACTAAGATAAAGTTTTTCTTTTGTGCTAACTAAAGTGTAGTATTAAAATAAATCTTAAAATATTTTGCACAATGAGCAAACTTCATCTCTTTTTTTTTAAGGACTATTATAATACTAATTTAATTAACTTTAAAAAATATAGGTTTTATGCAAATAGGTTTGTTATCGTTGGCCGTATGATCTATGATATTATTACAATGATATTATAATAAATGAGGTAGATATCGCATTAACGCACGCTAATTGTTGCAGACAAATTCAGACAATTGTCGTAATTTTGCTTAGCGGCTACATATAGCTATCTCTTTCTGTACTATACGTTCCGTATTATCTATCGCATTCACCTAATCCAACAATAACTGAACGCCGCTTAGTATGAGGGTAGCATATCTCTATTATAATATCATTGTATTATTATTGTCATAGAGGGTGCTAGAAATTTGACGTTACTTCATAATTCATGATGTTTACTATTGTCTTTTTATTTAAAACTTGTGTTAAATTGAATTCTATCGACAATTATAATAATGTAGCTCAATACTGAGCTCAGTACAAATAAACTAGTGAAGTGTGTGTGTGTTTGAATGCGCTGCAAGCTTCTGTAGACTACGGTAACCGCTTCCCATCAGGCGGGCCGTATGCTTGCTTGCTACCATTAAAATAGTAAAAAAAGTGTGAGTGAAATGAAGTGAAATAAATGCGTGTAGATCTAATATTATGATTTACAAAGTTGATTCGGTAATTTTTGAGTAAAACAGGTGCTTTTTATCGTAATGTGCGTATAGATCAACGAAAGTGATAATAATATTCACACGTCCATCTGACTCCAAACTAAGCAGAGCTTGTACTATGGAAATCAGTTAACTGGACATATAAAGCTGATATGGTGTACATAAACGCGGTAGCGTGTCAAGCCATGTTAAATAATATATACCCAGATTCAGAACACACAGCTGAAACATGCCATGCCATGTGAATTATATACAAATATTGAGTAGAAATGTAAAAAAAGTATGAAGCGCTCGTGGTGTATCATGATTAGCCGTTCTTAATCGATCGGCAAAGTTAAGCTACGCCTGTCGTGGTCGGTACCTGGATGGGTGACCGCCTAGTGGTATTTCAAATCGAGCGTTTCCGTGCTTCGGAAGGCACGTAAAGCCGTTGGTCCCAGTTATCACTTAATTGTGATAATCGTTAAGCTAGTTGGATGCCTCCTTGACGGCTTGAAAAATTCCAACAGTAGGTTGACCACTAGCCTACCTTCACCGATCCGCAGTGGGCACGCGTGGTGGAGTATTGCCCATTCCCTTTCACCTTTATTTGTATTTGAAAGGAGGCCTGTGCTCAGCAGTGGGACATTATAGGCTGATGATGATGATGATGATTGAGTAAAAAAGTTTTATCAAAAAGAATAGAACATTTGTACAAATACCCATGTTATTTTGGAAATCAAAGTAGAAGTAGCGAATGGTGATAAGATTAGTGAAGTGAAGTGAGATAAGATTAGTGTAGTGAAAGTTGTGAAAAGGATCACCAAAATATGAAGAAATATGGCTACGAGCAATGGTAGGTAACTAATATTAACCTTCTATCACTGCACCACTCTCCATCGACGGGGAACCCATCCTCACACATTGGAACCAAAATGGTCTCGCGATTCAAAGGAGCTAGGTCATGTTCCCCGTCGTGAGAGAACAGCGTGGTCACTTGTAACAGCCGGGCAAACCGGGGCATAACTCACGCGTTACCGACCCTTCCCTCCTTCTCCATAAGCTTCAGCGACCTTACTCACGCGCAGGAACACAACATTCAGTTGTTTGACTGCGGTATTCTGTAATATCTTCTCTACGTAAAGCTGCTCTATCAATATTATGTTATTCGTTCATTTTCATGTCAACGTAGTTTCTTGTATCCTTCAAACTAACCTTCAATATAACCTTCTAGAAAGATTGTAGCTAGATGCGATTAGTTACGCAGATATATTTTAGCAAGCCAAGATTTACATAATATTATTTATAAGTAGGCATTTCTTTCCAAAGTGATATTTCATGTAATAAAATTTCTCGACTTTGAAGGAAAGTTCTCGCAAATATTATTAAAACATTATTTATGTCGAGAAGTATCAAATTTGGAGGTCGTGAAGCATTTTTATTATTCAGTAGCTCCCTAAGATTTTGGCGGGGAGCCGCGGAGTTTCGGGTAAAGTGTTAATTTTTAAGCGGACGGACAAAAATCTGATGGCTGAATGTCGCGGTGGAAACCTACGATTAGAGATTACGTACGTTTTTTCATTGATTGTGAGGAAATAATTTCAGTAGGCCTTCTTACGTTTCCGAGGATGATGTTCCCGAATGTTAAAAAGTACCTAAAAAATGTACTGGCCGATAAAAATGTAATGGTTGTACGTAAATTCATCCAGATTTTCATGATTATACGTACTTGAGTCAAAGCCGCGTAAATTAAAAAAATACTTTTTTTGGGTATCGGTCTGCATTAATCTGTATAATCTGGTTCAGAGTACATGAATGTGGAGTACATAGTACATTTTTTAATTAAATAGAGCATATTCATAATGATGCACAGCTGCTAAAAAGTAATTACTTTGCAAAATTGAGATCTGTAACCTAATAATTGTAATCAGTGTGAGTATTTAACAGATCTCAGGTGCAATATAGACTCTGTAAAATGAAAAGTGATTATAATTCCAGTATCTAGGCTTTTCAAACAAATGAGATAATTTAATTACCTACGCTTTGCTCACACACACGCAGCGAGCGCAGAGGTTATTCTTCGATGGACAGGGTAATACTATCAGGAGTACTACTAGCACGTAATTTCTTTGCGGACTACGATAAATTCGCGGGGGGCGAGTGACCCATCTTTATGTAGTAACTAGTTTCTGCCAGCGGCTTCGCCCGCGTGGCAAAAAGTTTCACAGAAAATTCAACCCCCGTTTCGGCCTTTTAGGGGTGGAATTTCGAAAAACCCTTTCTTATTGGATACACTTCACAAAGAACACATCCTCCAAATTTCATGTCTCTAAGACCAGTGGTTTAGGCTGTGCTTTGATATAATCAGTCAGTGAGTTCCCATACACAACTTCATCCCGCTTTTCATTCCTTCGAGAGTGGAATTATAAAAAACGCTGAGACACTTATAAATTAATTTTCAATCTTTAACCTAAACAGAAAATTTGAAGATCCTAACTTTGAAACTGACGGACTTTCATACAAACTTTCATCCCCCATTTTACCCCCTTAGGGGTGGAATTTCTAAAAACCCTTTCATAGTGGATACCTACTTTTCACAAAGAATACACCTTCCAAATTTCATGTCTCTAGAATCAGCGGTTTAGACTGTGCGTTGATATATCAGTCAATCAGTCAATCAGTCAATCAGTCAATCAGTCAATCAGTCAATCAGTCAGTCAGTCAGTCACGACATTGAACTTTATATTATAGTTGGCAATTATCCTTGATATATTTTTTATACTGATGTGCAACACCCGTGGCATCACAAGCGCCCATGGGGCTACGGTAACCGCTTACCATCAGGCATGACGTATGATTGTTTGCCGAATTAGTCGTATAAAAAATCTCTTCAAATCCTTCTTGAACTCGTAGTTTTCCCGTGGAGCTACCACGGGAAAACTACGAGTGGGAGATCAATCCACAGCCTGGGTAACTGATCATGTATTCGCGATGCCGGTACAAATCCCTTTACGTATGTTTACAGTGTGGGTTAATTTTTAATGTAAATATCATTACGGTATTGCTTTAACGAGATCGAGTCCCTGTTGGTTATTTCGAATATTTTCTGCATTTCTTTATGAAGCTGCGAACTGGACGCCTCTGATATAATTTACAGACAACGCTAGATTCATTATTTTTCGATTTTATAAATGTCTGATTTGATTCGATGGTTAAAATAAGATTTTGTGAAAACAAACATTTCTAATACAAGCTTTTTAAGGTGACTGTACTTTTTGTTATTTGTACTTGCATTGTCATCCAATATACTAATGTATATCAAATTTCAGCTCAATCAGACACTGCGAAGTGGGTCAATTTTCAATTGCAAAGTTCGATAACAGACACCGGACAAGTGAAACTAAATTAAATCATTATAATAATAATGCTTGTGCAAGTGTGGTACTAAGTTTTGCTGTTGGTATTAAACCAAGTTTATAAAAGTATAAAAATGGATATTAAAATAATTTATTTTGAATGTAAATATATTGTTGCATGTTCAATCACATTACATAATACAGTTTTGTTGATGTTGTTTTTTTTTCTTTAACTTTTATTTAGTTGTCTTTTCTGGTTCTGTTGTTTGACTTTTTTAATGCATGTAGTCATCACCTCTAATTGAGACACCATTTATGATTTATATTACCTGTACCTTTATTTTTTAATGTATTAGTGTGTCTTGTTGGTGATCAAATAAATAAATAAAATAATATAAGTATGTCTATTTAATGAAAGAAAGGTTGCGGTGCGCGGAATCAAAAACATATTTACGTTTCATAACTTTTTTATTAAACCCAACTTTATTCTCAGCAGAATATAGTAAAGTTATCTCAAGACTGCGTATGACCCTAAATACCCGTGCGTTATGAGCGTAAACTAGGGTTATGTATGAGCCAGTTTAGGGAAACAGAGGTCAGTTAAGGCTATGAAATAACACAAATACTAATTAGGCAGACATTTATTTCTTTTTGTTGTTAAGTTGTGCAAGTTGCTTGGGCGCAGGTGTGGGCTGGCACAGCTATCAAGTTTAATTAGCAGGAATTATTTCAGATTATGAAGATTTTTCTAATTAGGATTCTGGGCGGCACACTGGTGCGATGTCTATGTGACAGTACTCGTGATAAGTAGTTAGATTAGGGGTCCGTTTCATATTTTGTCGGCTGGCCGCACTGTAGTTCTTAGTATTCCGCCCATGTGTAAAGCTTAAGATATATTTTATCTGTGTGCCAAATTTCATTTAAATCCGTTCAGTCGTTTTTGCGTGAAATAGTAACAACAATTATATTTATTTATTTATTTATTTTCCGAAAGCTAACAGCTATTTATTACATAATTTATTAAAAATTTAAAAATTGCCATTTTCAAGTTTTCACCTATGAGTATGAATCTTTATATTTTTATACATTTAATTATCTTAACTTATATATTATTTTTGAAAATTTTACAATATTTGTGCTATGTTTCGTACTTAACCACATTTTTTTTTAACAATTACTTATCAAGTCATTATGTATTAAATTGATTACATAGTATCAATTATGTTTGAGCTCATGCTGGGCGGACCTTATGCTTCCATAGCCTAAGAACATGGGATCGGATGTGTATGAAGAATGTCTCAAGATATCAAGGTGTGCCTAATGAATGATGAGATGAATGATGAATAATTTTTCAAAAGAATGAGTTTATTCGGCAAAGATTTTTTTGTTTATGTAATGTCTGATAGTGCATGGTTTGTTATGAAAAATTTCTACTTCATTAGAGTATGTAGTGTTGAATTTATTGCTGACTCGCCATATGTAACAATTTTGCCTATAATTCGAATGCACTGCGGGTAGATGTAATTTTAAGTAATTTCGTCTATTTGATTTTTGAGATGGAATTTTTAACTGTATCTTGGCAATTTTTTTTTATGCTACTTAACAAGCATACGGCCCGCCTGATGGTAAGCGGCTACCGCAGCCTATGGACGCTTGCAACACCAAGGGTGTCACTCACGCGTTGCCGACCCTGCAGAAATCTCTTAAGACCCTTTTTGAAGAACCCCATGCTGTACTCCATTGGGAAAACCACGGCAGGGAGCTCATTCCACAATCTGAGCGTCCGCGGAAGGAAGCTCCTTTGAGATCGCACAGTTCGAAACAATTCTGGTTTCAATATGTGAGGATGGACTCCCTGTCGATGGCTATGTCAGGAGTGTCTGTAATACCATTGACTATCTTTGCTAAAAGTAGAAGGTCGGCTGCTTCCCTGCGTCTCTCTAATGGAAGAATATGATGATGTCGGCAACTGTGATAATAGTTACGTTTTTTGATGTTAAATTTAAAATTTAGATGACGTAGAAACTTTTTTTGAACCTTTTCAAGTGAATCGTTATACTTTTGATATCGCGGATTCCAGATGGGTCCACGCGGATCCATTTTAACTATACAGGTCGTTGTTGTGGTCAGCGGCGAGCGATTCAGGGTCGATAATATAAATGATAGGGTAGGCTGGTATAAGAGTCCGCAGACGATAAGAGTACGCAGTGAAGATAGCAGTCAACCGTGTTGCTTTTTGTAGCTATCTCCAATGGTGTTTTGACCGATGCACTATGCAAGAGCTTTCGTCAAAATTATTTTGAATACAGTGTAAAAACGGAGGAGGTACGTAAGTTTGATTGATTTTTTTAATTTTGTTAATATTTTTTGTCACTTTCAATCTATTATCACACTGTTTTTAACAGTAGTTTAGCAAAATGAACTATTGTTCATGATAGGTTATAAACTCATCCTGCAGTATCGAGAGATGTGTTTCGTTCCGTGATCATAGATGGCATTGGAATTAGTTTTTGTAAGATTGGTATAAGATGTTTAAGAGTTCGCAGATATATGGTGTATAAAAGTATGCGCGTACTCTTATACAACTTTTTTTTAATTTTGAACTAATTCATTGTCTTGTAAATATCCAGAATGTCCCGAAGACCGCGAACTACTAAACGAAGCTGATGTTCTTTAACCGTATTAGATGACGCAAGAAAGCGAGTTCAAAATGGTGAGAGTGTGAGATCTGTGGCCCGGTCACTTGAGATGAATGAAGCTACGCTTAGAAAACGTTTAAAGAGATCAGAACTCGCTACCAGCTTAGGGAGGTATGACACAACATTTTCTTAAGAAATGGAGCAGGAATTATGTAATTACGTAAAAAAATTGACGGCATGTATTACGGATTAACAAAACAAAATATGGAAATGCCCAGGATGTGAAAAAATATATAAAGAACGTATTAGGGAGGATTGGATCGAATGTTCTAAGTGCTTAAGCTGGTGGCACGAAAAATGCACCTGATATATAAATATTGTTTCTTTTGTTTGCGACTTATGCATTGATTAGCTGTTGAGTACTCTTATCGAACTCGGTGCGTATTCTTGTCCAACCACATGTTTAAGAGTACGCAAATATCATTTCTGTTTGTTTAATTAATAAATTAATGAAATGTTTGATTTATTTTTTTATTGATTACGGTTTATGTTCCTAATTACATCCTACTTGAAATAAAGCAAATTATGATTAATAATATTCTTTAGTTATTTTTTGACATCAGCTCAAAGCTTAAGTGCGTACTCCTATACCAACCTACCTACTGGCGCTAAAAAAAGAAAAAAAAAATGATTGGAAAATCATGTAATAAGCTAAAGTGTAGACGTAATACTCAACGAGAGTGCGAGGGAGTAAAGGGATGGGGCCATGGCGGCTTGCGCCTAGCTCTAGTCTGTTCACGTGCCTTGTGACCATACGTTGCGATAATTCAAAATCAAAATCAAAAAGTCATTTATTCAGTTTAGGCCCTAGTAAGGCACTTATGAACGTTACATTGGTACATACAGTTGAATTTACCACCGGTTCGGATACACTTAAACTGAGAAGACTCCGGCAAGAAACTCAGCAAGGTTTTTTTTTTTTTGTGGAAGATCTTTTAATATTTTATAATTTTATATTGAATAAGGTATTTCTCAACGCATTTACAGTATTTAATGGAATTAAGTCCATTTTTGGAAATTGAATTGTTTGTACTACCGCTCCTGGGTCGCTCGTCGCCGACCAAAAAAACGCCTGTATACTAGATAGGCACTGATCCCGCAGTGAGCGCGGTCTAGAGTTCTGCGGTCAGAGTTCGACGTGAGTTCTCCTTGACCGCCGCGGTCGCAGTGTGCAATGATCGAAAGCGCCGCAGAACTCTAGACCGCTCGCTGTGGGATCGGCGCCTAAAACGTATTTACTGTTATGTTAACCGTATTTCAAATAATGTACCGTGCTGTAGTTTAAACGAATTTTAACAAACTTCAATGTTGAAACAGCCCTCGCGTTTTGAAATATTAAGTGTGAAGTTAACAGAACAAGTGAATTTTGTACCGTTGCCGCGGTTTAGCCCAAGTTTTCTCGGTTGTGTCGACTTTGAGGATGTGGCATCCAGTTTGTATTTAGCTTTTTAATTATTCTACGTTCTCGTGCAGAGTTGTAGGTACTTTGTAATAATGTAATTCAGTTATGGTTTTATGCTACTAAGTATTAGCATTAAGGCCTGACTGATGATAACGGTTTTTATAGACGCCAACCAGCCACCCTAGATAAGATGGTTGTCGAGAATCGTTATCGTTAGTAAACGATCAACCTTTGTATGGGATCGACATAAGATATTGTTAAAAATCACGTGATATCTCGATTTGAAATGTCAATCCCATACAAAGGTTGATCGTTTACTAACGATAACGATTGTCGATAATCATCTTGTGTACTGACCCGTGAGTGTCACCCATTGCCGACCCATCAAAAATCTTTAACAAACAATAATCCATTGTCATCCATAAAATATATGTCTCATAGGCGCATATCTTGGCTCGCGGTTAAAAATATAACAATGACATCAATTGTTATTATAGGACGCGCGTCCCTCGCGCGTCGGAACCAATGGGTTAAAATGGATGCAACCAAAACGCAAGAAATATCTGTAACTATATCTATACTAATATAATAAAACTGAAGAAATTTTTGTTTGATTGTTCTTATCTCTAGGTCTAACAGTCGATTGTAAAAATTATTTCACTAATAGCAGTATTTATATACTCTGAGCTAATAGTAAGCTACATTATCCCCGAGTGTTGAGAGTGGGGACCGCTGATATTTTAAATATATCTTAAACAAACTGGAATCAAAGAAAAGCGACTTTAAATGACCCCATACATTTAATATAACGACACTTCAGTATAAATGTTGCCATAAAAACAATACAGAAGCGCGTTTCCCCCGCTCATACATATTCAATGGGGCTGTGCCATAAAAAGTGCAAAAGAGGACCGCTCTCCAAACTTCTTGTTTTCGATACCCGCTACTTATTTGTTTGCACATGACGGGATATGACGAGAGGGATCGCAAATAGTATTAGTGGTATTTACGTATGTATTTCAATTGTTTAAAGGTCTTAGGGTGTTAGTGTATCTAAATATTTTGCGAGCGATCTAATGTTCTCTGAATATTTAGAGTATACTATGTTTATTCAAAATTTCAAAGTATGACGAAGAAATCGAAAGGTGTTTTGTTTATCCATTGCAATATAAACATTCAAACAAATACTCTTAATATTAGTAGCATAATAAGATTCAAATTATAAGTAAAATAAGAGAGGTAGAGCGACGCGTTATTTCGCTAAAAGAGCAGCTCAATACAGCAGCGAAACTCCTTAATGTTGTGTTCCTGCGTGTGAGTATGGTCGCCAGAGCTCATTGGGGAGGGGGGAAGGGTCGTTAAAGCTTGATTGATGCCCCGCATGTTGCAAGAGTCCATATGGATACAGGAACCACTTACCATCAGGCGGTAAGCTTTTTTACCGACTTCGGAGTAAAAAAATAAATAACTAAAATCTCATATATTATCGATATCCGAATGATTTTATTATCGAAATTAGAATAGAAAAAGAACATAAAAATACATCGACGAATAACAATTCGGAAAGTCTTTACATCACCGATACCGCAGAGTCTCAAGACCAAGGTTTTTGAACAGTTTGTCCTGCCAGTGATGACCTATGCCGATGAAACGTGGTCTTTGACAGTTGGCCTGATCCACAAGTTTAAAGTCGCTCAGCGGGCAATGGAAAGAGCTATGCTCGGGGTTTCTCTCAAGGATAGAGTTCGCAACGATGAGATCCCGGGGAGAACTAAATTAACCGACATAGCTCTGTGAATAAGCAAGCTGAAGTGGCAGTGGGCAGGTCATATTTGTCGGAGAACGGATAACCGATGGGGTAAACGAGTTCTTGACTGGAGACCACGCACAGGCAAGCGAAGTATGGGATGCCCCCTCGCTAGGTGGACCGATGACCTGCGAACCTTGGCGGGCGGTAGGTGGATGCGAAAAGTGGAGGACCGGAAGATGTGGCGACTATTGGGAAAGGCCTATGTCCAGCAGTGGACGACCACAAGCTGATGATAATGAAGAATCCCGCACACGGGAGATAATTTTGACACCGAATATAGAACATTCATAGTTCAATGCTGAAACGCACACGAGCTACAAAAAGTTGCGCAGAGCTGAAAAGGCCTTCTGCTCAGCTTTTCGCAGCACTAAGCCTATTGCTATGACACTGGTCTTCATTAGATTTTTTTTTTTTTTTTTACTGGTTATGGGCCTGTGTTTGGCCGCAATCTCACCATGGTAAGTGATGATGCGGTCGAAGGTGGTAAGCACACAATGTCTAGAAGGAGCTGGCTCTCAAGTGCAGCTGTCGGAACACACCGAAAGGTGCTTGGCGACAGATTTTCAACTTGAGGGTGGTAGCCAGCCAGACGGGTACTACAAAGTATCCTACAAAGTGCTATGATTTTCTCACGATGTTTTCCTTCACCGAAAGCTCAAGCTCATTGTAGGATTCGAACCCGGGACCTTCGTCTCGGTATCCGACATCACTACCACTGAGCTATTAGTAGTAAATGTACTTCTTTTGATATGACGGTGCGTTCCCTTTTCACTCCACGACGCCGACACGATATCGTAAGGCAAAAGCGGGCCGCAATAACAGAGTTTATTTATTTCACAAGAGGCAATTGAAACAGGCCGGACGGCCGATGCGAATAAAAACGCCAAGGGTGCAGTATACGGGCTACTGCCCAAGTTTCCTCATATTTTTGTCATGCTCGTAACGGGGAGGTCCGTTTACATTAAGCAATGTTTGAAACAGGGGGGCTAATATTAAACTACTCGATCTGAGTTGACTTTTGATTGGTTTTATTTTGAATGATAGTTGGTCGGTATTTGAGTCTAATATTAGTTTAGTAACAGCGTCGTTTCTTGTCTAATTAATGTTACCATTTCGTCTATTATCATTCAAAAATTATTTAACTTTGTTTATCCGACTGATGCTTAGAAAAATCAAGGCTAATCATGAAATAATTAATGATTATTTCAAACGCCTATAGTTTATATTATTATGTTGTCATTACCTAAAGATCGTATTTTGCACACATTTGCGACATCCCCATATTCTTAAATTACATTCTTTTTTATTGAAATCATTCCTTTAATGTTAGAAGACTAACTAGTTTAGATAGAGACAATTCACGTTAGTCTAAGCTATATAAAACCTCTAAAATATATAGCTTCTCTAACATGTAGGGGAACTTTACGTCCCGGTAGTGAGCCATTAAAACGACAAAGTATTCCGAATTGTCACTCAATCGCTGCAGTCTGCAACAATCTTACTAGTTCGTAGCACTCGTAGATACTGGCTACGGTGTAGCAGTGCTACGTATAACCGTAGCACTGAACTGCATACTTAGTTATTCGATTGTAATAGCTTTATAACAGCTGAATAAATCGATAGCTTACCATTGTTGAGAGGAAGAAAATGTATATAGCTTTTGCGGTTCCTTCGTTACTCTTACGTCACTCATGCGTAATATTCATTTAATCATAATCTCTGTATATAAAAATGAATCCCTATTTCCCTTGGTCACGCCATAATTTAAGAACGGGTTTACCGATTTCATTAATTTTTTTAAAGATTTCTAATACATTGTAGAAGGATCTTACGAAAAAAAAAAATTAAGTAAAATTAAGAAAGATGCGTAGAAAATTTGAGAATTAAGAAAACTTAAAGGTAGGGTAGGGTAGGGTAGGATAGGGTACGGTATAGAGAAGAATATTACGTAAACGAAGTCACGCCGGGCAGCCTCAATATATAAGTTTTTCATTTTCTCTGCTTCTGTGTAAAATGTATGTTAAGAAGATATGATATGAAGCACATTTATATATATTTTTTTACTAGGAGGAAACTAAGAAACTAACTAGGATGTAGTATTTTTAACTTGAGCGTGTTGCCAGTTACACAATTAACCCAAAGAAGGGCAATTTCATCATTTTGTTAGAAATATATTTCGCCAATGTCCCACCACCGACAATACGTTCTCTTTGGTTAAGCCAAGGAAACATGCGCTCTGAATGGCCAAGTCTGAAACACACAATACTGTGATTGGTCATTACTGTTCAATATCAGTGACAAATCACTGACTAGTTTCGGACTTTGATTGTTCAGTATTACTACTCTAAAGGAATTTTCCTCAATGGTGGTAGCCTTGAATCAACTTCAGTTCACTTCAATTTCGTTTTATCTATTTGTTTAATTTTTAATTATATAAAAATAAAAGTTGAACTTTCTGTGAATTTGAACTATTTCTGTGAACTTTAAGAGAGGTAGCGCGTAGCGTTTATTCGCTCAAAGAGCAGCTCGACTGGGGAAGTACCTCCACCTTACAGAATACCGCAGCCAAATAACTTTATGTTGTGTAAAGTTGTGTTCCTGCGCGTGAGTAAGGTCGCCAGAGCTCATAGGGCTTCTTGTGTTGCAAGCGTCCATATGGCTATGGTAACTACTTACCATCAGGCAGGCCGTATGCTTGTTATCTGACTTAGTGGCATAAAAAAAAAATTAAGCAACAAAAGAAATCCAACTTAAAGCTTTATTTAGCTACAATTAAATCATACACTTAGAAGCGCTCGTGGTGTAGCATAATTAGCCGTTCTTGATCGATCGGCAAAGTTAAGCTACGCCTGTCGTGGTCAGTACCTGGATGGGTGACCGCCTAGTGGTATTTCAAATCGAGCGTTTCCGTGCCTCGGAAGGCACGTAAAGCCATTGGTCCCGGTTATCATTTAATTGTGATAGTCGTTAAGCTAGTTAGATGCCTCCTAGGCGGCTTGAAAAATTCCAACAGTAGGTTGACCACTAGCCTACCTCCACCGATCCGCAGTGGGCACGCGTGGTGGAGTATTGCCCTTTCGCCTACATTTGTGAAAGGAGGCCTGTGCTCAGCAGTGGGACATTATAGGCTGATGATTATGATGATGAAATCACACATTTAGAATAGCCCTCCAAATGATATCCATGTTTGTCAATAATACTCGAAACTCCCAATGGTACATTTAAGGCGGAGTCCATTACCGCCTAAAGAAAATGTTTAGCTGGTTCTTTCACAGCTCATTTGGCTATATTTATGCGATGGCTTCTATTGCCACGATTTATCGGCTTGTTATTGATAGGTCGATGCGGTCAAGCGACTGCGAGGCCAATAAAACCGAGAGTTCAGTATTTAATGGAATATTTGTTTGTTTAAGAGCCGTGGAAATAACATAAATAACAACATATTTGTCGATTTTGTTGTCAGAGGAGTAGAGGCTATATTGTCATGTCATTTGAAGAAGTAGGTAGGGATAATATTAATACGCGGAGACTAGTTTTTAATCAGTAATCAGATTTCCATAATACAGGCTTCTTAGTGTTAGTGTTAGAATTCTTATGTCTTCCCGGTGACAGAGGGACAAACTCTCAATATATTTTTTCGTACGAAGAAGTCGGTAAACAAGTGTATGGCCTGATGGTAAGCGGTTACCGTAGCCATTTGGACGCTTGCAACACACGGGGCATCACTCATGCGTTACCGACCTTTCTTCCTCCCCAATGAGCTCTGGCGACTATACTCACGCGCAGGAAAACGACATAGTTATTTGGCTGCGGTATTCTGTAAGGTAAACGCTACGCCCTACCTCTCTTAAATAATGTCATAAAATAAGATCACAAATAACGTGTAAGAGCAAACAATAATTTCCAATTCTTCAAAACAAAAATGAGAAGGAGAAAGAAATAAAAATTAAAATAAAATTAAAATAATTGAAACTAGTATTGTGCAGAAAAAAAAATCACGAGCACATTCCATTACTAGAAATGACTTGTATTCATTTTTAGCCACTGTAGGTATATTAGTTACAAACGATGTTTGTATCTTACGCATAATTAATGTTGATATTGAATTTTAACTATTGGTTAATTAGCATAATCAAACGAGCCGCCCTAAACTAATCTGTCCTAGATTATCCGTTCTTCACCTGAATCTTCAAATTGACGTGGGTCGGGTCTAGTTGGTACGTTGTTTGTTTTGTAACTAATATGTATGTTAAACACTAGCTCTACTCGTATAAGCTAGTAAGCTTACCAGTATACTAGTTTGTTGATGACTAACTTAATTCTGTCGACAATTGTTTTACTAGTAACTCCTCGGAAAGTCAAAACAACTGCGATGTGAATATGCCAAAGTTTTTGTAGTTGTCGTCAAATGTCATTGTGCATTGACAATTATAATTATGTTATAAACAGATGGAGATTTTTTTTTTTTAAATTAGTTGGGCTTGCGTTTGGCCACTGACCCGCCCATAAGGGGCGATGACGACTTTTACAATAAGCAATTGAGCGATATACACCCGAAGAGCGGACCCGATGCGGCGACGGCGTCTATTCCCGTTTCTCGGACCATATGATCCCCTTTTTGGCGACTAGAACTAGCCGGCGAAATCTCTTTCATTGGGGCTTTTTGAAATCTCGCGCACACCAAAACAAACCACAAACCTTGCAAGACTTGAGAGCCAACTTTGAAGAAGAAATCATCAATATATAGCCAGACGTTTGCGATCAAACCTTTTATCAATTATCTAGAACTCAAAATAGCACTTCGAATTGAGCTCATTTTGGGGTTTCACACAAACGGCTATGGTTGAAAGTTTCTGCGTGTTCGAGTCTTTGTTGAGACGAATCAAACGATGCCAAACTCGATGAAGTTGCATCGTTTTATTACAGAGTTCCCATGGCCACCTACCAGCTCCGTCATCAGACTAGCTCCACGTCATAATGATATTGTATTATTATCCGATTTACATATGCATGTATTCTATCGGAAACCGAGAAGTGGGTCAAATTTGGCAGGTAAAAATATCACTGAATAATGATTTTTTAACTTCGTTTTGTTACTCGAGCATTAATTTATTGCAAAAAAACTTTCAAAAGGAATATTTAACTTCAGTGCAAAAACAACACTCCGCGAAATGTGTGTGCTTGGAAAAATTTCCAGCGGAAGTGAGCATTTCGAAAGAAAAATGCTTGTTGCATTCTCGGCGAGGCAAGGGGGCGCCGGCGATGGCAGCTGAGTGTATTTTCCACGCTCGAGTGGTTACCGAGGTTTTACCATTCACTCTAGCGGATTTCTATCGAATATATTATGTTGGGAAACGCGATAGTAATTTTTCACGAGGGCGTTTTGTTTTAGTGAATATTCATATAACTTTAAAATATTTTATAAGATATCATTTTGTTTGGTAATCCACCGGCGCCGGCGGTGTTAACTTACCATCATGTGGTTCGTCTATCTATTTGTCAACCTGTTGATAAAAGAAGCGCTCGTGGTGTAGCATGATTAGCCGTTCTTAATCTATCGGCAAAATTAAGCTACCACCGTCGTGGTCGGTACCTGTATGGGTGACCGCCTAGTGGTATTCCAAATCGAGCGTTTCCGTGCTTCGGAAGGCACGTAAAGCCGTTGGTCCCGGTTATCACTTAATTGTGATAGTCGTTAACCTAGTTGGAGGCCTACTAAACGGCTTGAAAACTCCAACAGTAGGTTGACCACTAGCATACCTCCAACGATTTGGAGTGGGCATGCGTGGTGGAGTATCTGCCCATTCCCTTTCACCCTAATTTGTGTCTGTGCTCAACAGTGGGATATTATAGGCTGTTAATGATGATAAAACAAGCGGGAATCAAACCCACGATCTCAACCTGACAGGACAACAGGTCAATTATGTGAAATCATGTAAAATGGCTACGATAATGAACTGCAAATACCTTTTCCAAAGTTTCAAATCGATTTAATTCTTTACACCATTTAAAGGTAAATTCAGAATGGGTACACCATTTCCTTAGTTCCGTTTTAATATACCTTTTGTTTATTCCGATTTTAGTGTTGTGCAGTGGATTTGTGTGTTTTCTTAATTAAATTCCAGTCCGTAATACGTTTTGTTGATCAACGGTCCGCCGGGATCGTCGTAGTTGAACCGTATTAGAGACATAAGGTTTTGTTTGAACAAGCCTTGGAAATTATTTTAATCAAGTTTAGTTGGGAGACTATGAGTTACCTCCTTTGACGCTATGAAGTAAGCGATAGCGAATATTCAGTCATTCAATACAAAATTATCCGAAACCTAAGTTACCCAATTCAAAAACTAATTTGATAATCACGCACTAATATCATGACAATAAATAGCACTCTCATGAGCCTCACGCTAATAATTTAGTTATTTATACCTCAATTTAGTAAACTGTTGTTAGTTTACACTCATTTACGGCGACTAGTCAACCGCGGGTTTACGGTGGTAATTACTTCGGCCACAAACATTTACATCGCGATTAAAATTTTAACGGTTATAGGGTATTGTAGCGCTAGTGGTTTGACGCAGATTTGCTCATGTTTTTACCATTATGCGGTAGTAATGTTTTTATGTAGGTTCTAACTTCTGCTCACGGCTGTTTTATTTTATAGATACTTTCTTTTGTTAATTATATCTTCTTTCTTTTTTTTCACTATTTTTAATTTATAACTTTAATTTTTGTCTTTGCTTTCTCGTTTATTTGTTCTTTTATTTGGTGGTTATATTAATTTGTGGATTTATTATGTTGTGTTTTTCTATATTTTTATTCATGCTAGTTTTTAGTTGTTAATATTTTTTTCGATGATATAAATGTTTTGCATGCTGTGTTTACCTTAAGTGATTGTACATTTAGTATTAATTTTAGTTTAAGTTCTTCATAGTCCACATTTAATGTATCAATCGTTGGTAAGCCTAATAAAAAAATAAAATTATAAATCACAGATGTCTGCTTCAGTTGGGTCAAGCCCCTCAGCCCCAAACCGAAATTCTGGATCCGCACACCACATCATCAAAATCCGATCAGCTATTAAAATGCGGTTAACTTACAAGCATCCACCTAAGCTTTCGGGTTTATGATATAATGAATAATACAATATGCTTGAGATCATGTTGAGTCATTAATCAGTATCTATCAATATATTTTTATATGACATAGGATCATCTATATCAGCCGTACTCAAAGTGTTCTCTGCAAAGCCTCTGTGGGGGCTCCGCGATATAACTGGCCAAAATATATTCTTCACGAAGGCAAGTTCAGAATTCTATGGAAACTATATAACTGATATAATACATACACTACTTTTTGTTTGTAAATACATACTTAATGTACATAATTACATACAGACATATTCATACATACAAATGCATGTCCTGTGTGTGAATCGAACCCACGACTGCGGCGCGTAAGGTGAACCTTCGAAATAGTTAATTTGATTACCATAGACCAATAATTTAGTTAATTAGGTAATTAATAAAACTATGACCCAACTGAAGCAGACATCTGTGATTTTTTATTTAATTAGGTAATTAATAAACCTATTGGACTATTTTATCTAAAGAATACCTAAACATAAACTATTATTTGATTATTTTAGGACTCCATCAAATATTTTGTTTTCTAAAAGGGTCCGTTGCCAAATAAGTTTGAGAACCGCTAATGTTTACTCTATCGTATAGAAATTAAGCTGTAAATCATCTTAAGAGTAAATAAATAAATTAATAAAAAATAAAAGAGCAATCATTACAATTATCAAAAATTCGAATTTGGTCCCATAATTATATGATCACTCTGGTGTCCGTCCGTCCGTCAGATGGTCACAGACTTTTTTTTTTAATATGGATGCAATATTAACACAGATGTAATATATTTCACATGACCATGTTAACTACAAAGTTGATTACATCAAAAACGTGTGATGTAATTTGTAATCCTCACCCCCGGGCTTTAATACCCCAAAGTACTTCCCTCATAATAGTAACCGCGAACATACTGTAATTAATGCAGTAATTATTTTAGCAACAAACTATGATAATCACGGTGGAAACGGTTAAATTATAATATGGCCGGGCGTTCATTAGCATACAATTTGGTATTTTGGAAATTTAATATATTGTATAAAAGCTTATGGGTTTGTATCGCAATTTTGGACTAATATGAAATCAATTGCTAGTTTAGCTATTCAATTTTGTGCTTTATTCACTCTCACGGAGAGAACCTACGTAGGGAGACTTAAGGTGCTATATTCAGAAAAAATGATATCTTTGTGTGCCTGTATCTTAATTAATACAAGGGTTGGGGATCCGAGATTTTATTATATGATTTTTGAGATCTTAATTGAGTATTACCTTGAAGGAAAACACGTTTGACAGAAATTTTCTCGATAAAGTTTAATTCCAAAGTAGCCTCTAGATAAAACTCTTTTACACTATAACTCCGTCAAACAGGCGAATTTTACAGTGAAATTTAATGCAAAAAATTGGTAATTCATTCTTCTTATACTGTGAAGAACAGATTTTCTATACATTGCATGGTTATTTTATAAACAATTTATATTTGGTTTGGGACTTACGTCGTTTATTAAAACCTGCGGGTTGCCCGGGCAGAGCACTATACACATCTCTTTTTAGCACATACGAAATCACGGTGAACGTATTTATTGTACTACTCTTGCATCGCTAGGATCATTCGGCCGAGGCCTTTGTCGACGACGGACCTACGCTAGTTTTCGCGGCCGGCTCTCGTAGTTTTAAACATTAAATATTTTCGTAGCATATTCTTTATTGTCTTCAAAGCTAGTATTATAGTTTGTAATATCGTATTAATTTCAGTTTAGTGTGATAACCTAGTTCAATAGTGCTTGTAAATATAAAGTCAGTTGTGTAGTTTTGTTTTTATTATTTTTATAGTGTCAAGTTTAGTGTTAAAGTTGATTTTAATATAATTTCACGACATGGGTAATAGAATAAAGACCAAGGAAAAACAAAAAGCAGCATTTGGAGCAAATGAGAGCAAAAAGCTCGATACATGACAAAAATTTAAATGTAAGTGTTAACAATACATATTAATATTTTTTTATTAATCGTTAATAACATAACTAACGATAACTTATTTAATTATTTTAGTAATTATATATTGCAGTTAGATCATTATCAGTTTATCGTTCACGTACCGGATAGATTTATACGAACTTATATATAAGTTCGAGTCCGAGTCCGAGATCAGAGAGATCATGAAAACTATGATAACAACTAATTTGTTATTATATTTGCGGATTATTATTCTCTTACTTTACATTACATTTTATTACCAAATATAACATGATTTGATTATTATAATTATTTATTATGGTGTATGGACAAATACATATTTTAATGCCTAAAAATTTTATTAATAAATTTTGTAGGTGCTATAAATTAGTATTTAAAATAGGCTATAGTTTACAGTGTATTTCATATGGTGTACTTAGGACAACTATCTCTTTTTATGTCTTATCTTTTTATTAATAATATTTGTAGGTGCTATAAATGAAATAAAATATTTATGATTCACAGGGAACAATCTCCACAAAAAAGTTACAGTCGTGAAAAGATCATGGTAGAACCCACAGAATAATTTTTGACTTCCTTGGTAGCGCCGCTGGCAGCTTATGATGTTGTCGCAGATAATGAATCAACGTTGTTTTTCGAAAATTTGGATAAGCAGCAGTCAAGTGAGTATGTATATTGTACACCTACTTAGGTCTAGCATTATCCGTTAGTTTTTAGTATCCGGATAAAACAAATATTATTTTTTTAGAGGTAAAACCGGTTAACCGGTTTTAATACCGGTTAACCGGTTATTTAAATGTTCACTCGTTTTTTTTCCACGTTATTTCTATAGCTCGAATTATAGATAATAACCGCGCCAAAGATTAAAAAATCGGTAATAGGAATTATTGTCAGTTAAAGTTAACAGAGTGGGTATAAAATAAACATCAAATTCATTAACATTATCATCTGGCTGCCCTGTTCCCAATCATTTGGGGTCGGCGCAATATCTACGTTTTTTCCATTCGTTTCTTCTATCCGTTATACCAAAATTCACTCCTTTCTTACTCATGTCATCTTTCACAATATCCATCCATCTCTTTTTCATCAAATTGATAATAAAGATAAATCTACAGAGTTAAATAAACTATTATTTCCATGGTTTATTTAACTCTCTTTATATAGACTACGCGGTTCGTTGCTTTTGATTTTATTTTGAATGACATCATAAAAACATAATATTTGCTTGGTTTTTAAAAACTAAAATGTTAAATAAAAATTAGATCAGTAATGAAGAAACATTTATTAAATTATGTTTATTTAAACATTTATTAAATTATGTTTCGTACGTTATAATAATCATTTCACACGTAATATTATGTTACATAGCATATTGTAGCAGCACAATAACTTGCGTGTACACAAACACGTGATTATTTTTATACGAATGTTTTCTTGCCTCTTCTTCTCAGTTGAAGGCCGACTTACGAACTGGTGGTAACTTCAGTAGCTTTGACCTTCATAAGTGCCCTACCAGGGCCTAAATTGAATAAATGGCTTTGACTTTGACTTTCCTTAGATAAAAAAAACATTAATCAGTCTTTGTTGTCGTGCAGACGGTTAAAAAATAACACCAATCAGTCAGCTTGCTGTCTGGCAGATACATAAGAGCTTTCGTTGACAGTAGTTGCTCCGACAGCATGACATTAATGCTGGCGTTCCACAAGGCTCTGAATTATCCCGTACACTGTCCTTCCAGCATATCAATGATATACTCTCTATCAGGCGGGCCGTACGCTTGTTTGCTGCCTAAGTAGTATATTTTTTTAACATTTTTTATACCTATCATAAAAAAAAAATTATTATATGTTATTTTCTAACCAGCTCAACACTATACGCATCAACACACTTCAATACATCACAAAAATCCTCACTGCATTGGAGTCAGTTTAAAAAACGGCGGCTAATCTTCCTTTTTCCAAACAAAGAAAGAAACCACAATTGTTAGTTTGTGGTCCACAAGATACAGGTTATCCTAGTTTGTGGACCAACAAACTATGTAAAATATTTTAGAATTTCACAATAAATTATTATTATTATTATTAAACCGAAAAAAATCGAAACCGTTTTTTTTTTGTTGTTCAAAACCATACCTAATAACCGGTTTTCGATTTTCGGTGAAACTGGTTTGCATTCCCTAATGTGTGGAATGTTGGTACGACAGACGAGGCGGTATTAAGGCGAACGCGATAACAGAGCCGAAAGTGTAACGATCAATACACACGCGTATCATACGACGTTTTTCAACACACTTGAGAGGAAAAAACAGACTTGTATTTCTTGGAGTAAATTTTTGATAATAATCAACCACACAATGAAAACGTTACCAAATATGGCGCGCAGCTTTTGTTTTTTTTTTACAGCTAAGCTCTGTCAAACTATTTTACCCGTTTAAATTAAGAATGATTCGTCTACACACATATCAATTACATTGAGGTACAATTAGGGCATCGGAACCGGGAATTCCCGGTTCTGAGGGTTGCAATAAGAACCGGTTCTTAAATATAAAGAACCGGTTATTTCGGGTCTTTCGGTTTCTTTCGATTAATTTTAAAAGGTCGTTTAGGATGGATCAGTAAATTTCGTAGAACAATCAAAACACACTATAGGTGGTTAGTGTCGTAGCATGAAGCTACTTGTAGCGATTAAATAATGTTAATAAGGCAAAACGGCAGCTTGTGAAGAGCCATTTAACGATTTTTAATTGATTATGTGTATAATTATTAACTATTATTAATTGATTATGTGAATTATTATGTATCATTGAAATTCCTATTATGTTCCTAAAATTTAATAATACCTATAAGTAATTTATTGTTCATCATCTACATATCCTGTTCCCAGCTATTTGTGGTCGATGCAATATGTTTGCTTCTTCCATTTTGCCTTTCTATCCGACATAATAGCATTCACTCCTTTCTTATTTACACTTCCCGTGTATCCCACCACTTCCATATTCATAACTCTATTACTCACGTGGCTTTCATTCCTCCTCATAACATGACCATACCGCTACTTTCAAGCTTCCTCTTATGTACTCATTATTTATCATATCCATTCTTGTCACTCCATACATCCATCTCAACATAATCATCTCAGCTGCATGTCTTTCATTAATTTTCTATACCTAATGCCCAACATTCTGAACCATATATTAAGACTAAGACCTGTCATCACGGACTATATATTTGTTTGACCTTGGATCACATGTTTACTTTGTGACCTGTCGTCATTTCATCCAATCTACATCGTTCTGCATTTGTGAACCGAGGTACCAGAAGTCGTAGAAGACTGGTACTGAAACTCCATCAAGTAAAATAGACGCGAAAATAGAAATACTGCCAAAATCGCAGACATGAAGCAATATTGCTTCATGATCGCAGAACATATGTTCAGTTTTAGTTCAGCTAATTTTCAAGCTCTCTCCAGCTCTTGTAGCCATTTTAACATCTACTCTTTCAACGACAAATCATCCATTACCACCAGGAAGAGATAAGGCATCATAGCAGACCCTTAGTGTAAGCCGCCACCTAAATTTAACGTATCGTTATCTATAAGTACAGTAGTACCCAATTAATATGGCTTACCGATGTACATGCGCCGAAGATACATTTTCAAAGCGCGGGAAACGCTATTGGTCAGCAGCTGCCGCTATGTTAGCGCGCGCCGTGTGGAGAGGCGTGACTTGCGAGAAACGGAAACGGAACTAACAGCTGCAGTGTATTGTGAACCTTAGATCTCTACTATAAGGATAGTAGAGATCTAAGGTTGTTTTTTTTTTTTTTTTTTTTTTTTTTTTACTGTTTATAGGCCTGTGTTTGACCGCAATCTCACCATGGTAAGTGATGATGCGGCCGAAGGTGGTAAGCACACAAAGCCTAGAAGGAGCTGGCTCTCAAGTGCAGCTGTCGGAACACACCGAAAGGTGCTTAGCGACAGATTTTCAACTTGAGGGTGGTAGCCAGCCAGACGGGTACTACAAAGTACCCTTCCACCGTGCTATGGTTTCCTCACGATGTTTTCCTTCACCGAAAGCTCAAGCTCATTGTAGGATTCGAACCCGGGACCTTCGTCTCGGTATCCGACGTCACTACCACTGAGCTATCATCGCCTATAATATATATTTATAGAATAAATATGATTGTAAGTTTTAAGCATTCTTTCGTTAATCTTCGGGGCCATACTTTCTTTTCTGTGCGAACGACGTTCACGACGCGACATATCAGTTGGGTAATACTGTAATTTGTTATGTTAGGTACATTTTTATTTAAGAAAATCTAATATAAATAAAAAAACTGGTTTGTTAAAAGACTTGATTACATTTATGTTATTTTAATCAAAAGCTGTGATTCAGAAATCACTGTTTGATTGTCATTCTACGACATATTCGAACATAGAAATCTATTTTATTGTTATTATTATACTACCTATAATGTTTTTGATCATAAATTAATTAAAAGAACAAAAGTTTATATCGAATAATTAATGGAACCGAAAGAACCGGGTACCCGGTTCTGGATTAGAACCAGAACCGAAAAAACCGGTTCTCAAAATATGGCCGGTTCTCGATGCCCTAGGTACAATCTTAACATAATTAATAATAATAATACTACATTGCCTGTGTCACAGAGCGCATTGACTTCTTGAAGCAAAAAGTTCATGCATGGGTACGCCGTATTCGCCGCTACAGAGAGCGTGTGGATCGATTCCAACAGAATCACTTCTTCCAGAGTGACCAGAGGAAGGTATACCGAAAGTGGGAGGGAACCGACCAACGTGTGTTGGATGGACAGCTGCCAAGTGCTACTGCCATGATTAATTTCTGGCGTAGTATCTGGTCAATGCCTGTCCAACACACCGAGGGTGATTGGATGAGTGTTGTCAAACGTGAGTGTGAGTCCATCGAACCAATGGAGGCCATTACCATCAGCCCTAATGACATAAGTTGTGCAATCCGCACGACCCAGAACTGGAAAAGTCCTGGGCCGGATGGATTGCACAACTTTTGAATAAAGTGGTTTCGATGCTCACACGAACGGTTGGCAACGCAATTCCAACAAGCTCTTGAGTTTGGTTCCCTGCCAATTTTCCTTACAACCGGTGTTACCTCCTTGTGATAGTACCACGGAAGCGAAAAACTATCGACCCATCGCGTGCTTGCCTACACTATACAAGCTCCTTACATCCATTTTGAGAACAAAAATTAATACGCACATTGTTTCGAACAACGTTTTGGCCTCCTCTCAAAATGGATGTAGGGTTGGGTCCCGTGGTACCAAAGAGCTCCTCCTCATTGACATGACAATTTGCCAACAGGTCCGCGGGACAGGTGAGCCGTCTCGGCTGCCTGGATTGACTACAAGAAGGCATTTGATTCGGTGCCTCACTCATGGCTGGAGAGGATCTTGGAACTGTATAAAGTTGATACAGCTTTAAGATCCTTCTTAAGCGCATGTATGAGGCAGTGGATCACAGTCCTTCATCAACCAGGTGGTGGTGATGGCACCTCTGGCCCGCAGGACTTTATAAGGATTCAGCGAGATATTTTCCAGGGTGACAGTTTGAGTCATCTGTGGTTCTGCCTAGCTTTGAATCCGCTCAGTACTCTGCTGAAGGATTCAGGACTAGGCTGCCGGCTTCGGAGAGGTGGTGAGAGCATTTCTCACCTGTTGTACGTATGGATGACCTTAAACTGTTTGCACCAAAACGTCAGAACTTGTTGGAGCTACTGAAGATTACAGAAGTGTTTAGTAGCGGCATCAAGATGGAATTTGGTATAGATAAGTATGCGGTCATGCATGTACAGCGGGGGAAAGTCGTAAATTCGAAAAATTTACAGCTTTCTGAGATAATGTCTCTCAGATCTCTCTCCGAAACAGAAACCCATAAGTACCTTGGTATGTCACAGTCGTTGGGTATTGTGGACGGGGACATAAAGCGGGCGGTGAAAGAGCGCTTCTTCTGTCACCTGACAAAAGTACTGAACAGTCTATTATCGGGTGGCAACAAGGTGCGCGCCTTCAACGCCCCTGCTCACATACTCCTTTGGCATACTAAGGTGAACTCAAAGTGAGCTAGACGCCCTGGATAGAAGGGCCCGTCTTCTGCTCACAACTCATCGCATGCTACACCCACGCTCGTCTGTTAAGAGATTGTACATCCCGCGTAAATGTGGAGGCCGTGGCTATTTAAACGCCAAGGACCTCCACAACCGCGAGGTGTGCAATCTTAGGAAGTATTTCCTTGACAACGAGTGTGGGATGCATCGCGATGTGGTGGCAGTGGATAGGAGCCTCACCCCATTATCCTTGGCAAACGAGAACTGGCACAAACCAAAGGTGCTAAGTATCGAGGACCGCAGGGACGTATAGAAGAGTAAGGAGCTACACGGGTGGTTCTACAGGGCCCTAACAGTGCCCGATGTAGATTTGCTCGCGTCAGTGAACTGGCTATGCTTTGGTGACCTATTTGGGGAAACCGAAGGTTTTGTCTGTGCAATTGCGGACGAAGTTATCAAGACGAATAACTACCGAAGATATATCCTGAAGGACGGTACGGTCGACATCTGTCGAGCATGCCGCATGCCGCTCCGGGACACCGTCCCAGAGATTCACTCAGGCATATTATCTCCGGCTGTTCTCATCTTGCTAACGGTGAGTACATGCACGGACATAACCTAGTAGCCAGAATCATTCACCAGCAACTTGCTCTTCGATACGGCCTTGTATAGTCCGAAATACCGTACTATAAGTACGCACCTGCGCCAGTTCTCGAAAATTGTCGTCACGCTCTATTGGGATCGATCTATAATAGTACTGTCCGTGATGAGAGAGCACGATATGAGGCTTATTAGCCTCATATCGTGCTGACAGATCGATCGAAGCGCCGGGCAGTGCTCGTCGACATCACCATCCCCCATGACGAGAATCTCGTGAAGGCCGAGAAGGACAAGCTCAGCAAGTACCTTGAATTGGCTCACGAGGTAACCGCCATGTGGGATGTTGATTCGACGATCATTGTTCCGATAGTTGTTTCGGCGAACGGTCTCATAGCGAAGAGTCTCGACCAACATCTTAAGAGGCTTTCGCTAGATGGCTGGGTCAAGGGTCAGATACAGAAGGCGGCACTCCTGGACACGGCGCGCATCGTCAGGAGATTCCTCTCTCTGCAGCCCTAACCACCGGTAGCTTGGGCCCTACCCCGCTGCCGGCGGCACACTAAGATTAGGTTTTTTTATAACATTGTTAGATTTTGTATAGATATTCTTTATAATATTTTTAGATTAGATTAGATTTTTTATAATATTTTTGATATTTTATACTAATGTTATAAAAAAAATATTTTAAGAATCAAAATAAATTAAGTGAATAATAATAATACACAGTTACAACAGTTCCCATAATACTATCATCCACTGGTATAGTACCTCATACTTTTCACACCAGGCTAAAAATACTCGGAATCCATAAAATGACATACATCCAACTACAAAAAGCCGTTACCTTGAACACATGTAGGATAGTCCGCAAATTCTTGACAATAGACCAATAATATCACACAACAAACAAACACACACTCATGAACACTTTACCCATTTTTTTCTTTTGGCCAAAAGCCCGCGATAAAATGTAAATACCCTACCAGTAAGTAGGAGAAATTTAAAACAAAGTCTAAAAATAATAATAATACGTATTACCAAAATAATTGTTTACAATTTTTCTTATTTAATTGGGATTATACCTATCATAAAACTGTGCGGTAATGTAAAGTAAAAAGCACTAGCTAGTGCGTAATAAGCTGCATTCAGTTACTAAAAACGGTTCAATATTTGTCACTTTACGAGCAAGTGTGGAAAAATAAATTATGTCCCCAGTCCTCACAGCTCATATATTATATCCTCATTGCTGAGGTTTGAACTTCTCCTTACATAGAACTTAACGCCATTTTTAATAGACTAGTTAGCCTTCGTTTTAAATTTGTAATGAATATTGTAACCTTGTTTCAGAGTACATTGAAAACTTCAGTAAGTTCAGTCACAGATTTGTTGAAATACAATTTTTTTCAACGAACTGTTGAAAATTTCTAGGCATGAGTCAATGCTTCATTGTGGCTTCAGTACTAATGTGATTATTTCAGAATAAACATCAGGCCTTACATCGATTTTTACGTTATGTTGCTCACTATGTAAAAAGACTTAAGATACGAAATACCTCCAACAACTTAGATAAAATGGCAGTTGCTGGAGTAGTCACTGCAGGTTGTGAAGCTGTAAAATTAAACCAATTTTCAGCTGCTCTTGATCTAACACTAATGTCAGAACTGAATTATAAAACAGCCCAAGATGATAAATAAAGATAATTAAAATACATAATTCGTTTTTCTCCTATCCTATCCATAGGTACCTATCTACGACACAGACACTGATGATTGCACTAGTATTTGCTTTTATTTCAATAAGTAATAACTTCGGGAACAGGGTGAAAGCTAATTTATTGAATATTTAAAATTTATAGTATAGCATTTACCTCTAACAGATTTTACCTAAATAGTTTATTTCATAAATCTATACAACGTGTTACAAATAGGGTATATATAACTCTCCGAAAAGGGATAATTACATCAGGTAGTTAGGTATTAAGGTAGCATTCACACCAATTGAAAAATTAACTGAAAAGAGAAGAACAAGCATTGTAACCTATAGAATTATGAATATTCTTGAGTTTTATAAGGTATTGCAGGCGGGGACGTGTTATTATATATATGTATATATTTATATGGAAATGACTACAAGCTTTTAGGGGAAAGTGGGGGGGATTCGTACACTTTCCACTTCGAGCCCTATAGCAGAAAAAGTAAACGCTATTTGAAAACAATTTGAGCATTGCTAGATTGCTTGTATATTTGCCTACAATATTCCCTTAGACGACTAGCTCATAGAAAGAAGTGTGGCCAAGATATGACGATTTAAAAAAAAAACGTATGTATGTACCCCCACACACGGGGTAGCTTCGTACATGTGTTGGGGTACCATAAAAATTAAACTTTGTACTCAGTAGAAATGTTGATGTAAATAAAAAATGTCTTGCTTTGTTCCTTGATCTTACAAAGGCGTTCGACACGGTTTCGGTTCCCATCCTATTAAGCAAACTCGAGTCCCTAGGAATAAGAGGAACCCAGTTGTCCCTGTTTCAGAGTTATTTGTCTAACAGGACCCAAATTGTAAAGATTGGTTCTCACACAAGCGGTGTATTGCCTATCTCTTATGGCGTCCCCCAGGGTAGTATACTTGGCCCTAGCCTGTTTTTAGTCTATTTAAATGATCTGTGCAACCTTAGTCTTCAGAATGGCACAATCTTCTCCTATGCGGACGATACAGCCCTCGTATTTTCGTCAAATTCATGGAGTGAAGCATATCGCCTAGCTCAACAAGGGTTCAACACTGTTAGGGACTGGTTAAACGCCAATTTGCTTACTTTGAACTTGGAAAAAACCAAACTTCTAAACCTTTCAATTCGCAATTCTTCGACTGCTCCAGCTAGCTCTTTACAAATAGTTGCTAAGCAATCTCTTAGCCAAAACAATACTATCCTCGATAATGGCCACTACTACATTGATAAGGTCACTTCCATTAAATATCTTGGCGTAGTAATCGATTCCAACCTTACTTTTAAGGAGTATATTGAACACCTATCTAATAGAGTGCGTAAGCTTATTTACATCTTTAAGCAACTACGTCATTCGGCAAATGCAGACATTATGAAAATGGTTTATGTAGCACTATGCCAATCCATCCTAACTTATTGCATAACGTCATGGGGGGGTGCGGCTAAAACTCATTTTATACAGATAGAACGTGCCCAAAGAGCGGTACTTAAGGTGTGTTGTTTCAAGCCCCGCCTGTATCCCACAGACAAGCTTTATGAGTACTGCCAAGTGCTGACAGTTAGGCAATTGTTCATACTAAATACCGCTCTCAAACAGCACTCCCTAACTAACTACTCCCGTGAATTTGTTCGCCGTAACCATCTGGTAGCTACATCTGTTTCAGTTAACACTTCCTTCAGTCGTAGATTCTTTGCGTTTCTCGGTCCCTACGTTTATAATCATTTACATAAATTGTTATCTCTGTATGCTCTGAATAAATTTAACTTCAGAATAACTATCCTGCAATGGCTTCTCAAACAATCGTACACAGAAACTGAAAGAATTTTGGAGGTTTTAGAGTAATTTATTATGGCAATTTTACTTTTTATACGATTTTACTTTTTCAATAGATACAAGATACAAATAACACTTATATATTACTGATTTCCTTGCAATTTCATATAGTTAGAAATTTCTATAATTTTAAATGTTAGGTATCTTTTTTGTTTCACCATATTTTTATTCTTATTTATTTAATTAAACGCCAAATGACAGCGTTATTCAATATATACAATAATACATATATAATGGTTTGGTAAGTATCACCCCAGTAGAACGGCTCCCCCTAGTTGCTGTGCAACGTCTTGTTTTGTATTAAAAATGATCCGAAATACCTTTGTTTGTGTAATTATATATTTGTTCATCGTTGTAATCAGTACTGTAATTGTCTATTTATAATTTTCAGCTTGCTAATCTTGTTGGGGTGCTTCGGTTCACTGGTTGACTAAGAATTGTATTGTTGTGTAATTAACTTTGTATACGCTATTTTTATGTTACAAACTCCGAGAGGTGGAGACCTGGTGACCTGTAACACAGGTTTTTCAACCTACCACAGGCACCAGCGATCCACAACCAAAATCTGTATGTTTAGCGATGTCACAATATTTTTAAAAATGTCTGTATTTTGGTCTGTGGTGACAAATAAAGATTTTTATTATTATTATTTATTATTATTATATATTTGGTAATCACATGACCATGAAAAAGTCTGTCAAACACTATGTTTGACAGACTTTTTCTTCTCGAACTTCACTAGAATAAAGCCTTTCTCTTTCACGAATTCAGTTATATTATAACTAGAGTTTCGTTCTCCACATCAGATCCTTCAGCAATCTCTTCAATGGGAGGACAGGAAATTTCTCTTAAACTCATGTCAGTCTCATCTTCACTTTCAGTATCTGTACTTTGCTTCTTAACCAAAATTTAACGTACATTATAGGTATATTCGTACAGTACGAATCCACCCCGTTCGAACCTGTACGAAGCTACCCCAACCAAGAAATTCAATTAATATTTTTTTTATTTATCCTAGGTTACACCTTCTTTAGTGTTCCCTATTCATACTTCAATCTAGCCTTAATATTAGGCTAATAAGTAATTTAAATTTAACATAAACTTCGATATTGACCGTAATTCAACTAATATATTGAAAATAACTGCTGACATTATCTTCAAGTAAATGTCGAAATAATAAACTTAAATATGTACCCAAACAGCACAAAGAATCAGTTTAATACACTTATAGAGATAAACACGTTTAAAGTTGCATCCAAAAATTACTTTCGCGAAGCGAAAACTCGTAACATCCTGTCACATCGAAGCCGGCGGCCGCATTGGCAAGCCACTCCGCGGTTAGATTATGTGTGTGAGTGGGCATTACACACACAGATACGAAGGCGCCACTATGTTGCGTATTCGAATTATGGCCATTGCACGAATGCTATATGCTAATTGCCCGGTGTACGAATCCCACCCACTTTCCCCTATTTGATATCCATATTATAATAATAATGAAAAAAAACTTCCTCTCGTTTTTTATTAATAGATACCACATAATATAATAATATATACTCGAGTTAGGGCATCGAGAACTGGCCATATTTTGTGAACCGGTTTTTCGGTTCCAGATCTAATCCAGAACTGGGTACCCGGTTCTTTAGGTTCTATTATTAATTCAATATAAACTTTTGCTCTTTTTAATTATTTATCATCAAAAAGATTTTATTAGTTCTTTTAAATAAAAATATACCTAACATAACAAATTACTTATAGATACCGATACGTTCAATTTAGGTGTCGGCTTACACTAAGGGTCTGCTATGATGCCTTATCTCTTCCTGCTGGTAATGGATGCTTTGACGTTGGAAATAAGAAGGAGGTACCCTGGTACATGCTTTTAACCGATAACATTGTTCTCGTCCGTGAAAATGGATTTAATGTCCATAGTAGGATGATGAAATGGCAACAAGAACTGGAGAAAGCTTGAAAATTAGCTGAACTAAAACTGAACACATGTTCTGCGATTTTGGCGGTCTCTCTACTTTCGTGCCTATTTTAATTGAGGAGTTTCAATACCAGTCTTCTACTACTTCTGGTACACATGGCCACACATCAAGCTATACATTTCCAGTATAAGCTGATCTCGCATTGTATAGGATTTCCCTACAATGAGAGGTCAGCTTATATTGGAAACTATAGCTTGATCTGTAGCCGTGCGTACCTCGGTTCACATAATGCAGAACGATGGTAATACTAACAGTGATATAAAGTAGTATATCATCTCAGGTTGGATGAAATGATGACAGGTCAAAAGACAAACATGTGATCCATGGGATCTCTGAAGCTAAAGGGGAAAATATATAGTCCGTGATGATAGGTCTTAATATATGGTTATGGTGAGAGAACCCGTCAATATGTAGTTCCACGATTATACAATAAGTACCGTGTATTGAGAGATGCGAATATTAAAAGTAAACTTCTATTGAAACGGAAAACAAGGGAACTGTTGTTGTCAAAAATTGTTTGAATTCATGTGTAAAATAAAGGATAAACTATGTTATGGTTAATGAGAAAGGTAGTGAGTAAATGTACCTACTTATGTATATGATCATGTCATTGTAGTGATTGTGTTGCAAGGACATGCTGATATATGTTTAGGTCATATATGTGTCAAGAGCGTTACGCCTACAAACTGCATTAGCAGTTTGGCGATTTTGAACATTGTAATTTTGGTGATGTTTGGGTTTAATAAATGTTTATAAAAAAAAAAAAATATTGGGCATTAGGTAAAGAAGATGGATAAAAGACATGCAGTTGAGATGATAATGTTGAGATGGATGTATGGAGTGACAATAATGGATATGATTAATAATGAGTACATACAGAGCTTGAAAGTAGCGGTATGGACATCGGACATGTTATGAGGAGGAATGAAAGCCACGTGAGTAAAAAAGTTGAATTTGGAAGTGGGTGGAGTTATGAATATGGAAAAAGAGATGGATAGATCGTGAGAAAGATGATGTAAATAAGAAAGGAGCGAATGCTGTTATGACGGATAAAAAGGCAGAATGGAAGAAGCGAACATATTGCGTCGATCACAAATTGTTAGGAACAGGATGTAGATGATGAACAATTAATTACTTATAGGTATTATTACATTTTAGGAACATAATAGGAATTTCAATAATTGCATAAACATAATAATTCACATAATCAATTAATAATAGTTAATAATTATACACATAATCAATTAAAAATTGTTAAATTTCTGGAGTTTGGTGTCGCTACGCTACACACCAACATGCTCGCCACAAGCTGCCGTTTTGGAATATTAATAATATTTAAACGCCACAAGAAGCTTCATGTTGCGACACTAACCACCTATAGTGTATTTTGATCGTTCTACGAAATTTACTGATGCATCCTAAACGACTCTTTAAAATTAAATGAAAGAACCGAAAAAACCGAAAGAACCGGTTCTTTATATTCTAAAATCGTTTCTTATTGCAACCCTAGAACCGGAAATTCACGGTTTTTTTGGAACCGGGAAAATACGGTTCCGATGCCCTAACTCGAGTCCCACAGTTAAAACGAATCTAACGACACCTCATAATTATGTTTAAATCTATCAAGCTGTTTAGGCTGCAGAGCGTGCCAAAGAAATAGACGTATATACAAAAACAAACTCAAAAACATATATAAAAGTGTTATGTCACCGTATTTTTTTGAAAACCGTTATTTTATAATCAAGATTATAAATTCCCCGAAATAGTGTGAACTGTACCATACTGCTAACAATATAACGTATTCATTTTCGATAGTTTATAATCTAACGTTGTCAAACCGTCATATTGTAAACTGGCATCATACTTGAACTTGAATGCGTCGGAACGCACTTTGCGCGCTGATTGGTTAAACGTCATATACCCTTTTTGTTACCTGCAGTATATATACATTGTATAAACTCGTATTGACATACAAATATACTCATATTTGTATGTCAATACGAGTACATTTCATTCATGTTCATTATTATAGCTTTTGGTAAAAAATCGTTAATTGCAATCTAATCATTATATATAATCATTGCATCAAAATCTAATAAAAAAAATAAACTTATACTGCTCTCCAATAAAATATACTCTGTGATTTAAACGATGGCGGTTCGGCCTTCGTGTTTCTGCCGGCGTCGCCCGAGTCCGCCCGAACGTATCTTGCTGTGGCGCGATTTTTTAAAACTTTGATAGTTCTCTAGGGGCAGTGCCCCCCGCGCGGCCGCCTAGGCCACGCCTTTCAAGGAACGATTTATTTCAACTATATCCTCTTAAGTTATGCCGCGCCGGGGCACGCAATTGTTGTCAGTGCGATTAGAATGTAAATATTATGTAATGAATCTAAGCTTGTTTTGAAAAGAGTAATTGCTGAGTTTATTGCCGGCTCTTCTCAGCAAATGCAACCTTCCGAACCGGTATTACAGTATTAGAGTCAGACTTTTCATAAGTGCCTGCGAAGGTCTATTTGAATAAATGATTTTGAATTTGTATTTGAATTTGAACTCTCGTGATATGGCATACGGTTGTTGACCGGTGACTTTAATTACATCAAAATTGGAACTACGTCCACGGTCGACTATTTCTCATGGCATTTATTGGAAACATGTGACTCTGTGCCTTTTTAGGATTTAACACAAACCACAGCAAACACTTCTGCTTTTGCACACAACATAGTACTCTCAATATAGTAGTAGTCGCTTCTTAGCGATAAGACCACCCATTGTACAGTAATTAATTTTAAGTACTTTTGTTCTCTTTTTATTGTTTTTGTTTTTTGATGTACAATAAAGAAAGAAAGAAAGAAAGAAAAAGGATTTATTCAGGACAACACACAACATTACATTAATGACAAAATAAAAAATATAAAAACAGAACAAACAATAAAAACTACACAAAAATGCAATGTTGCGTGATGCCAGGAATAGGTCTCGACTCAGCAATGTGCTTAGGTTAGTAAGAAAAACTAACCCTCGCGCTGGTTTTCAGTCGAGGCCCACGTCCATGACATCACGAACATACAGTGACACAGTACCTACAATGTCAATTAACAATTGAAAATAATAAAAACTAAGATTATGTAAAAAATAAAAAAATAAAAATAGATAACATTTTTTTTTTTACGGTGACTATACTTTTTGTTGATAGTATACCAAATATTAAGTCAATCCGACCACTGCAAGTGGGTGAAATTCGACTATCAAGATTCCAAACAAAAATATAGCTACGCGGCGACTAATTGGTCAGACAGATTATTAAAGTAGGTAGGTAGTACCTTATACCTATAGACGGTCGCCAGACAGTCCTCAAAGAGAAAGTGCGAGCCGACCAGCCGCCGCACGCCGCGCCACGATATATAATCTATGGTCGGTCAGTAAACAAAAACTGCACCCACACTACCCATTAAAATAAAAAAAAAAAAACAATTATTGAAGTGAATTGCACGTGGTGCCACATCATCACAAACTTAAAAAAGTAAATAAACTAAGTACATATTGGGTAATTCGTGCCTTAAATTGTTAAAACTACTACATTAAGATATACAAAAGAAACATGTTGCCAAAAAGATGAGGTTAGAATACATGTGAAAAGTGCGTGTTCAAAAAATCGTTTTATGGAGACTATCGCCATTGCACATCGAGCATAATGTTTGGTGAGTATTGGAAAATAATTATATATATTACACAAATGTCTACAAGCACCTATTGTAAAGTATTGGATACACAGCATAATTAGGAATAAAAATAGTTAGTTAATCTTTTTGCATTTTCATGAGGTGCGACCTAAAATGCTTACTAAAAGAATTTACTGTTTTCAGGGCTCGCAATGGTGGTGGTAGGTCATTCCAACAACGAGTGGCAGCAAATTTAAAACATCCCCGAAATGCCACAGTTTTATGCATAGGCGTTAAAAGCAAATATGCGGAAGCTCGGGTTTTGTATCGACGGTTTTCATGGGCCCAAGTCAATTTACGCAGAAGATACTCTGGCTTTCTTGAGACAATGATGCCGAAGAGCATGGTGGCAAAGTGTAACTGTCTACGAGCCTTCATCTTCATGAGGTTTGCATTATTGAGAAAAGGAGTGATATGGGCACGAGCAGGGACATCAAAACAGAAACGAGCACACGCATTCTGAACCCTCTGAATGAGTTGTTCAGATCTGGATAGAAGGCAGGGGCCATACACAACATCTGCATAGTTGAGCTTGGATAAGATGAGGGACTCACATAACGTAATTCTGAGATCCACACTAAGGTATGCTCTTACTCTGTACAGCACTTTTAACCGGTAGAAACAGTTTCGAACAGCTTCCTGTACATGGTGCTCGAAGCGTAGACGTCCATCCATAATTACACCTAAATTACGTGCCTCACAAACATATTCTATAGATTTACCCATAATGGCTACCTGCGGGCTATGATCCAAAATACTTTCAATCTGCTTCTTTGACCCCAATACCAAATATTTGGACTTAATAGGATTTAGGACCATACAATTGGATGTTGACCACTTGGCTAATCTGTTCAAATCTTCATTTACTTTTGTTACAGCTGTATCAGTGTCATTGGGATGAAAGCTAAAGTAGACCTGCAAGTCATCAGCATAAATGTGGTATTTACAATGCTCCATACAGTTTATGACATCTGTGCTATAAAGTATAAAAAGGATTGGACCAAGAATTGATCCTTGGGGCACGCCTCTAAGATTATAGGTTTGAGACGAGGATGTTACTCTGCCATCCAGACCAGTCACCTCAACAATTTGGGACCTAAGAGTTATCTATCTATCTATCTATAGTATTGATGTACAACGTCTGTAGCCAGACCCCTGTGACGGCGATCTCTGATCTTCAAAACAGCGTAATATGGCATTCAGTTCCCAGATGTGATGCCTAATTTTATGGGAAATTTCTGTGCCTCACGCATTTTTGAAAACGGTCTTGTGTCTATAACAGAGTTAATCTGAAGTTATTTCCTCCTTGAGTGCTATAAACCACTTTTCATAGGAATCGTAGGTGAAACCGCCGAATACAGCTAGTATTTTTATAACAGTAGTTGCGCCCCGCGGTTTCACTCGCGTACACGAGGGATATCCTACCCTACCCTACCAGTAAGTTATCTTAAATATTCTCATTTTCTATTCAAAAACTTAAAAAAAATGATGGATGAAATCGGCAAAGTCGTTCTCAAGTTATGGCGTGACCAAGGGAAATAAGGATTCACTTTTATATATAGAGATTATCCAATCTTTGCCTATAAGAAGTATCTTTATCGAAAAGGTATTGTCACTATTTTTTATTTATTTAACCAAAGGAACAAAAACACACACAAAAACGGCAAGATTTCGTTCGAGTTTTCTATATGGAGGTTTTTGGTAAATCTATATCTATTATCTGTAGGAAAACTCATTTTTCAGAGTTTTTGAGCAAAGCTCGGTCGCCCAAGTACTCCTTATTAAATTACAAAGTGATTCCAATATTGTTTGTAGTGCGTGTTCGGTTTATTAAAATAACAAACGTCACAATCCTTCTGCACAGGCGGGGAGCGGGGCAGTCTCGTCCCACGGTCAATTTGGGATCCAATTACGTCCAGCTTAGTAGGAAAAAATCCCGGGTAATCCCGCTCTTGGTGTGTGCTATAATTTATAAGAGATAGCGTTTATAAGGAGCTAACGTCAGCATGATCTAAAAAGCTGTTGGGAAACAACAGCTGTTTTAAATATGCAAGCACTTACGAGGTCAATCTACAAACATTTTCATTTTAAGGCGATGATAGCTCAGTGGTAGTGACGTCGGATACCGAGACGAAGGTCCCGGGTTCGAATCCTACAATGAGCTAGAGCTTTCGGTGAAGGAAAACATCGTGAGGAAACCATAGCACGGTGGTAGGGTACTTTGTAGTACCCGCCTGGCTGGCTACCACCCTCATGTTGAAAATCTGTCGCCAAGCACCTTTCGGTGTGTTCCGATAGCTGCACTTGAGAGCCAGTTCCTTCTAGGCTTTGTGTGCTTACCACCTTCGGCCACATCATCACTTACCATGGTGAGATTGCGGTCAAACACAGGCCTATAAACAGTAAAAAAAAAAAAAAAAAAACATTCCAAATTATAACTTCCGTTTGCTGAGTAGCCGAACAAAAGTTTTTTTTGAAATTTACACCAACCAACAGTAATAAAATAAAGAATGATAAACGGTAAAAAAAGAAGATAACCAACAACACTCGTTTACGATTGATAAACATGATTGGGCAAGTACCGCTACCGCTTGTAACTCGTCCATTCTCTATAGCCCACGGGATCTCAGTCCAGATTCGTCCGCTGAGTCCCGCATCAAAACACAATCGTACCCCCTCGTTACGGATTAAGGGTTGCTCTCCTTCATCAGATATATTGATCGCTTTGTACCGGTACGATTCGTTATTGCTTATGATCTTTTCACTATTTTATGAAATTGAGACTTGATATAAGTTGTCTGTCGTTTGCAGACGGAGGCTGCTCGTTGTTTATGACTGGAGAGAATACCTACATCTTATTTTAATAAAAGAAAATTTTATTTTGATTGTTGACTGGTCAGGGACCGAAGTCTGCAGTTCGTGTCAGAATATTTTTGATTTAATATAGCAGACTTGGCCCTCTGATACCTATGTTTAACAACCTATGCCTAGCCCACCGATACACCTAATCACTTAAGAGATTTTCTAAAAAAAATATTTAGAAATAGAAATATGCTTTAACAAAACATAATTTAACATACTAAAATCCCAATCAATATCTACCACATCGAAGCAAGAGATCCAACAACGGAGAGGATTCTAATAAAACAAATGTACAAAGAGATGATCTCCAAAAAATCGATGGTAGCAATAATGAACAGGAAGTCGCATCAATCCGGCAACGAGTGGCCGAACAAATAGTCCATCTGGCTCGACTCCAAGCAATTAAGCTATCTGCTCTGACGGATGCGCCAATTCTAGCCTTCATTTAGACGTGTAGTTCACATTACACGATGATCATATTAGGTGAGCTTGAAATCAAAATCAAAAAGTCATTTATTCAGTTTAGGCTATGGTAAGGCACTTATGAACGTTAATTTACTTGTGTATAAAGATTTACTTCTAGAAGTACTTTTTAAGCTTTCGCGAACTAAATTCATTGTAATATTAATGTATCGGGTTAAGTCGCGAACAGATTTTTATCAAAATTTAATTTTGACTAACCTCGACCACAGAATATTCAATAGTACTACGTACAGAAAACCCACTTCGAAAACGACATTTAAATAAAAAGCGACTCTTGGAACGATACAATAAAGTACAATCCCGATCGCGCAGCGCTGCGCGCCTAAAATTATATTCACCTACAACTTCCCTCTCTTTCTATCGTATAACTCTATCCTGTATGACGCGGCACGTGTTACGGTAGGGTTGTCTAATGACGTATTATGAATCTTCAATATTTCCTTATCGGTTATGTATGTGTCTATTACTATTCTCCTTTCGTGAATAATGACATTTAAAATATCCTAGCTAACTAGTATTAGAGCAGAAAGTTAATACAACTATTTTGGTGAAGGGTTTTAGTACATGCATACATGCACATAAAATCTGGAATGACTGACGACGGGACAAGAACGGCACGACTACCTAGTCCAGGGCCGTCAGCCGAAATTCACAACGTTTGTTATTAATAATCTTCAAGTTTGTTATATAAAAAATAATAAATTTAAAGAATTAATCAAAACAGGATATACTGAGTAAGTAATAACAATTAGAATTGTTAAATTTTTCTGAATATTATTGTACTGATTTTTGAAATAGTGGTTTGTTAAATCTTAGTTATTCTAAAAAGGTAGAAGTAAAATCTATACTAATGTATATAATCATTAGTGTATAATAATATAGTATTATAAAGACGTAACATTGGTTTGTTTGTATATTTGAAGAGGGAACTCTCTCTATTCTGGAACTACTAACAGTTTCTTAAAAAAACATCAAAATCGGTTCATAAATGAGGAAGTTATCCGCGAACACACATAAAAAAAAATATACCTACAGTCGAATTGAGAAACCTCCTCCTTTTTTTGAAGTCGGTTAAAAATCATTCACATGAGTTGTTGAGGTCTAAGTGGCCCGTTTAGACAAAAGGGTGTCTCTTTTGGTCGCACTATATTTGGCTCTTTTTTTTTGACACACTGGTATGCTATCAAAACGGGCCTATTTGATCTTGCCGACTTTAATAAAGTCAGAAAGGACATTAGGAAAATACAATGAAACAACAACAAAAAAATCTAGTAGGGAAAACAACGATACCAACACGAGATTGTGTTATAATAAGAACAATAAACACTTGATATAAGTACGTAGGTATTTATACCCACACGCGTCTTTCGCTGCGGGCGCGGTGCAACCGACTAGCGTTAGTCCGGTAGTCCGTATGCGCGCGATCGTACCTAAACATGGGAGTGAGACAGGCCTGCCTCGACGTTTCGACGACGTTTCCATTGATCCGTGGTCACGAGTGAACTGGAAACAGCGGGTATCAGCGCCTCGATGAACGGTATTTGTTTCCAACTACCCACATTTGGTCTAGTAAAATTATATTTAAAAAATTATTTAATTATATTTTATTCGACGATGTCGGTAAACAAGCATGCAGCCCGCCTGATGGTTCGCGGTTACCAAAGCCATATGGACGTTTGCTCACGCGTTATCCATCTTTCCCCCCTCCCAAATGAGCTCTGGCGACTTTACTCATGCGCAATGCGCAGGAACACAACATAAAGCATTGAATTATTACACAAATTCAATGACATAAAGTTATTTGGCTGCGGTATTCTGTAAGGTGGAGGTACTTCCCCATTCGAGCTGTTCTTTGAGTGAATAAACGCTATGCTCTACCTCTCTTAAAACCTAACAATGTGTTTTAGATGTTGCACTTACAGATCTGCTCTTTCTAGGTTTTATAAGCTTACCAGTTTCGACCACGCCACCACATTCCAAATTAATATTGTGGTAAAAGAATAAGGGAAAAACTAGTTAAAGATACTTTTATTTTTTATATATACTACAGGAATGGTTCCCCAATGTTTATTCGTTATAGAAAAACTGGACCTAAAATATTTGGGATACTACACAGCCTTGTAATTTAATACTTCTAGAAACTTTATTTTACTTTAGAAGATTTATTTGATGTATTTGTAGCGAACCACTACATAATGAAGTTCACACGCCGAGAGATACATGGCTTGGCGACACATTATCCTGCAACGTGCATACATCGCGCATACAAGCACACTACATCCTGCATCGGGCTTGCGAAGATTTCTCGGCGATCTGCATATATACAACTGTCCGATATGTACAGCTGGACCGCAGTCCCCAGGCACCATGACCCAGCCTGGCGGAAGATCTTCCCTTTTCAATGGAGGTGTCATCCACCTTGCACCTCCATATATTTTTCAATTCATTTATGAATCCTGCGGATTTCTATAAATTCGACATTTTGAGTTTCTCTTTGACTCATCCAACTGAACACAAAGTGGCATTATACAATGTCATGTAAAGTCCAACGAATTATACATCAGACATCTAACACCTGGATACAATGGCCCTGATTCTGTTGTTCACAACTAAACTAATTTTAATGTCACTATGTCTCTTTCTAACAAAGAACATAAGAAAACGATGTAAGAAATTTAGTCCTGTCAAATTAGTCCAATGCTTGTTTTCAATACAATTTTAGTCGTCATCTATCGCTGTTACGCCTAAATACACGCAAAATAAGACGGCAAAGATTAATTTGACAACTTAAAATATGCTCTATCCTTTTTCAATCATGTTCGTCAGAAAGAGATGAGATGTGACTAAAATTAGTTTAGTGCGATTTACAACAGAATCGGCACCAATATCAAACACTTGAAGTCTTAACTTAAACAAAGGCGAATTAAACTTCAAAACTTCACAAAGATTCAACGTAACTTATCACGGAACTTGAGACGTTTGTTCTAGGTCTCCAAGACTCAACTCCTTAACACAATAAAGTGATTTCTTCCTACACTCTCAGCAATATCATAAAAATCATTTATCTTGTTCAAAGTATGACGGGAAGGATTTCAAAGGAGAAGTATTTTATTCTCGGTGACATTTTAAATTGGATTTGGGGATCCGACATCTGAGATGTTGTATCCAACATGGCTGTCCCAACTTGTTGGCTAAAGTGATATCATACTGACAGTAACATTTTCAATTATGCAATTAATGTTGGATGTATTTCGTTTCACCAAACGAGTTTTAAAAGTAATAACAATTCTTGATTTGAGATTATTTCACTAAGTTTTATTTTGGTTGAGTATTATTGGTATCTGTTAAAGCTTTTGAATCTCATATACATCGTCGTTTCGTAATGATACTGTAGTTATCTCTATTAATTTACGTTTTAATTAGAGTACCACTCACTTTTTCCCGTTTTTTTTATGCATTGTCTTTGATGGGCCAGCTGGCACGGTTGGTTAAGTACTCTGGTTAAGATTCCACCTATCGCGCCGCAAGTTTCGATTCCCACCCAGGACATGCATTTGTGTTCATGAACATGTCTGTATGTCCTGAGTCTGGGTGTAATTATGTATATTAAGTTTGTATTTACAAACAAAAAGTGGTATATGACGTCTACTCGTCCAACTCGTCAAGAGATAATAACAACGCGGGCACAATAATTGTATATAACTATAAAAGTATATGAGAATGTTTGATTTATTCATTATCTACATCGTAATTGAGTGCTAACGGTATATTTATATCGGCATTTAATTTGTCTGTACTCTGTTGCCAAATTACTTGGTTCTGGATCCCAAATTCGCTTTCAAAGTACCCTTTACGGCTAGATAATGAATATTTGATACAACGCTCGTATTGGAAGCTTGTTGCTTACATTCAGTTTGGAATTTGAATTCGGTTTATTGTATGGATGCGGCTGTTTTGCTCTTACTTCATCATTGAGGTTTTATGCTATTTAAAGTGGACTGCTTCAAGCAAATGTTCATTATTACCCAAATCTCCCAAAGCGTGTCACTTCTAACAGTTTTTTTACACTCCGTATCCACGGTCATCAGTCGATTAACCTCGGTCGTATCTCCATTTTTTACCAGTGATACTTACCTTCTAATAGTAGTCATACTATTTGATAAAAGGTTAATGTTCCAATGCCACATCTAACCATAAAAAAATAACACATTGTCATTCTTCAATCTATGTTTTAGCGAGTGGACGACTGGTTTACGTAAGTAATTATTTTGGAAATCTGCCAAATAATATCGGAACCTATGGGCGAGAGGTGCTCCCAGATTTGGCAGTATGCTCCGTTATCATCGGCCGTATCATTTTGGATCTTCGCAGCTTCGTTTGCATTGAATATATCGTCCTATTAAGTTTCCTATTCTATAATTACCTATTATGGATAACTTTTTATTCGTGCATCACATGAGATTTTATTTTTTTATTTATTGTCTATTAGGAAGATAATATAACATCAGTTATTACATTGATACAAACATTGATACCAGAGAAACTTTGGATGAAGAGAATGTATGACGGTGGTGCACGTTATTTACAAATGAAACACCTTTTTTTGAATATAGCTTCTTTTGACCTTTTCTTCTTTGACTTCACTTCCATCACTGTTGAGTAGTGTTGAGTAAGCATGCTTTGGTAATGCATCCATGTCGTATCATACTGCGTTTGAGTTTCGCCAACATTGCATTTTGCCTATAGATCTCACCTATTATTTTTCTGGCTATTATGTATTGGTGGATTAATTAAGATTTTTAGTTTTTCGAAAGGGTTCTCTTTTATACTTGCCTTTTCAGCTTTCTCTTTTTCTTTTACACTTCAGTGCTGGTCCCTTTCTCCCAAAGCGACCAATGTTTATTTTTTACTTTAGTATATTTCATACTTCTTCTCATAAAGTATTTTCTTAATTAAAAATGTACTTTAAATAAATGATTCACTAAGGTCTTTTATCTTGTATAATAAAACTTTTGCTGAAATTATGAAATTGCAGACAAAGATTTTCTTTAATTTAAAACGGGATTCTTAATTACATGTTCTGTACAATGAATAAATTAATAATTCCTTTGGGCTCATTTGAACTCGGCATTCTAATTTTCCTACAATTACAATAAATGATTTAGATAAAACTACGTTTTTTTTCCTTTATTCTTTCATCATCAAGCAATTGAATGTTTTATTTGTTTATTTTATGAGATGAGGCATAATTTCACGACTAAAATATGAACTAATATCTCAGTAGCTGCAGGTAAGGTAGTAAAGTTAACGCTGTGCTGGAGTTCATGTGTTAAATATATTTTGATAAAGGAAAATATCATGTCATGAAATTAAAACCCTTAAAAACGTACTCGTGGAAAACATCTACCGGTGTATTCCATCAACTGCACTACAGTATTAGTCCCCATTAACGTTTTGTGTGCTTAAAACCTATGGTCAAATCATCTTACCATTTTCATTTTATGGTCAAACACAAGTTTTGCCTGTCAGCATGCAAATATTCAAGCCGCCTAGTAGGCCTCCAACTAGCTTAACGTCTCCGAAGAACGGAAGACTGCTTGAAAACTCCAACAGTAGATTGTCCACTAGCCTACCTCCACCGATCCGTGGGCATGCGTGCTGGAGTATGTGCCCATTCCCTTTCATCCTCAATTGTGAAAGGAGGCCTGAGCTCAGCAGCGGGACATTATAGGCTGATGATGATGATGACGCAAATAAACCATAGAGTTAAAATATAGAGGAAGTGAGGAATGTCCCGGGATATTTATTTATTTATAAATTATTTCTATGGATATTTGCATGGAAAAATATCTTATTTCAAAAATAATAACCATGGCTCAGGCTCAGGAGAAAATTATGGGCAGCCGATATTTCCCGTAAAAATTGATTCCCAACACAACACCTTTGTTGCCATATTGAATTCCCAATTATGAAAAAAAATTGGGTCCTGGAGTCAAGGAAAAAATATGGCTGTGAAAATACTGTTAGATGAATTATGAAAAGATGGATTAAAAAAGATATTTACAATTTTAAACGCTGAAGAATGAAATTATGACAGTATCAGAGTTAGTATTTACATCTTGCATCATCAATTTGCAATACTAGATGGGTCCTATACGCAGTGAGGATTTGAATCGAGATTAAAACAAATGAATTTGGTCTTTGAACCTTTGACATATGGCTTTTTTCGATTAAAATATTCTGCTCCTGAGACGACTGAAAACTTGGTTCTCAGCTAGAAATTATGGTAGGGAATCTAACCGTTGTAAAATAATAATTGAAAACTGTTATATAAAAAACTTAAACCGACTTCAAAGTACACTAAAAAGTAATCAAATCTGACTTCTGATTGACAGATGACAATGGGACCAAACGGGAAGTGTAACCTTCCAAACAAAAAAAAAAATTTCCAAATCGGTTATTAAATGACGGAGTTAAGAGGTAATAAACACCTCCTCTTTTGAAGTCAGTAGAATTATATAACTTTTAATTATTTGGTTTTACTTTACTGGAAGCGTTAATATTATCTACCTTTGACTTCTTAAAGGCTCCTTAAAATGAGGAACATTTCCTCAATACCATGAAGACTTACAGTCAATCCGCACGTCGAGTTCCCTCTCGTACCGCCATAAAGCACACGTAACATAAAACATCAAGGGGCTACTATAGTAGTGAGCACGAACAATAACTATGGGTTTATTCCCTCCCCAATGACGTCACAAATCCTCCAGGGTACCGTGGGCATAACCATAAAACGCAGCTCCGTTGGCTATGAATTGTTTCTTAGTCGATTTAGTGAAAGTACTCGCAATTTATAAAGCGAGGTGCATACAACAATACATTATTGGAAGCCATTTTTGTTCCCTCTGAAATAACACTGATTGTGACGGGAATTGAAATGTAATTTTTTATAGCCAAAGTAATTTCAAACAGGGAGGGGAAAAAGCTCTTTTCAACTTCTTGGTTTTATGTATTGTAACCGGATTCTTCTTATTATAATATATTTTTTGCCAATAATGGCCCTGATTCTGTTGTTCACAACTAAACTAATTTTAATGTCACTATGTCTCTTTCTAACATAGAACATAAGAAAAGGATGTAAGAAATTTAGTCCTGTCAAATTAGTCCAATGCTTGTTTTCAATATAATTTTAGTCGCCATCTATCGCGGTTACGCCTAAATACACGCAAAATAAGACGGCAAAGATTAATTTAACAACTTTTTTTTTTTGAGAATAATATCTTAACTTAAAATATGTTCTATCCTTTTTCAATCATGTTCGTAAGAAAGAGATGAGATGTGACTAAAATTAGTTTAGTGCGATTTACAACAGAATCGGCACCATTGTCTAGACACATTAATTAAAACTCAGTCATGTCATGCCTGACACGGTTTCATACAAAAGTTTGGCTTGTTTAAGTAAAACGATGGCCTTTATTAAAACTGTTCACGATACACGCATTAGGCTGCATTTCCACTGAGGCGAAGCTGGGCGGAGCGGAGCTTAGCGGTGCATGTATTAACCAATCACATTGTTTTATCTGAAGCGGAGTGCAGATTACGAGCATTGTGATTGGGTAATTCATGCACGGCTAAGCTCCGCTCCACCCGGCTCCGCCTCAGTGAAAACACAGCTAATGTGATATACATTAGCTGTGTTTTCATAGTAAGATAGCGTTTCTAATTCGCTTTTATTTTTACCCCAAATCAATCACGACTTTCAGGATTCACTGTAAGTCAAATAAATAGGCGATGCTTACTACTACTTGTTACCTTACTCCACCATACTCCTGTCAGAGAGTCACTACAGCTTCAAAACTAATTAACATAGTACACGCTAAGTAACTACTAACTACAATATACCCGTGTACCCTCACCTTAGCTCTCACAATATTTGTGAGTAGTGGGCCGGCGCTAACAACTTGCCTAGAATGTATTTATACATCTTGCTTAATACATGTTATGTAAGTGCTTAGTTTTGTTAACCGCTTGTATCGGTAACTAGGAGCAGGTGTGTTGATTGTATTTTTCGGCTAAATATAAGTTATGCCACACGGCTTCACCCCCCATTCCTTATTATATCGCCCTTGAGGGTGGAATTTGCAAAAATCCTTTATTAGTGGATGCTTCCGTTATAAAAGAAATTTGAAGTTTCATGCCCGTTCAAGTCAGTTATGGCTATGATAGCTCAGTGGTAGCGACGTGGAATGCCGTGACAAAGTTCCCGAGTTCCAATCCTACACTAAGACTGAGCTTTCGGTGTAGGAAAACATCATGAGGAAACCATAGCACGGTAGTACACGCCTGCCTGGCTACCACCCTTAAGTTGAAAATCTGCTAACCATAGTGAGATTGTGGTCAAACACAGGCCTATGCAGAGTAAAATAAAATATTATGGATGAATTATATCCTCCTTGATCGTTTTTTTTTATACCACTAAGGTGGCAAACAAGCATACGGCCCGGCTGATGGTAAGCGGTTGCCGTAGCCTATGGACGCTTGCAACACCAGGGGTATCACTCGCGCATTGCCGACCTTGAAGAAACCTCTTCACACCCTTCTTGAAGAACCCCATGCTGTACTCCATTGGGAAAACCACGGGGCGGGCTTTTTATGTCATCAAGTTGAAACGGAAGTCTAATGGTCCTCTTGATTGGTGGGTGGCCACCGTCGCCTACAGACAGACATTACCAGGGGTATTGCCTATGAATTGTCGTCCTTTAAAAGTTTTGAAGGCAATAAGTTTCCAGTGCTATAGATGATATATTTGGAATGGGCGATGGATTTCGCCAGCTTTGGTATACAAAAATACCCTAGCACGATGATATTTGTTAATTATTTTTCCCCACTCAATACAATAAAGTGTCCAAATTTATTAACCAATCTTCAAACGAAAGTCTTCTAACTTGGGATGTAAAAAAGTTGTGATTGCATTTCCTGCTACTTTGGAAATGTTCCCTGCAGATGGTGAAAAAGGAAAGTAATAGAATAATTTGGACAAACACATAAAGATAATTTACAATAAGCAGGTACAGTTGTGCTGTTTGTTTTTATGTCAAATAGCTAATTATGGTCTCGCCTATCGACAGAAGATTGCTAATAATGTTTCCGATCTTTATAAAGCTGGCTTTTGCTGCAACTGAGAGTGGTAGCCAAGCACCTATCGGTGTGTTCCGACAGCTGCACTTGAGCGCCATTTCTTTCTAGGCTTTGTGTGCTTACCACCTATGGCCATATCATCACTTATCATAGTCAGATTTTAGTCAAACGAACGAAGATTTAATTTCAGAAAAGAATTTAAGCCTCTGGCAAACAAACGCGTTGGCCAACAGGTAAGTTATCCATAGACTATTACAACTGATTGCCATCGCGACCGCTATTGCTGACCGCCTCTGTTTACCGAAGGCTTAAAACTAACGCAGCAAATCCTATACTATGTGCAAGTAGGTACTCGGAGTCTATCTGTGGTGGGCACAGTAGCGTCTGGCTTTCATAAGTTACTGTAGTTCTAGTCTGTGGTATACCAGTTCTATTATTTAGTCGCTCTGTTTCAATAGGTTTAGCTTTTGTTGAGACAAAAATTGTGTTGAAAATCACAATCACTGTCAATCAACTCACTTTGTCGACAGGAAATTAAAAAAAAAGTGCGAGTCAGACTCGCACACGGATGGTTCCGTATATATTAACTAACTCAACTTTGCTGTAAAAAATAAACGTTTCTTGTAGCACCTTTAATTTTTTACTTTATTTCATTTTTATTATTTATTGTTATAGCGGCAATAGAAATAGGCATATTCTGTGGAAACAGCTGTCTACCTGTTACGGTTAATGGGATACAGCCCACTGACAGACAGACGGACAGACGGACGGACGGACGAATGGACAGATAGATAGTGGAGCGGGTACGGAATCCTAAAAAACATGTAATATTCAAAGTTTTCGATGCGGGTGGTTCACGAAATTAATCCATAATGTGCAACCCTGGTTATATAGCGTCTTGTTATGTTTTAAGGCGATGATAGCTCAGTGGTAGTGACGTCGGATACCGAGACGAAGGTCCCCGGTTCGAATCCTACAATGAGCTTGAGCCTTCGGTGAAGGAAAACATCGCGAGGAAACCATAGGTGGTAGGGTACTTTGAAGTACTCATCTGGCTGGCTACCACCCTCAAGTTGAAAATCGCCAAGCACCTATCGGTGTGTTCCGACAGCTGCACTTGAGAGCCAGTTCCTTCTAGGCTTTGTGTGCTTACCACCTTCGGCCACATCATCACTTACCATGGTGAGAATGTGGTCAAACACATTCACTATATATATATATACACTACGTCATAGTTTTACGACTATGTACTTAATTTACTAATGGTTGCAGTGTGTCTGTGCGAAGTTTTCAAGCAAGGTAATGGATTCGCACCTTTACTTTTTGGTTTTATTCTACGTATTTCAATTGCTTATGCTGCTCCAAACAATCGCTAATTCATACCCCAATAGGTAATAGTGATCATTTATAACAAGCCGATAACCGCTTCAACCAGTATAACTGAATCCCCGAAAACTAATACATTACACCCCCTTTATCTGATTTTAGGTATGAAGTTAGAGGCGTGGCAGATCTAGCTTGGGTGGTGTGTTTGTGAAGTCGTAATTAGCACCTGCGTGTAACTAAGTTTGCTAACTGTAACTTTGACTGGAGTTTGGAATACATGTGTTGATAGATGATGGCTTTGTTTTGTTACGCTTTTAATATTCTTTTATTTAATTCTATAGTCTATGATGGTACAGTACTACCCAACTGATAAGGCGCGTCGTGAATCTTCGTTCGCAAAGATAAGAAAGTATGGCCTCGAAGATTAACGAAAGAATGTTTAAAACTTAAAATCAACCTTAGATCACTACTATAAGGTTCATAATACACTGCAGCTGTTAGTTCCGTATCACTCGCAAGTCACGCCCCTCCGCACGGCGTGCGCTAACATGGCGGCAGCTGCCGACCAATAGCGTTTCCCGCGCTATGAAAATGTATCTTATGCGCAGGTACATCGGTAAACCATATCAGTTGGGTACTACTTTATCAATTTTTTTTTTCAAGGACGGTATTCGGATGGGTGACCACCTGGTGGTATTTCAACTCGAGGGGCACGTAAAGCCGTTGGTCAGTGCTAGTTGAAGGCCGACTAGGCGGCTTGAAATCTCCAAATACTAATAATAGGAAGCTGTATTGTCCCCGAGTGCAATAGGCCATTTTTCATCCAGGGAACGCGAGTGAAACCGCGGGAGACAGCTAGTAACTGTATAAGCACCGACTTTCTAAACACAATTAAAATCAATTGAATGCAAAGACAACGGGACGAACTTGTAATTGTTATTAGATAGTAGGAAGTAAAAGTTAGATAGTAGCAATGTGTGTACTATAATATGTTTATAACTTAGATCTAACTTGTAGAGTTTCAGAGGTTTGGCTTAAGAGCACTCAATTCGTCATACTTTTCATACAAAACCTCTGTACTTATTATAGCGTTGTTAAACATTTTTCGTTAGATTTTTTGAACAAATAAGTATCTTGTGCACTATATCTAGCCGTGTATGTAGGCGAAATAAAAAAAAAGTGTGAACCAAATTCAGTCAAAGCCTCCGAAACACAGCGTTTTTGCACAATTTTTTCCTGAACTTTGGCCATATCTAATGTACAGTCGAGGACAAAAATAAGTATACACCACCAAGCCTCATAAAAAGTAGCCGTTCACATTATCATAGATATGGGAACATACAAAAGTTCAAAAATAAGTAAACACTGTTGGACAATTATGTATGTAAACAACAAGTTCAATAATATATATCCATGTATCAAATCATTAATTTGTGAACAATCAAAATACCATAAATATGTATTCATCATTATAGTCAAAAATATGTAAACTCATTGAAGTCAAGGCCTTCATGGAATTTAATTGAAAAACGGTAGGTAGGTATTTGAAAAAAGTTTTTAAAAAAATCAATAATTTTGTGTTCGGACACTTTGGTAGTTTCGCGCTCGCGATGTTGTCAGCTCGTGCGCAAGCTGGCTGGCAACGTCGCCTACCGCATGATGTGATCAAGTCGTTGAGAAAGGTAAAGTTATTGTCGCTCCCTGTAACAGGGCACTCACTGAACAATTTCAACAATTCGTCGTGACATTTTTATTCATGATTATTATTTCAAATATTTTGAATTAGTAGATACGTAGCCGTAGCCGTGTTTGGGATTGTTAGAATTGTCGTGAGATGAACTTTGGCACTATATGGTTTTCAGAGTCTGATGATGGAGTAGGAGGGTGGACACTGGAACTCCATAACGGAGCAACGTATCCCAGCCATGTTTGGGGTTGTTGGAATTGTCGTGAGATGAACTTTGACCATATATATTTCTCAGGGTCTGATGATGGAGTAGGAGGGTGGACACTGGAACTCCATTACGGAGCAACGTAACCTAGCCATGTTTGTGGTTGTTGGAATTGTCGTTAGATGAACTTTGACCATATATGGTTTTCAGGGTCTGATGATGGAGAAGAACGGTAAGCACTGGAACTCCATAGTGGAGTTGAACTTTTTAGATACTGGTCCGATTGCTCTCAAAATTGATATTTGAGAGACCTCGGGGTCGAAATACAAGTATCTTTTCTCAGAATTTTGAAAAAGTGTCCGCCATGTTGAACTTTTTAGATACTGGTCCGATTGCTCTCAAAATCGATGTTTGAGAGTCCTCGGGCTCACAAAACAAGAATCTATCCTCAAAATTGTGAAAAAGTGTTCGCCATTTTGGACTTCTGAGATACTGGTCCGATTGCTCTTAAAATCGATATTTAAGAGTCCTTGGGGTCACAAAACAAGAATCTATTCTAAAAAGTTTGAAAAAGTGTCGGCCATATTGAAATTTTTAGATACTGGTCCGATTTCTCTCAAAATCGGTATTTGAGTGTCCTCGGGGTCACAAAACAAGAATCTATTCTAAAAAGTTTGAAAAAGTGTCGGCCATATTGAAATTTTTAGATACTGGTCCGATTTCTCTCAAAATCGGTATTTTAGTGTCCTCGGGGTCACAAAACAAAAATCTTTTCTCAGAATTTTGAAAAAGTGTCCGCCATGTTGAACTTTTTGATTGCTCTCAAAATTGATATTTGAGAGTCCTCGGGGTCGAAATCCAAGTATCTTTTCTCAGAATTTTGAAAAAGTGTCCGCCATGTTGAACTTTTTAGATACTGGTCTGATTGCTCTCAAAATCGATATTTGAGAGTCCTCGGGGTCACAAAACAAGAATCTATCCTCAAATTTTTGAAAAAGTGTTCGCCATTTTTGACTTTTGAGATACTGGTCCGATTGCTCTCAAAATCGATATTTGAGAGTCCTCGGGGTCACAAAACAAGAATCTATTATCAAAATTTTCAAAAAGTGTCCGCCATGTTGAACTTTTTAGATACTGGTCTGATTGCTCTCAAAATCGATATTTGAGAGTCCTCGGGGTCACAAAACAAGAATCTATCCTCAAATTTTTGAAAAAGTGTTCGCCATTTTTGAGTTTTGAGATACTGGTCCGATTGCTCTCAAAATCGATATTTGAGACAAGGGTCTCTCAAAATGGCGGACACTATTTTAAATTTTGAGCAAAGATTCATGTAATGTGGCCCAAGGGTCTCTCAAATATCCATTTTGAGAGCAATCAGACCAGTAACTAAATAATTCAAAATGGCGGCCCCTTTTTATATTTTTTTGCAAAGAATCCATGTTATGTGGCCCAATGGTCTCTCAAATATCCATTTTGAGAGCAATCGGACGAGTAACTAAATAATTCAAAATGGCGGCCCCTTTTTTAAATTTTGAGCAAAGATTCATTTTATGTGGCCCAAGGGTCCCTCAAATATACATTTTGAGAGCAATCGGACCAGTAACTAAATAATTCAAAATGGCGGACAATATTTTAAATTTTGAGCAAAGATTCATCTTATGCGGCCCAAGGGTCTCTCAGATATCCATTTTGAGAGCAATCGGACCAGTAACTAAATAATTAAAATGGCTGCCACTTTTTACCAGTCTGGTGGTTAAAGAGAAAAAAAATAAACAAAGTTGAACTTTACGTAAGTACCAAGTATTAATTTATAAATAATGTAGTATTTTCAGTGTACGGATTATTTTTCTAATATTTTTTTTGATTACTAATGACCTATACATATATGTATACATCCATCTCTAAAAATATACGCCAAGACTTTAGAAGGACCTTATTATAATTATATTCTATGGATAACCCACACTAACAATTTTTATGCGATTGAGATATTTTTTTGTGGGTTATAATTTCGAAGTTATTTTGACCCATATAATATTAATCCTTATTAATTTAATAAGTTAGTCACGATGGACATTTAATGGAGATAAAGTTTGCTCTTTCTTTATCACAGATTTAAAATTAGTAAGACACAGTATTCGCGATACCGTAAAGGGGCGGGCCGAGACGGGCGCGGACGCGCAGATCGCTCGACACCACACGACATTGCACCCGTGCGAAGACGGGGCGGGTCGCTAGTTCAAATTAAAAGTGTAATTTATGAAACAAATGACACGCAAATGACGTCATGCCCTGTTCTAAAGACATCACAAGACGTAAATATTTAATAATGTGTGCAGCGATATATACAGGGCGAATTTTTATTTCTAGCCAGTGTGGGCAACTTCTGAAATACAGGTCTTAGAGAAAAACGCTGAAAGGAACCCCGAGCTGAATTTTGAAGAAAATTAAAATGCCATTAAAATTTATTTTAAAAAATTAGTATTTTCGATGATACTGAATTTCTTCAAAAAAAATTTTTTTTTTCGAAATTTGCTTCTTCGTCACAATATGAACAAAATTATATAAGACAATCTTGCTCTCAAGTTGCTAGAAGTTATCCAAAATATTATTTTATATTTTCCTTGACCATGGTTTTATGCTGCGTAAAGTTTGACGAAGTGGAGCAGATCTCGCAGGGACCTCACTATGTTTAACCATAAAGAATTGGCTCTTAGCATTCTGACAAAAAATTTGAGGTCAATTTTGATAACTTCTAGCAACTTCAGACCAAGATTGTCATACATAATTTTGTTCGTATTGTGAAGTGGAAGTAGAAAAAGAAAAAAAAATGAAAAAAATTTTAAACACATTTAAAAAAAAAATGGCATTTTTATTTTCTTCAAAATTTAGCTCGGGGTTCCCTTCAGCGTTTTTCTCTAAGACCTATAGTTCAGAAGTTGCCCTCACTGGCTAGAATAAAAAAACATCCTGTATATGTAGGTACTACATAATATATCAATGAATATTGTGTGATCTTCAGTGTCATCATTGTTCAGATGGTTGTATACATATTTTTGGCACATTGAGTGGTAACAATTTTATGCATCTTTCAGGGAATACATATTTTTACTTTATCTAACGTGTACATATTAATGATCGTGTCGGGTACATATTTATGTTGTCTATATTGTTTACATATTTGTTAGCATTTGAATGAGTACAAATTATTGGAGCTTTTTATGATTACTTCTTTTTTATAATGATACGTGTATACATATCTTTGTCTTCGACTGTACCTATAAATTTTAAATTAAAGAAAACATTTAGATGCCGGGCTTGCAAATGTATTGGAGATTCTAAATAACTAACTTTTTTTTCACAAACTTGTAAGATTTTTTCACAAGAAGTATACTCCTGGAACAAGTTTTATGATATGCGAAATCATGAATGACGGCCTAGCGAAGTGGCCGCGAGTGATCAGCGGAATTTACCGACTGATAACCGACGGCTCTGATGCTGTTTCTCTTTTTTCGCAGTCAAACATTACGTTGGATGAAACAACAAGCTTTTAGACTATGCTTGCGTTGAAGTTGCGCCGGCAACAGAGGGCCGCCTTAATCTCAGTTTATACCACCACGATTAGTAAAATATATTTTGTTAAAGTTTTTTTACGTAACAGCATTTAAAAATTCTCATCCTACATTAAATAACGTAAAAACTACAAGTACCCTCATACACGGAGAGTTGCCTAGTTTTCCCACTTCTACCCTCATTAAAAGTTTCACTAGTTTTGACTAATTACTGCGGAGCGACATACGACGGATGTCTGCAATTTGTTACTGCAACTTTGCCACGAGTTTCAAACTGTTCTGTTGTTGTCTTTTTCACTCCTACGCGAGTTGCTTTACGATGAAGAAGATAGATGAAAGGGTTAGGATTGAGACGACAAAGGAGCGGTTAAAGGTTGGAAGTCGTATGTAGGAAATTATCAATTTGTATTGAGAAACAACTAAAAAGATATATGTTAGATAAGTAAATCTTTCTCTGTTCAAGCTGCTCGTCTGTGGAACGCCTTACCTCAGACCATCAGACAAGCTCAGAATATTGAATCTTTCAAGTCTCAGTTATTCTCCTACTATCACTCTCTTTAATTCCTTCTTATTTTCCTTTAGTTACTGTTATTATCTAATGGTAGTATTTAGTTTATTTACATATTTACTTTTATTTATTTTATGTATGTAAGTATTAGTATATAGCTTTAATATATCTCGAATTATTATAGTATTTGTGTATATATAGTATTAGTTTATTTCGTATATATTGTATTATTTGTAGGTAGACGTCAACCTGCCACCTTTAGAATTTTTTTCCTGTACCCAAAGGTTGCCTGGAAGAGATCGCTTAAGCGATAAGGCCGCCTACATTGTATAACTTCCCTAATTTGTAATACTTTTGTTATTTTTACTATGTCAGTGTATACAATAAAGAATATTTCATTCATTCATTCATGTTATTTAGAGGAATCTGATGGCAGCTCTTTTTTATAGGTATATAACAAAGAATTTAAAACGTCCAGAAGGATAGTTGCCTCTATGGGAACACGAAATAAACAAGCCATAATTGACAGTATTTAAAAGTAATAAGTTTAGGTAATTAAAAGTGACGAAATCGCAATACTTACACATGGAAGGTTAGTTTTTTAGTTTTTCCTTGGTTTTTATAAGTGTTGTGACAGTTTTTCAATATGCTAGTTGGCATTTTTTATTTAATCAGTATAGCGAGTATGACGCGATGACAGCCGTGCGCAGTACGAACTGAGTGCGATTTGTTCAGGAGCCCCTCAAGCGGAGTGATATTAAATATCATGCTTTAGTAAGGCTGACTATCCATATCCGTTGCCGACCCTGAGGAAAATACAATACAATATTTATTCAATAATTATTACTTGTTTCCAAAGTAAACTAAGTTACGGATGTAACAAAAACCTGTTACAGATATCTGCAGTGAAACAGCTTTTTATTGAAACAAAATTGCTCTGTATCGATATTAATTTTGTTTTGTGAAAATTAATTCGATTATTCAATAAACCTTTATTTAAATTGAAATATAATCCAATAAATCCGAAAACTTGGTACAGGATAAGATAGTTTATTCAAATGCCTTTAATTCACAAATATACATAAACCATAATAAATGTAAATGTAATGAAAGCAGTATAATTGGTTATAACTAGATGTTAATTGTGTTCACTTGTCGCGCAGGTGGTGCGGTCTCGAAACTTGTCAATTTCCCCGCCGGCGCACCTGCAAGGCAATTATAAGTTCTCTCACGTAATGCCCTCACGCAGAACCGACGCTCAAGTTTGTCAAATTACAAAATATTAGAACTCGAATATTTTGGAAGACTTTTCGCAATTCTTTCTGCGGGTAGCTTTTTTTGTCCCAGGCAGGGAATTAAAGGGAACGGAGAACGGAGCCGTATTACTGTCACTTTGCTGTTTGCTTGTATGCCACAGGTCTCTCTGAACTGAGGTTGGAGATCTAAAATTTAGATATTTCATGCAAAATATTATCACAAATCCGAATATTGAATTGGAAATTCAAATAAATTATTCCTATTCATAAGAAAGAAATCTTTTTTTACTCTGGCATGTGATATGTATAATACCGTAAAATTTGACCTAACTTATTATCTGTATATATAAAAGGAAACCGTGACTGACTGATCTATCAACGCATAGCTCGAACCACTGAACGGATTGGGCTGAAATTTGGCATACAGATAGTTATAATGATGTAGGCATCCGCTAAGAACGGATTTTCGGAAATTCCACCCCTAAGGGGGTAAAATAGGGGATGAAAATTTGTATGAAAGTCCGTCAGTTTTGATGTTAGGATCTTCAAATTTCGTATTTAGGCTGGCGATTGAAACATAATTTATAGGTGTCTCAGCGTTTTTGATAATTCCGACCCCGAAGGGGTAAAAAGGGGGATGAAGTTGTGTATGAAAAGTCCTTAAATGTCAAAGTAAACATCACTAAATTTATAATTATATATAGTGAGGGCATCCACTTTGGAAGGATTTTTGGAAATTTCACCCCTAAGGGGGTAAAATAGGGGATGAAAGTTTGTATGAAAGCCTGTCAGTTTGAAGTTAGAATCTTTAAATTATGTGTGTAGACTGACCATTGAAAATTAATTTATAAGTGTCTCAGCGTTATTGATAATTCCACCCCCGAAGCGGTGAAAGGGGGATGAAGGTGTGTATGGAAGTCCTCCATTTTCAAATAAAACGTCACTAAGTTTACTATCAAAGTTTATCGGTGTTGTTGGAATTTCATCCCTTAAGGGGGTCGAAAGGGAGATTTTTTGTATTTCAAGTTTCAAAGTAAAATTATTTATTTAAGTTGTTTATGACGTCACATCTATATGTCACCGTATTTTTGTGAAAACCGTTAGTTTATAATCTACCTAGCGAGATTATAAACTCCCCGATAAATTGTGAACTGTATCATACTGCTTACAATATAACGTATTAATTTCCGATAGTTTATATATAATCTATCCGTCATAATTGATGTTGATTTTGATATTGTACACTGGCATCATACTTGAATGCGTCGGAACGCACCTTGCGCGCTGATTGGTTAAATTAAATGTCATGTGTCCCGCGCCACCATTTTTGGCGATACGTAACGTAGTTGATTGTTTTCATTGTTTCTTAAAATTCTAATTGACATCTCTGAGTGTCTGGTTGAAAGAGTGATAATTTTGAAATACTCACAGAATACGTACATTGAAATGTATATTGAGACCGCGTGTGACTACCTCGAATGCAAATAACATTATTTTCTATTTGCTGTGGGATATATAACCAACTATATTACGATACATAATTGTTATTGTATATCTGTTTGTTTACCTAAATAAATTTTGACTGATTAATATATCGACGCACAGCCTAAACCGCTGGTCCTAGAGTCATGAAATTTGGAGGGTGTATTCTTTTTGAACAGTAGGTATCCACTAATGTGTTTTCAGGATTAGAAGATATCGGTGACAGTTCACTTTTGACAATTATAGTCATGCGCCTTAACGATATCCAATAGATTTTTTTGTCGTATCGAGAAAGTTAATAAAGAAAGTCTAATCGATTTTCATTTTAGTGCTTTTATTTTCCAAATTACATTTCCTTATCACTGTCTTACTGCTTAATACCGCCTCGTGTGTAATTACCAACTTTGCACATATGTATCATACTGTACTATTATCGTTGTTCTTAATTTCAGATAATTATTACAGGTTTTATGAGAAATTATGTTTGTTAATTGATATTTACCTAATAATGTAAGATATTCTCTCTCTCTTTGATATCGTACCGATATATCGTCATTTTTTGGTAATTAAAAATATTTCGATATTGATAAACCAATTCAAAAATAATCGATAGAACATATATCGATACTTTTTTGAATTTCCCTGTCGATCAAGCATTGTCAATCACTATAGGTCAATGTTCCGTTTCATGCAGCAAGTATTTTAAAAACATCCTATTTCATAATTTTTAAAATTATCAAGCTATAGTATTAATGTGCTGAAATTGTTTCTTAGTTATATATAGCGATATATATTGTATTTTTGCAATGATATAAAGTGGAAATTAAAATATTTTTTGTAAAATATTGTATTATTTACTCGCAAGTAGTATGAGTGAACCGGAAAATGTGAACTGTCACCGATATCTTCTAATCCTGAAAACAGATTAGAAAAGAGTTTTTCGAAATTCCACCCCTAAAGAGGTAAAATAGGGGATGAAAGTTTGTATGAAAGTCCGTCAGTTTCGAAGTTAGGATCTTCAAATTTTGTGTTTAGGCTGACGATTGAAAATAATTTATACGTTTTTTTTTTTATATATTTATACCAAAGTCTGTGAACAAGCATACGGCCCGCTTGATGGTAAGCGGTTACCGTAGCCATATGGACGCTTGCAATACACGAGGCATCACTCACGCGTTACCGAACCTTCCCCGTCCCCAATGAGCTCTGGCGACCTTACTCACGCGCAGAAACACAACAAAGGTATTTGTTATTTGGCTGCGGTATTCTGTAAGTTGGAGGTAGTTCCCCAGTCGAGCTGCTCTTTGAGCGAATAAACGCTATGCTCTACCTCTCTTTACGTGTCTACGTGTGTTTACTGTTTTACGTGTCTCAGCGTTTTAGATAATTCCACCTCCGAAGGGATGAAAAGCGGGACGAATTAAGGTATGGGAACTCACTGAAAAAACAAAATGGAAAAAAAATCCCAATATACTCAGATAACCCCAAAAAAAATTTTTTAAATGTAACTTGCCGAGTTTCTTGCCTGTTCTTCTCAATTGAAGGCCGACTTACGAACTGGTAGTAACATGAGTAGCTTTGGCCTTCATAAGTGCGCCCTACTTGGGCCTAAATTGAATAAATGGCTTTGACTTTGACTTTGATTCCCGGTGTCGATTAATTCGAAAATTGGTACACATACTCTTCAGTTAAAATTATGAGACACGTTTTTTTTTATTATCAAACAAAAAATATCATACATAGGGATTACTTTATTATCATTCACAAAAAACCACAAAGGTTTATAAATAAAACATTCGTTTATCAGTTTTTCCAAAATCATCCCCAAAATTCAAAGTCCTGACTAACTCATTAACTGGCTGATATATCAACGCACAGACTTAACTGCTGGTCCTAGAGACATTAAATTTAGAACGTGTGTTCTTTGTGAAGTGTAAGTATCCACTAAGAAGGGGGGTTTTTTCGGAATTTTGAAACGGGGGTTGAAATTTCTGTGAAACTTTGTATCCTCTCGATCGATTGACTCGAAAATTGTTACATACTCTTCATTTATGTTATGTGTATCACAGTTTTTCCAAAATCATCTCCCAACAGAGTCAAATAGGGCTTAAAAAGCCAAGTACGAGTCGGACTCGCACACGGAGGGTTCCGTGCAATAATAATAATAATGTAACCCTACTCAAATTGAATTTCGTGATTCTAGGTCAACAGGATCTACCATATAGGTTTTCGACCCAAAACTTAACCGGTTGACTTGGAATTGTAAATTTTGGTTAAAAACAAGGTTTTACAGCACAAGTAAATGTATGACTCAATTCGAATGTTTTTTTTTTTTTTTTTTATGTTTCTTACCTCATAATTCCGTCATTTATTAACCGATTTGGAAAATTCTTTTTTTATTTGAAAGGGTACACTTCCCGTTTGGTCCCATTATCATCAGATCAGAATTTGATTACTTCTTAGTGTACTTTGATGTCGGTTTAAGTTTTTTGTAAAACAGTCCAATTATTTTTGTAAACAACAAAGTAATAAATTTCTGCAATTCTAATATCTAACCAAAATGGCGGGATACGACGTGAATTCGATTAACCTCTAAGTTTTTTTGTGATAGTGAAACGCGCCTGCATGAAAATGTTCTTTTTTTGAAATTCATAAGGATACCACGGAGAATGTGGCTGTTTGATGAGTAAAGAATGGACCGAAAAAGCAAAAAAAAAAAAGAGTTGCATAATGAAATTCAGTACAACATTATACACTGTTTTGGATGATATAATGGTTACCATGACACCGGATGTTTTAATGTTGGCAATAAGCAAACTGTTTCAGGAACTTTAATAGAGGATTTATAGCTTGGGTGTAGATAAAAGGCTTTTATATAATTTGAACTGTTTTACAAAAAAACCGACTTCAAATTGCACTAAAAAGTAATTAAAACCTGACCTGATGACAATGGGACCAAACGGGAAGTGTACACTTCCAAACAAAAATTTTCCAAATCGGTTAATAAATGACGGAGTTATGAGGTAACAAACATTTAAAAAAAAAAAACGAATTGAGAACCTCGCTTCTTTTTTTGAAGTCGGTTAAAATACATAATTGGTACTGTAAGCGGATTAAAATGAGTCCAGACATCATCAATCTACTGTTAGTCACTGAGAAGATACTTTGTCTACCTTCCGTCTCCATCATCAGTTCAGCTCGCGGTCACCATAATATTGTATTGTCATCGGAATTTGACAGGCGCTTCGTTGTAAACAATATAAATTATTTACTATCCACTTCTGGCTGTCTCCTATTTAGGTCTTTTCACACACGCTTCGAGTACTCTCATCCCAGAGATTAGTTTAGTTTTACGGAGAACTTCGTCATTATTGCTTTGTTTGGGAAAATGTTAGTTTGTATATTCAATTGAGAGGGAGTGAGAGCGCTTATAATGTGCTTTTGAAGAAAAATATGTATTTTTTTTCCTGTCGGCCACGCGGGCGAAGCCGCGGGCAGAAGCTAGTTAATTATATGTATAAAGTCTTATAGAGAACCTCAAAATAACCTAACTAGTTCCGAAATACAGGTATGCGTATATATTCGTCGGTAGATCTTTGCATCTGACCCCAATCGTCTTATTTAACGAGCTTCCTATGTTAGTACTGTAAGAGGTTTAGAGCTCGCTTTTAGTGTGGGTTTTGCTAGAAGTACGTCTTGATTTATATCGTAAATATATTTTGGACCTTTCGAAACCTAAATTGTTTCATTCTTACCTTTCTTTTCAATATTTCTTGCGACTTGGTCGAACGAAGCAGTCAATTTGCGGCGATCGAGGTTCTTTGAATCGCCCGTTTGATCTCAGGTACGAACCTATATCCGGACCTTCTTTTGGGGCTCGGTATACCGTGAAATTGACTCGCTCGATTGTCTGTCCATGTAAAAAGACTTGTTTGCCGTTGCGCGGATGGGAATTACTTCCTGACAGTCTTTGTAATTTAACAAATCTTGACTTTTATACGATATTGGAACAGTGAATTGTCGTGTTTTGGATGGGTAAATGTAATTTGATTGGTTATTAAAGCTTAATAACCGTGCTGTAAAGAAATTGCCGTTGAGTAGGGAATTCAAATTTCTTGATTAGGTAGGTTTCTTAGACTAATCACTTTAGAAAATTAACCCGTTGCCTCGCAGATCGGACGCGCGTCCTATAACTACATTATGAAAAGAAATACTTCCAGGAACTACCAGTCAAGTAATCAGTCAACTGATTAATCTAACATGGAGAAATGTATACTCAACCATTGTTTATGAAGTTCACTGCTACTAAATATTTACACTTGTAGTTAAACAGAGTCATTGATAACGTTGTGGGAAACAGATAAAACATGAGAACGAATCTAGTTTTGTATAAAGTATTATTCGTGTATATTCATTTTATTAAAAATATATATTTATTTTCTAGTATTATCATATTTAATAACAATATTTTTGAAAATAAGTCCGATAGTAGTCGAAGCATACCTATCTACATCATTAAAATGAAAATGCTGAGATTTTCCACATCTCTCAGTTTATTCTTCTTTCACATTCACCAAGTTTTTCATTTCCAACTATGTCTTTCAAAACCTCATTCTACAATAACCAAGTCTATCGCGTCTGTAACCTATTGGACACTGATTAGGTATAGCCAGAATTAACTTAGATATCACACAGTTTCCATTTTCACCGCGCACTAATCCTTCACCGCAATCCTCTGTAGTTTTAACTTCTTTAACATCGTCTGTTTCATTACAGTTGGTACAGATCTGCTTGCCGTGGTACCTCGGTTCTACTAACTCAACATCATCTTTGGGAGCATCACCTGGAACTCTTAAATTTATATCACTTGTTACTTTGACGTCTATTTCTTCTTCTACTTCATCAATCAAATGTATTTCATCTCTCTTTTGTTTCGGTGGATTATATCTTGCAAAGAATTTGTCGTATACATTATTTTTATAGACAAGCAACACTTGACTAAGAAATTTGGTGAGGATGCTGTCCTGTGGAATATTTTTAATTATCTCTCCATCCTTGTCTACCTTGTTGAATGAGAATATCTTTATTCTGTTCACCAACACGTCGGCAAGTATCTCGTTCCAGGTCAGAGGTTTCGTCTCGTCTTTCGGTTCTTGGATATTTTGCAATTTTCTTAAGAGTGTCGTCCCCTTTTGTTCGTTTAGAGCTTTAAAACTCGTCGAGTCTTCAGCGGCGAAGTGGTCCGTCCCTCCAATAAGGATGATTGCAGCGCCAAAAATGTGAATAATATTCATTTTATTTTTCAGGTATTATAGCAGTGGCACAATGGTGGAGACTGAAGATTGCTGGGAGATAAGGTAAGTGTCGCAGTTAGTGCGTACAGTCGTGGACAGATTGCTGTTGAGATTATTAGTGATTCAGTTTTGATTTAATTTATTGTTTATATTTCAATGAATTCATGATTCGATGCACCATGAAAATTGATATTTTTTTTTTAATACTAGATAGTTTGGGTGAAACATGAAACATCATATAAACTTTGATTTCATATAGAATAATGGACAAATTTTGCAATATTTTGTGTGGTATTTCTGGTTAATTTATTGGGTTTTCCCAAGAACTGTTCCAAATTCGTGGTATATATTGACATGAAACATACAAAGAAGTTTTTTTATGATACCTCTATGGTCAAAATACATGTCAAACTGTTGATATTTCGAACCAATTTGAACCTTAAGTTCAAGATTTGTAAGATATTTTGACCATAGAGGTAAAGAAAATTTCTCATTTAAACACTACACTCAAGCAAAATGTAGTAAACCAGTTTCTATTAATTGCTAAGAACAAAGAGTTCTCACCTCACACAGATTCATAAATCAACTCAACAGAAGTCTCAACGCGAAGTCTCGTCCTGGTTTATATAAAGTAGCTAACAGCGGGTCTATTACGAACTTTGTTGCTAGTTTCTATTTGAAATCGGTAGAATTAGTTACAATTGAAAACACCTTCATTGCAACAAGAATGGTTTTCGACATAATATTATTTATAACGATAAGTAGTTTCTTCAGATAAGAGAATCTGTGTGCTTGCTTCGGCCACCTCGTCACGTACCAAAAAAACACATTAATTGACCGAGCGAGCGAAGGGAGCGAAGTGTATCTGCGGGCCATCATCATCACTGTTGCCAGATATTAACCAATAGAATTGCAGCAAAACTGGCGAGACGTAAATTTTATGCAATTCTATTGGCTAATTGATTGACAACGATAACCGAACTATCGTGTATCGTTTTTCGTAGTAGGCCCTCTGCTTCAGTTTTCGTATGTCTGGCGGATGTCCGGCTGTTCTAATATACAGGTCACATTTCCCAACCGATTCTCGTGAAATTTTGGGAGCAGGTTCGGTAATTATATGGAACTAGCTGTCCCCCGCGGTTTCACCCGCGTTCCCGGGATAAAAAGTAGCCTATTTCCTTCTCCATACCATAGGCTATCTGCATGCCAAATTTAATAATGACCCGTTGAGTAGTTGAGGCGTGAACAAACAAACTTTCTCATTTTTAATATTAGTTAGGATTTTATTTTTGAGTTGGTTTATGGGAAAAACTGAATCGATGAAAAAATTTCATATAATTATCGAAATTTCGAGGCGAGGTCTACTCTGTAAACTGTAGCTGTAGACTCACTACAGCTCACAGAGCCACAAGTGTTTGATAGCAACAGATATACGTAATCCACATACTTACCAAAAGAACTCTGGAGTTGTCAAGTTGGAAGTCTTCACAATGAAATGGAACTACAAAGTTGCGGGAGCGGTAACTTTCCTTACTTTGTTTCATGACATTAAGCAGGGCAGGTTGAAAGTTAACATTTTGATGTTACTCTACAAATGTTACGAATTGGATTACTGTAGTAGGTACTATACTATATTTTTACTATGGTATATATAGGTTGCATGCTGGGTGGGTACTACCAGATGTTACCTTTCCAAAGCTTAAGTGGAATCCATCGTCTTTGTAGTCTGAAAAACATTTCGGCTTTCGCACTCTTTTCTCTAAATTTGGTTTTACCTTCGGCTGAGCAAATATAGAGGCTCCGTCGTACGCAGGCGACGCAGCAAACCTTCTCAGCACTGAACTGCGTCTATTCAACCTCAGTCTGCCATAGAACACAGATGCTTTGTTTTATGTTTTTATGGAGGTTTGTACTGAAAAATCTCGCCTGTCAGGGCTTGTCAGCATACGCTCAGTTTTTTTTATACTACTTAGCTAGCAAACAAGCATACGGCCCGCCTGATGGTAAGCGGCTACCGTAGCCTATGGACGCTTGCAACACCAGGGGAGTCACTCGCGCGTTGCTGACACTGCAGAAATCTCTTCACACCCTTTTTGAAAGTCCTGTAGTCCATTGGGAAAACCATGGCAGGGAGCTCATTCCAAAATCTGAGCGTCCGTTCTGTCGTATGTATAAAATTTTATATACAGGTCGTTGTTTTGGTCAGCGACGAGCGACTCAAGGTCGATAATACAAATGATACTGGTGCAAAAAAAAATATAAAAAAAATCCTTTTTTTTTAATAATAAAAATTAAAATTTTGAAAATCATGTAATAAGCTAAAGTGTAGACATAATAGTCAACGGGAGTACGAGGGAGTAAAGGGGTGGGGCGGTGGCGGCTTGCGCCTAGCTCTAGTCTGTGCACGTGCCTAGTAACCATACTTTGCGGTAATTTTATTTCAAATTGAATAAGGTATTTCTCAACATATTTACAGTATTTACTGGAATTAAGTCCATTTTTGGGGAATATATATTTTGTACTACCGCTCCTGGGTCGCTTGTCGCCAACCAAAACAACAGCCTGTATAACAATTTTATATTTCAGATAAATGTTATTATTACAATATTACTGTGCCATTCTATCAAAAGTATGAAAGGGTACTTTTGAAATGAAGAAACATAAAAAAAAAACACATAAGTTAAGAAAACACTTTTTAGCTGGATAGTACTCAGTTATCTCTAGATAAGGATAACTGAAAAGCAAATATTGTCCATGTGACGTTCGGTTAATGTAAAAACGAGCTACTCGTATATTGTTGTCACAACAACTTTATCAAATGTAGTTATGATTGAATATTGTTACGTCATCCTAAGAGAGACTGAAAATCTAAAGGTGCGTCTACGCTAGGCGAACCTTTAATTAAAGTAGAACTTAAAATTTATGTAAATTTTACAATGGTGCCGATTCTGTTGTAAATCGCACTAAACTAATTTTAGTCACATCTCATCTCTTTCTTACGAACATTATTGAAAAAGGATAGAACATATTTTAAGTTGTAAAATTAATCTTTGCCGTCTTATTTTGCGTGTATTTAGGCGTGACCGCGATAGATGGCTACTAAATTTGTATTGAAAATAAGCATTGGACTAATTTGACAGGACTAAATTTCTTACATCCTTTTCTTATGTTCTTTGTTAGAAAGAGACATAGTGACATTAAAATTAGTTTACTTGTGAACAACAGAATCAGGGCCAATGACTAGATAAAATAGTTGACGCCTCGCGGCAAGTACGGTTGCCGCTACATGCCACTAGTCCTGCTGACCACACGCTTCCAGCGAGCGGTCCGCTCACATGCCAGCGCGCCGCCTGCGAGGTGGCAGCTCGCGGGCGGCGCGGCGCCGGTGAAGTTGGTAGCGCGGCTATGGCAAGATACCGCTTGCTGGCGTCACGCAGCAAGAGCGAGCGGTCAGCAGGACTAGTGGCTTGTAGTGGCAAGCACGCTTGCCGCGAGGCGTCCACTATTTTATATAGTCATTGTAAAATTTACTTTGACGCATACGATTTAAAGGCCTCACTTGCATGGCAAGGTAAATGCCGAGGCGTAGCCTAGCTGTTATAGTGACCCTTACGAGGCTCGAACGAGGGGACGGCTAGCGCTCGACTATGCGCTTCGCCAATTGTCAGTTTTTGACGAACACAGGTACTGTAGGACTCGTTCTACGTCCACACTTGACATCGCGAGCGACGAATGAAGAGCGCCTCGGCTCGTGCTCGGTTCGCGTAGTGTAGACGCACCATATCATCATGCTCCATACTAATATAAATGAGAAAGTGTTTTTCTATATACTCATCAACGCCTCATCAGTGCAACTATTATGATCTAATTCGGCACTCAGGCAACCTTGATGAAGGAGAGACATGGGCTACCTTCTATCCCGGGAACTCGGCTGAATCTGCGGGAACTAGTAAGTAAAAGAAAATTATCTTAATAGTCCTTTTTAACCTAAAAGATAAAGGTTAAAAAACATTATATCAGCTTTCTAAAAGCAAGCCGTGTATACCATTCTCTGTAAATAAAATAAAACAATACAAATATAGGTGAATATCAAATGTTTCGTTCAACTAACGTAGAGCAGATATAACCTTTCTATTCGATAGTATTGTACCTACAACATCAAATAGTTATATTGAATACCTTTAGCATCAGTATCTCATAAATATATTGAAAGTTACACGGATATTGTCCGGCAATCCAATTTCACGGAGCTGCCAGCCCCACCAGGCTCGCCCTCGCCGGGACAAAGTGCTCTGAGACCGGGACAAATGTCCGGCGAATATTTACAATTGACCGATCTGTTGCGTGACCGCTCAAACATTATTTCTTTATTCTATTTCCCATTCGGTGGTTTATTTTTTAGTTGAAAATGTTTTTCGGGTTTGTGAATTGGAAAAAATCGCTTGAAATACTTTTTTACACGATTTATAATAGCTTTTCGATATCGCCTGGTTGTTTCTTTTTTTTAAATCTTGCATATCGATTTTAAGTATTATCTACATGCTGTTTTCTTTTACTATTTTTTAGGTTTACGTGAATTTGATGACAATAACATTATGATGCTTGGGAATCTGAGTATGATGAATAGTTATTGAGAAATGGTTTGAGAAAGTCAAAGTTAGGACCCTCCCCAATTTACTATCAGTTCGGTAGTCAACCTTCAGAAGAATTGGTAAGAAACTCTACAAGGTTATATATTTTAAAAGCTTTTATTTAATTTGCAATGTATGTATGTAACTATGTTTGTTCGGGTGGAATCTGGCAAGTCGAATTTCATCCACTTCCAGTGGTCGGATTTACTTGATATTGGGTAAGTTATAAGTACAGTCAACAAAAAGTATAGCCACAAAAAAGCTTGTATTAAAATTTTTATTTTTAACTAAAACTTATTTTATATTAAAAATGTATGATATTTATGTATCGAATGGCGCGCAAAAGTAAAATGTTTTTCTGTCTTTCTTTATATACAAGTGGCCAAAAAAAGGTAAACGATTACAGTAGTACCCAACTGATATGGCTTACCGATGTACCTGCAGGGGTCGGCAGCTGCCGCCATGTTAGCGCGCGCCGTGCGGAGGGACGTCACTTGCGAGTGAGACGCTAATAGCTGCAGTGTATTATGAACCTTATAGAAGTGGTCTAAGGTTGATTGTAAGTTTTAAGCATTCTTTCGTTAATCTTCGGAGCCATACTTTCTTTTCTGTGCGGACGAAGACTCACGACGCGCCGTATCAGTTGGGTAATACTGTACCACATAAAATAGTTTAATGTAAAACAAGAAAATAAAATAAAAAGTTCATAATTTGAAAATGTAGTCTCTGGAATAATATCTAAAACAATAAGTAGGTTAGAAGTGCTCGCCAAACACTTCGCTCCAGTCCAATAACATTTAAAATGCAACAAACGATTGAATTTCTCTCCCTTTTCATTTCAATTTGTATTTACTTAGGGTTGTCCGTTCATAATTTATTAATTATTTCACGAGGCATGATACTAATCAAATTAATTCGTGAAATTAACTATTATAATAATCTTGATTATTGAAATATTGAACCTTATCAATGACGGGCCAAGTCGTGGGTTCGATTCCCACACAGGATATGCATTTGTATGCATGGACATGTCTGTATGTCAGGACATACAGACATGTCCATGCATTTGTTTGAGTCTGGTTGTAATTATGTATATTAAGTATGTATTTACAAACAAAAAGTAGTATATGTATTATATCAGTTATCTGGTTTCCATAGTACAAGCTCTGCTTAGTTTGGGAACAGATGACCGTGTGTGAGGAATGTCCCAGGATATTTATTTATTTATTTAATGAGGGTGGCAAAGGAGTATAAACTCGTTAAGGAAATAAATAAAAAAAAACTTACTATACAGAAAAATATGTAACACATATAAGGCTTCCATTCACAATATTAATATTTACCTTACACCCAAACTTACGAGACAAAAAACCCAAAGTAATTTAGCAAATCCGACCCAAGTCGTATGACAAACTATTTTCAGGCAAAAATCCTGTATACATGTTACTAATGAACGAAACTAACGTGGAAAAATAAAGAGAGAGAAATATCCGTGGCAACCCTGCGGTGAGAATCCCCTAAGGGTGTTTGTTTACTTGTTTTTTTTTGCCTCCACATTGTGTATTCGTGTTTGTGAGGCTTAATTGGAAACCTTGTTTTCTATACGACTGTTACAAAGTGTTAGGGAATGATTGCGGAGATTCTTCCCTCTGGATTTCGCACCTTGAGTGTAGGAAAATAGAAGAGCGTTCTTCGCTTCACTTCGAGCCTTGATTTGGAGCAAAGAATATCATCATTGAGTGGTATGACCGCTACACCCATAGTGTTTTATTGAGGAGTCGATAATAATTTTACTATTATTACTACTAAATTGATCTATTATTACTACGTATAGAGAAGACACCACACATCACAACTATTTTCAGTTCAAGTGAGGCCATCAGACCACACTTGTTGTTGTAGAACGATGAACGAAACGCGTAAGCGCCATGAAAATCACGGTGTTTGCGAGAAAAATACTTCTAAAAGTGTTCTGATAGCGCTACGTGTTTCTGTTGTCTGCTTAGACGACTAAATATTGTTTCAGCGCCAAAAAGAACTTTACTCGACTCTAAAAAAATGGGACATAAACTATGCTTATGGTAGCTTCTCTATAGTAATAATAGCTCGATGTGTACAGCTCCCATAATTTAATTTCCCTCCCTTTAATTGCTTCGTTTTTTGTTATAAAAATACGTTTTACCAAATTAATAAATGTCCTTTGTCCCCTAATGTACGTAATAAATAAATTAATAATAATAAATATCCTGGTAAAATTCCTTACACACGGTCATTTGATCCCAAGCTAAGCAGAGCTTGTACTATGGAAACCAGATAACTGATATAATACATATACCTCTACCTACTCCTTTTTTGTTTTTAAATACATTATTAATATACATAATTACACCCAGACTCAGGACATAGATACATGTTCACGCACACTTTATGTCCTGTGTGGGAATCGAACCCACGACCTGCGGCACGATAGGTAGAACCTTAACCAACTGCGCCAACTGGCCCGTCAATTGTATCGATGATATTTAAATTAAATAATTGGTGTTTTACAAAAAACTTAAACCGACTTCAAAGTACACTAAGAAGTATTCAAATCCTGATCTGTTGACAATGGGACCAAACGGGAAGTGTACCCTTTCAAATAAAAAAAGAATTTTCCAAATCGGTTAATAAATAACGGAGTTATGAGGTAACAAACATAAAAAAAAACACATTCGAATTGAGAACCTCCTCCTTTTTTGAAGTCGGTTAAAAATAAATCTTACCCAAAGAATTTAATCACGAAAACAATTTTGAAACATGCGATTTCTTTATTTGTACTAATTTCTAAAGTGTTTTTATAGTCAGGCAAATTAACCAGTTTTATTTTTGTAGAGCACAACAAAATAATATAATAAAAATATATTTGTACAATCTACCCTCTCTCCGCCGACATTAACATTTCCCCATAACAATAAAATAAATAAAAATGCGCCCAAAAATAAACACATTTATCCCGAAAACATTTTAACAATAGTGTGGCATAGTTTCTGTGAGGCACTGGTGAGGCGATCCGTGAAATCGAGCCAGTACGGGTGTCCGGGTGTCCGGCCATCCGGTCGTCCGGTCATCCGGGTGGGGCGACAATATTGTATGTACTCTATCCGTCCGTACGTGTCATCGATAGATGCGGCCGCCCAATCTTAAACACACGCTTTTTACTTTACATTACCGCACAGTTTTATGATAGCTATAATCCTGATTATGTTAAGTTTGTATCTCACTGCAAGTGATATGTGTATTTTTTTAAGTAGATTTTTAATTATAATCAACCACACAATGAGAACTTTAACAAATATGGCGCGCAAGTTTTCTGTTTTGACAGCGACGTCAAACTGTTTTACCCGTTTAAATTAAAAATGCTTCGTCTACACATATCACTTGCAGTGAAGGTACAAACTTAATATAATCAAGATTATATCTATCATACAACTGTGCGGTAATGTACAGTAAAAAGCACTAGTGCGTAATAAGCTGCATTATGATACTAAAAATGGTGCAATTAATGTCACTTTACGAGCAAGTGTTACGCCACCTTATTCCCTTCGCCTACCACTCTGTCACTTCACACCAAGAGCTGCCTCCATCCCATAAACATTAACGCGTCAACATTGGTATTGAAACAATTTTTCCGTGTCAAGTCATCGTTATTAACTAGTTTTGGAGTGGTACGGAGCGGAGTGGAGTGGTCGTTAGCGAAATTCACTATCAGTTTTAACTGACAGTCGCCGTAACGGTAATTAGTGGTAAAGTTTCGTTTACCGAAGTATATACCGCTTACCGTGCACGCGCGGGCAGAGATCCGCTTTGACAACCTCACAACAATTTTACTAACTAAAATTTGTATGTAGTGCACCGTAAATTGGAACTTATGAAACTTGTTATAGACAGGCTCGTCCAAAAATGGATTTTCTTATTCACGATTTAATACACCTACAGGTTTTCTGCAGTCCGGGTATTCACGATGTAGATTAAGCTTCGACTCGAAATCAGTTTTGAGCACAGAGCAAGAATCAAGAGAGCTAGAGCGTATGGCGTTTATTCTCTCAATGAACACTGGGGAAGTATCTCCACCATAGATCACGAATCTCCACCTTACAGAATACCGGAGGTTTTATCAATGCTCTGTGGTTCTGTGGTATGCACCACATACTTTGGACTAAAATGGAGTTGGTATGTCTTCACATTACTGAATTTGTTGTTAATATTTTTTTTATTTGTTTTCCTGTTACGTATGTTTAATCCTATAATGTTGTATGTCGAAATAAATGTTTTTCTTTAATAATTTACACAACACGAAACAAAATACTTATGAAAATAAACCCAATGAATTCAAATTCAAAATCATTTATTCAAATAGACCTTCGCAGGCACTTCTGCGGCAAGTCTGACTCTAATACTCTAATACCGGTTCGGAAGGTTGCATTTGCTGAGAAGAGCCGGCAATAAACTCTTTTCAAAACAAGCTTAGATTCATTATATAATATTCACATTCTAATCGCACTGACAACAATTGCGGGCCCCGGCGCGGCGGCAAAACTACAAAATAGACTGAATCTATATTTAATAAGTAAATAAAGTTAAGCAGAAGTCAATATCTACTTAACTCGACCATTATGGCCGCCGGTCAAAGGCGAGCGTAAAACAATTTTATGTTGTTTACACACTGTAATTACATGGCAGATTTAGCAGAATTAGACTCGTTCTACGTCCACAGTTGACATCGCGAGCGACAAACGAAGAGCGCCTCGGCTCGTGCTCGGTTCGCGTAGTGTAGACGCACCATATCATCATGCTCCATACTAATATAAATTTAAGGCGATGATAGCTCAGTGGTAGAGACGTCGGATACGAGACGAAGGTCCCGGGTTCGATTCCTACAATGAGCTTGAGCTTTCGGTGAAGGAAAACATCGTGAGGAAACCATAGCACGGTGGTAGGGTACTTTGTAGTACCCACCTGGCTGGCTACCACCCTCAAGTTGAAAATCTGTCGCCAAGCACCTGTCGGTGTGTTCCGACAGCTGCACTTGAGAGCCAGTTCCTTCTAGGCTTTGTGTGCTTACCACCTTCGGCCGCATCATCACTTACCATGGTGAGATTGCGGTCAAACACAGGCCTATACAGTAAAAAAAAAAAAAATGAGAAAGTGTTTTTCTATATACTCATCAACGCCTCATCAGTGCAACTATTATGATCTAATTCGGCACTCAGGCAACCTTGATGAAGGAGAGACATGGGCTACTTTCAATCCCGGGTATTCGGGTGAATCTGCGGGAACTAGTAACTAAAAGAAAATTATCTTAATAGTCCTTTTTAACCTAAAAGATAAAGGTTAAAAAAATATCAGCTTTCTAAAAGCAAGCCGTGTATACCATTCTCTGTAAATAAAATAAAACAATACAAATATAGGTGAATATCAAATGTTTCGTTCAACTAACATAGAGCAGATGTAACCTTTCTATTCGATAGTATTGTACCTACAACATCAAATAGTTATATTGAATACCTTTAGCATCAGTATCTCATAAATATATTGAAAGTTACACGGATATTGTCCGGCAATCCAATTTCACGGAGCTGCCAGCCCCACCAGGCTCGCCCTCGCCGGGACAAAGTGCTCTGAGACCGGGACAAATGTCCGGCGAATATTTACAATTGACCGATCTGTTGCGTGACCGCTCAAACATTATTTCTTTATTCTATTTCCCATTCGGTGGTTTATTTTTTAGTTGAAAATTGTCTGATGTTTTTCGGGTTTGTGAATTGGAAAAAATCGCTTGCATAACTTTTTTACACGATTTATAATAGCTTTTCGATATCGCCTGGTTGTTTCTTTTTTTTAAATCTTGCATATCGATTTTAAGTATTATCTACATGCTGTTTTCTTTTACTATTTTTTAGGTTTACGTGAATTCGATGACAATACAATATTATGATGCTTTGGGAATCTGAGTATGATGAATAGTTATTGAGAAATGGTTTGAGAAAGTCAAAGTTAGGACCCTCCCCAATTTACTATCAGTTCGGTAGTCAACCTTCAGAAGAATTGGTAAGAAACTCTACAAGGTTATATATTTTAAAAGCTTTTATTTAACTTGCAATGTATGTATGTAACTATGTTTGTTCAGGTAGAATTTCACCTATTTCCAGTGGTCGGATTTACTTGATATTTAGTGTACATTAGTGTATTGGCAGACAATATAAGTAAAGTCAACAAAAAGTGTAGCCACAAAAAAGCTTGTGTTTTTATTTTTTTAAGAAAAACTTATTTTATATTTATATAACTTTTATGCGTCGAATGGCGCGCAAAAATAAAATGATTTTCTTTCTTTGTATTTAAGTAGCCAAAAAAGGTCAAAGATTACGAAATTAAATAGTTTAATTGAAAACAAGAAAATAAAATAAAAAGTTCATAATTTGAAAATGAACTCCGCTGATATAATATCTAAAACAATAAGTAGGTTACAAGTGCTCGCCAAACACTTCGCTCCAGTCCAATAACATTGGAAATGCAACAAAAGATTGAATTTCTCTCCCTTTTCATTTCAATTTGTATTTACTTAGGGTTGTCCGTTCATAATTTATTAATTATTTCACGAGGCATGGTACTAATCAAGTTAATTCATGAAATTAACTTTTTTTTATAATAATCTTGATTATTGAAATGTTGAACCTTATCAATGACGGGCCAGTTGGCGCAGTTGGCGCAGTTGGTTAAGATTCACCTTACGCGCCGCAGGTCGTGGGTTCGATTCCGACACAGGACATGCATTTGTATGCATGGACATGTCTGTATGTCCTGAGTCTGGGTGTAATTATGTATATTAAGTATGTATTTACAAACAAAAAGTAGTATATGTATTATATCAGTTATCTGGTGTCCATAGTACAAGCTTTGCTTAGTTTGGGATCAGATGACCGTGTGTGAGGAATGTCCCAGGATATTTATTTATTTATTTAATGAGGGTGGCAAAGGAGTATAAACTCGTTAAGGAAATAAATAAAAAAAAACTTACTATACAGAAAACTATGTAACACATATAAGGCTTCCATTCACAATATTAATATTTACCTTACACCCAAACTTACGACACCAAAAACCCAAAGTAATTTAGCAAATCCGACCCAAGTCGTATGACATACTATTTTCAGGCAAAAATCCTGTATACATGTTACTAATGAACGAAACTAACGTGGAAAAATAATGTGAGAGAAATATCCGTGGCAACCCTGCGGTGAGAATCCCCTAAGGGTGTTTGTTTACTTGTTTTTTTTTTGCCTCCACATTGTGTATTCGTGTTTGTGAGGCTTAATTGGAAACCTTGTTTTCTATACGACTGTTACAAAGTGTTAGGGAATGATTGCGGGGATTCTTCCCTCTGGATTTCACACCTTGAGAGTGTAGGAAAATAGAAGAGCGTTCTTCGCTTCACTTCGAGCCTTGATTTGGAGCAAACAATATCATCATTGAGTGGTATGACCGTTACACCCATAGTGTTTTATTGAGGACTTTTTGTAGTCGATAATAATTTTACTATTATTACTACTAAATTGAGCTATTATTACTACGTATAGAGAAGACACCACACATCACAACTATTTTCAGTTCAAGTGAGGCCATCAGGCCACACTTGTTGTTGTAGAACGATGAACGAAACGCGTAAGCGCCATGAAAATCACGGTGTTTGCGAGAACAATACTTCTAAAAGTGTTCTGATAGCGCTACGTGTTTCTACTGTCTGCTAAGACGACTAAATATTGTTTCAGCGCTAAAAAGAACTTTACTCGACTCTAAAAAAATGGGACATAAACTATGCTTATGGTAGCTTCTCTATAGTAATAATAGCTCGATGTGTACAACTCCCATAATTTAATTTCCATCCCTTTAATTGCTTCGTTTCTTTTTAAATAAAAATACGTTTTACCAAATTAATAAATGTCCATTGTCCCCTAATGTACGTAATAAATAAATTAATAATAATAAATATCCTGGTAAAATTCCTTACACACGGTCATTTGATCCCAAGCTAAGCAGAGCTTGTACTATAGAAACCAGATAACTAGTATAATACATATACCTACCTACTACTTTTTGTTTTTAAATAAGTACATTATTAATATACATAATTACACCCAGACTCAGGACATAGATACATGTTCACGCACACAAATTTATGTCCTGTGTGGGAATCGAACCCACGACTTGCGGCGCGTAAGGTAGAACCGCACCAACTGACCCGTCAATTGTATCGACGATATTTAAATTAAAAAATAAACCTTACCCAAAGTATTTTATCCCGAAAACAATTTTGAAACATGCGATTTCTATATATTTTGTACTTATTTTTAAAGTTTCTTATCGTCAAGCAAATTAACCAGTTTTATTTTTGTAGAGCACAACAAAATAATATAATAAAAATATATTTGTCCAATCTACCCTCTCTCCGCCGACATTAACATTTCCCCATTCCATAACAATAAAATAAATAAAAATGCGTCCAAAAATAAACACATTTATCCCGAAAACATTTTAACCATAGTGTGGCATAGTTTCTGTGAGGCACTGGTGAGGCGACCCGTGAAATCGAGCCAGTACAGGTGTCCGGGTGTCCGGCCATCCGGTCGTCCGGTCATCCGGGTGGGGCGACAATATTGTACTCTATCCGTCCGTACGTGTCATCGATAGATGCGGCCGCCCAATCTTAATCACACGCTTTTTACTTTACATTACCGCACAGTTTTATGATAGCTATAATCCTGATTATGTTAAGTTTGTATCTCACTGCAAGTGATATGTGTATTTTTTTAAGTAGATTTTTAATTATAATCAACCACACAATGGCCCTGATTCTGTTGTTCACAACTAAACTAATTTTAATGTCACTATGTCTTTTTCTAACAAAGAACATAAGAAAAGGATGTAAGAAATTTAGTCCTGTCAAATTAGTCCAATGCTTGTTTTCAATATAAATTTAGTCGCCATCTATCGCGGTTACGCCTAAATACACGCAAAATAAGACGGCAAAGATTAATTTGACAACTTAAAATATGTTCTATCCTTTTTCAATAAAGTTCGTAAGAAAGAGATGAGATGTGACTAAAATTAGTTTAGTGCGATTTACAACAGAATCGGCACCAATGAGAACTTTAACGAATATGGCGCGCAAGTTTTCTGTTTTGACAGCGACGTCAAAATGTTTTACCCGTTTAAATTAAAAATGCTTCGTCTACACATATCACTTGCAGTGAAGGTACAAACTTAATATAATCAAGATTATACCTATCATACAACTGTGCGGTAATGTAAAGTAAAAAGCACTAGTGCGTAATAAGCTGCATTATGATACTAAAAATGGTGCAATTAATGTCACTTTACGAGCAAGTGTTACGCCCCACCTTATTCCCTTCGCAGACCACTCTGTCACTTCTCACCAAGAGCGGCCTCCATCCCATAAACATTAACGCGTCAACATTGGTATTGAAACAATTTTTCCGTGTCAAGTCATCGTTGTTAACTAGTTTCGGAGTGGGGCGGAGCGGAGTGGAGTGGTCGTTAGCGAAATTCACTATCAGTTTTAACTGACAGTCGCCGGAACGGTAATTAGTGGTAAAGTTTCGTTTACCGAAGTATACACCGCTTACCGTGCACGCGGGGGCAGAGATCTGCTTTGACAACCTCACAACAATTTTACTAACTAAAATTTGTATGTAGTGCACCGTAAATTGGAACACATGAAACTTATTATAGAAAGGCTCGTCCCAATTCTTCAACAATAAGGTTTCTTATTTACGTTTTAATACACCTACAGGTTTTCTGCTGGCCGAGTAGTCACGATGTATAATATAATATAATAAGCTTCAACTCAAAATCAGTATGAGCACAGAGCAAGAAGCAAGAGAGATAGAGCGTATTGCGTTTATTCTCTCAATGAGCACTGGGGAAGTATCTCCACCATAGATCACGAATCTCCACCTTACAGAATACCGGAGGTTTTATCAATGCTCTGTGGTTCTGTGGTATGCACCACATGCTTTGGACTAAAATGGAGTTGGTATGTCTTCACATTACTGAATTTGTTGTTAATATTTTTTTTATTTGTTTTCCTGTTACGTATGTTTAATCCTTTAATGTTGTATGTCGAAATAAATCTTTTTTAACAATTTACACGACACGAAACAAAATACTTATGAAATTAAACCCAATGAATTCAAATTCAAAATCATTTATTCAAATAGACCTTCGCAGGCACTTATGAAAAGTCTGACTCTAATACTCTAATACCGGTTCGGAAGGTTGCATTTGCTGAGAAGAGCCGGCAATAAACTCTTTTCAAAACAAGCTTAGATTCATTATATAATATTTACATTCTAATCGCACTGACAACAATTGCGTGCCCCGGCGCGGCGGCAAAACTACAATATATACTGAATCTATATTTAATAAGTAAATAAAGTTAAGCAGAAGTCAATATCTACTTAACTGGACTATTATGGCCGCCGGTCAAAGGCGAGCGTAAAACAATTTTATGTTGTTTACACACTGTAATTACATGGCAGTGTGTGAAGACATTCCGATCCCACGGGAAATTAGTCTCGCTGTCTGCCCTCGACACGTAGTTATTACGTCGTGAAGATGCGTTGGAGAATGCTAAGAGATTTCAGCTGATACGTTACATGAATATCTCTTGAATGTCAAAGAGATGTCTCTTGTGGCGATGTGCTTTGTGGTCAGAACGTCCGAAGATGTCATTTAGTCGCATTTTATTAAGGGGTAGGCATCCAAACCAGTGTACCGCGAGGTTTATCCAGTTTTGACACTATTTAAGGTAGAAAACAAGTATATGAGCCCGAGAATAAACTGTTACCGACACTAGCAACGCTAAAATTATCTGGGTTTTAAGCTCTGCCTTGATTGGGATTATGGTGACCGTGGCTGAGCAGTAGAATTTGATAATAAGCTATATTTCACATACTCTATTTTATATAATTATGTATATTAAGTATGTATTTTAGCCACGTCACTAAAAACTTTATGAATATGAAAGTGGATGTATACAGGGTGTTGTTTTGGTCGGCGACAAGCGACCCAGGAGCGGTAGTACAAAATATATATTCCCCAAAAATGGACTTAATTCCATTAAATACTGTAAATATGTTGAGAAATGCCTTATTCAATTTTGAATAAAATTACCGCAAAGTATGGTTACTAGGCACGTGAAGAGACTAGAGCTAGGCGCAAGCCGCCATTGCCCCACCCCTTTACTCCCTCGCACTGCCGTTGAGTATTACGTCTATATTTTAGCTTATTACATGATTTTCAAAAAAATATTAAATTTATTTTTATTAATATAAAAAAATAAAGTATTTTTTAAATATTTTTTTTAGCACCAGTATCAGTTGTATTATCGACCCTGAGTCGCTCGTCGCTGACCAAAACAACAACCTGTATACGGGAAGAGGAAGACCGAAAAAGAGATGGATGGATTTTGTGAAAGATGATATCGGTAAGAAAGGAGTGAGCTAGTATGACGGATAGAAGAGATGAATGGAATAAGCGTACATATTGCGTCAACCCCAACTGATTGGGAACAGGGCAGGCAGATGATGATGATGATGATGATGAAGTATGTATTTACAAACAAAAAGTAGTATATATGTATTATATCCAAAAAAGTGGGGTCCGTAATGAGGACATTCGTAGGAGAACGAAAACGACGGACATAGCTCGTAGAGTCAGTAAGCTGAAGTGGCAATGGGCAGGCCACATCGCTCGAAGAGCCGATAACCGATGGGGAAGAAAGGTTCTCGAGTGGCGACCACGTATTGGAAAGCGCCGAGCGGGACGACCTCCCACCAGGTGGAGCGACGACCTGGTCAGAGTCGCTGGGCGCCGCTGGATGCAAGCGGCCCAGAACCGTTCGAAGTGGAAATCAATGGGGGAGGCCTATGTTCAGCAGTGGACATCTATGGGCTGATATGATGATGATGTATTATATCAGTTATCTGGTTTCCATAGTACAAGCTCTGCTTAGTTTGGAATCAGATGACCGTGTGTGAGAAATACAAATTAATTTCCTATATTTTATTCTAGAATAAACGTGGAAATATCAAGAGAATCACATGAAAGTTAGGGCTGGTTGAAACCACTGGTGTGGGTTCTCATCCAGGCCAATTATGTGAGTGCACGAACACGTCTGTCTGTTCTGATTTCCACGTTTAATCTAGGATAAATGGAAATTTTTTGTATCTCATAAAGTCAACTGAAAGTATACAACTTTTTGATGAGTTGTCAAATATTCTTCTATTCGATCCGAGTTAGCAATAAAACAAACTAGTAAAAATAAGTGCTTTATTTTACGATTTCCACTAAACTGTTGGCTATATAAAATCTTTTACGGGGTCTCTAGGCGAAGGGTTCCGTAGAGAGACATGTACTTTTTATGTCGAACGTGAGTGAAATTATGTCTGCTTGGCTTGATGTTTCGCTGGTCTTAGTGCTGGCAAGAAAATAAGCTATAATTGTCGATGAAAAATTGTTGCCCCGCTCAGATACTAATGCAAGGTTTGAAGCGGTTGCGAAGTATCAAATCTGAAATCGCCGTATCTGTAAACAGCTCACTTATCGCCGAGGCTTAAACTGTCTTATTACATGAGATGGTTAAACCGAAGTCTAATAAAACCTAGGTTTTAAGATAGTCCCGGATCGTTTTATTATATGACTTTAGAAAGGGACGAATACATTTAAAACCTGGGTTTTGCTAGACTGCTTCTTGGTTTCATCTAGATTAATATAAAAAAAATACAATTCTCTTAGTGATGACCTCTTCATATTATAATCCTAACTTCCTAACTAATATTATAAATGCGAAAGTGAGTTTGTTTGTTTGTTACGCCTTCATGCCTCAACTACTGAACGGATCATCATGAAATTTGGCATGTAGAGAGCTTACGGTATGGAGAAGGACATAGGCTTTTTATCTCGGGAACGCGGGTGAAACCGCGGGACAGCTAGTTTAATATAAGGATAAGTATTTTATCCTCATATTATACCTAAGTGGAGTATTTGGCCATGCCTAGAAGAGAACTCGTTCTCAAGTTCAGCTGCTGAAACCCCGTTAGATGCTTGGCGATCGATTTTCAACAGGCCGGACGATGGTCAATTTTTCCTCACGATTTTTTCCTTCACAAAAGGTCAAGCTTAGGAATTGTTCAACCTTATTCAACCATCCCCATTTTTACACCGAACCACAAGACGCCGGGAAAATTTTCCCCCGTACGTTGTTGACATACCGAAAATACGGACACAGTGTTTTGCATCCTCATTTATAATGCGGACAGCAAGAGAGTGGAACTTGCTTCCGGCGTCTGTGTTTCCTGACGTCTATAATCTAGGTACTTTCAAGGCCAGAGTGAATAGGTTTCTTCGGCGTGTTTCATCTTAGGCTTCGTCATCGCCCCTAATGGGCGGGTCAGTGGCCAAACGCAAGCCCATTTAATTTAAAAAAAAAAGCTCATTTTAAAATCGAACTCGCGATATTTGCCACAGTATTCAATATCACCACTACTAAGCTATCGTCGCTTTAGACACTGACAGTTTGCTGTCATTTTGTTGTCTGACTCGACACTTACAAGTGTCGAATCATGGTGTGGCGTAATTGCCGTTGTCAGTCAAGTGACTGGCACAAAACATCGATAGACTCGCTGTCGACTATATACAACACTAAATTAACTTTTTATTTGGGGAAGAACTTGTGTTTTATTACTTTGTTGCTTTTAAGTTTGAGCCTTCAGGTGGATGTCCTTGGACATTTTTCATAATAGATACTTCCAAATTCCCGAACTACGCAAGTTTTGTCGTTAAGAATCTACGTATGATTTTTTCTATTTTAAGTATATTTGGAAGTTTTGATTTCTTTTTAATGTTGTTCTTCTTGTTTGGGTTTTTAGTACAGCGTTTACTTTTATTAGCAAAGCTGTATCTTCAAGAATACGTTGGGGCCAATAAAACTCAATACTTTTTTAAATAGATAAAATTTCGGTATCAATTCGTCTAAGAATGATCAAATGATGAAGAGTTTTTTTACCATAAAAAAAAAAATAAGAGCGCCTTGCGATACGCTATAGCAATCAACTGCAATCCATTGAATTGCTTGAAAGGTTGAGCTGGAACAAAAGCAATCTTTGATAAATCCATCATTATTATTGGATAATTTTACATTGATATCTGAAATTATTTCTACTCCTATCCTCCAAATTATTTGTTGTGCAATAAAGTTAGATTTGCTCAAGAACGTAGTTAACAGAATAACTAAGCTTCACATCTGGTTTTGAAATTTTGAGGAAACTAACGTTTTCTTTTTAAATGTACTTCCGGCCTTGAAACAAACTCACTACATTGTAGGAGTCAAGAAATGCATTCTACGGAGGAAATAGCCATAGAAAAGTTTGTTCAATAGAATAGTAAGGAATCTTCAGAAATCGTAGTAGAAATATTCAGAAAGGAGAAAATACTATATGCAATCGCAGTCTTAACGTGTTGTACGTTGCCTCGTCTAAACAAGAACTTCAGCTATCGTGGAGTCAAGGTTAGGGATGCCACACATCCTGAAAACACTAAAGAAAATAAACTGCATAATAGGGATGTTGCCTGGGTAAAAATATAATAATTCTAATTAGTCCGTCAGTTAGATTATCAAAAAATATTGGACACGTATTTTTTGTTTTACCAAATCATTAACAATTGACGAAGATAAAGCGCGACAAAGTTCGGGAGTGAGGGCTCGTGACGTCACTTGTTACTAAAAAGTGTACCACACCATGACGTCACGCGATACTTCAACAAACCATATCTTCGTATTTTTTGTTTCATTGACAAAAGAAAAAATACGTGTCTAATATTTTTTGATGATGTAAATGACGGACTAAATATATTTTTTCAGGAAAGTAGCCTATTGGATAATTAGATTCGACGTTATAAGGTCCTTTGTAAAATTAACTAAACTTTATAAATAAATAATTTTTGAGTATAAAATTTAATTAAATTTTATGAGGTACTAACTCACGATATCTTTCCTTGTCTCGCTCCGTGTCACTTTTTGTCTCAGATATAGATATGGTCAGCCAAAACGGCTCTACGTGTTTCTAATTTAGTGACTATGAATCTGGGACATTATCTTATTTTTTATTAGTTTCTCCTAGGTATCACTGCATTTCCGAGGAATATTATGATTTTCTGGGATAAAAAGTATCTTATAATGTTATTCCAAGATATGATCTATCTATGTGCCCAGTTTCGTCCAAATCCGTTCTGTAGTTTTTGCGTGAAAGAGTAACAAACATCCTGAGAAACTTTCTCGTTAATATACGAGCAATATAAAAAAGTCATTAACTTATCATGAAATATTTCCTAAACCATGCATGCTTCTTAAAGTGAAAGCAACATTCAAATATATTTAATAAAGCATAAAAAACACCAAATTGAAACAAAAGAATAATAATTGTATGTGTTACAGAACGAGTAAGAAGAAAGAACTTTATTACTAGGAATTTGCAAGTGGTAGAGTGTTAACCCTACAGTCGCTGACTGTTTGAAATTCACCGCTTGCCCGTCACACTCAGTACTTTGTGTGCATAGAGAATATTCGCAGATGGGTACGCGGCGCGGTCGCGTTACAAATACACAGAATAAAAAATAGAGTAGGCACTTATTAGAATATATTCACATATTACCCACGATAAGTTCCCAGCGCATGGTCGGAATATAATGTGCGTACCTCTTGTACAGTGTCAACACGTGTTAGTTTTGTCGCCAAATGGTGATGTAAACAGATTGGTGTTACGGGGGTGAATATAGATGGTTGGTTAGGAATATAGCAGGTGGAGATTTGGAGATGGCATATTTTCGAAACCTATGTTGGATTAGTTAGTCATGCTGAACAACTTTTACTAAAAAAAAATTGAGACTTCATTGGTGGTCCCATAGTAAAAGTTGTTTAGCATGACTAATCCCACATAGGTTTCGAAAATATGCCATCTCGAAATCTCCACTTAGTATATGAAAGCTCAAGACTTGATTTCCTTACTAACATCCTTCGTAATTCAATAATACGATTAGGGATGCTATAGAGCTCAGTAACTGTAACAGGAACTATCGGATATCCGAAACCGTAACCGAATCTGATATAATTGTTTCGAATAATTTCGGACAGATAGGGGCCTAGTCTAACTGAGATGCGTTATGCGTTTTTTTCCCGGCTGACTCACGCGCTTTCTTAAAAAAACTTATATCCGTAACTGAAACTATCGGATATCCGAAATAAGTTCATATTAAAAGGGAAGATCTGTCGCCAGGCTGAGTCATCGTGTCTGGGGACTGCGGTCTAACTGTAAATATGTAAATTAGACAATTGTATATATGCAGATCGTTATTTGAACTTGGACATCGCGATGCAGGATCTTGTAGCCTCATCTGTCTATCTGCGTTTGAATATTCTGTGTGTTACTGATAGATATCGCGATAATTACGCAAAACCATCAATCCACAATCATCTGCCAAGAATAGTAAAGAATAAATGAAAGTAAAATAATTGGACTGTTTTACAAAAACCTTAAACCGACTTCAAAGTACACTAAGAAGTAATCAAATCCTGATCTAATGACAATGGTCCCAAACGGGAAGCGTACCCTTTCAAATAAAAAAATAATTTTCCAAATCGGTTAATAAATGACGGAGTTATGAGGTAACAAACATAAAAAAAAAAAAAAAAAACATTCGAATTGAGAACCTACTTTTTTTGAAGTCGGTTAAAAACAGCCTGTGTGTGTTTTTTTTTCAAGAATCAACAAACAGTATACACACTAAAATAATTGATAAGAGGTATTAACAAAAGAAACTTAACAAATGTGAAATTTCTTTTGTTAATACACCAACCACGTTGACCATAAGTTACACTAAATACTTAGACTTAAACATGATAGAAAACTAAAAGTGACGAATGATTTATTTAAATACACAAATATTTTCGTCACATATCAGTGTTACGATAAGGAGTATGCTCCTTAAATTATAGCACTTAAAAAGCAATTAAAATGTAAAACAATAAGGATATGCCAAGACGATAATAATAAATACAACCATAATGGTGATGAGGGATCGCTATTACAGTTCATTAGCAGATCCAATACAGACCTCTTAAAACGATCCACACGTTTCTGAAATATGTCTATGTTTTTGATGTTGTGAAGAACATGACATTCGTTTGGTTCACCTGTTTACAGTAGTACCCAATTAATATGGCTTACCGATGTACCTGCGCAGAAGATACATTTTCAAAGCGCCGGAAACGCTATTGGTCGACAGCTGCCGTCATGTTAGCGCGCGCCTTGCGGAAGGGCGTGGCTTGCGAGTGAGACGGAACTAAGAGCTGCAGTGTATTATGAACCTTATAGTAGTGATCTAAGGTTGATTTTAAGTTTGAAGCATTCTTTCGTTAATCTTCGCGGCCGTACTTTCTTTTCTGTACGAACGAAGATTCATGACGCGCCATATAAGTTGGGTAATACTGTACGACCTTGTACTCGATTTCATAATTTACACATATATGAACTAGCTCTCTAGATAACTTATATCAAGTTAACAATCGTTATTCGTAACTTCTCGCTCGTCCTTTTGAGACCGTATCCGTGCCTAGTGACTCTGTGGCGCTGCGTCGCATTAAATGATTATAGTATAAATAAAACAGTAAACTAACTCGAACCTCGTGAACAACATCAGCTAAGGCTTACGTGTCAGTGTCAGAGACTAGTTCAAAACCGGTCTTATAAGACCCTAAGTCAGGAATGTCAGTGTCAGTTTTTAAGATTTTGTGCTTAATTTAAGTAAGAAAGAAAGAAAGAAAGAAAGAAAAGATATTTATTGCCCCACAGGGTGAAAGTATACACTAATGTTTACAAATTTTTATAAAGACAAAGTAAAAATACAGGAACATAATCTATGTGTACACACTTAAGTACCTGATTATAATTATTATTAAAGTATTGATATGAGTCTATGTCCCAAAGTACAAGCTGTGCTTAGTTTGTGATCATGTGTGAAGACGAATTATTATTTGGAGACTGTTTTTTATTTTTTTTTATTTTTTATAGGCCTGTGTTTGACCGCAATCTCACCATGGTAAGTGATGATGCGGCCGAAGGTGGTAAGCACACAAAGCCTAGAAGGACATGGCTCTCAAGTGCAGCTGTCGGAACACACCGAAAGGTGCTTGGCGACAGATTATATATATATACAGTATAATGTTTGTCTTTGGGTTTATCGCTCTTTGATGGCTTTTAGGAAAACCTGCAATCTATGTATAAGATGAATATTGGAAAGTGCAATAAGGCGATCTCTTGTATGTGCATAAGAGTTGTTTGTTGACTTACTGTACTCTATTTACTGTGGCAGAGTTCGGAAAATACGTTCGCAGATCAAAGAGTAAACTCCACTGCATTACAACACGTGTTTGTACTGCTTCGAGGATTTTATTCAATCTTTTGTTTTGTCGTAGCATATATTTCACAACACCATTATGTGTTCCGTAATACAGTGTTGTATCGTCGCGAGCTTTAAATTGGGACCTAATAAGGTTGAATATCGTATAGCAACCTATTAAAGAGCTACTATTTTACAAGCTTTTCATTAACTTGCAATGTATGTATATATACAGGTCGTTGTTTTGGTCAGCGACGAGCGACTCAGGGTCGATAATACAAATGATACTGGTGCTAAAAAAAATATAAAAAAAATACTTTATTTTTTTTAAATAATAAAAATAAGAAATTTAAAATTTTGAAAATCATGTAATAAGCTAAAGTATAGACATAATATTCAACGGGAGTACGAGGGAGTAAAGGGGTGGGGCGATGGCGGCTTGCGCCTAGCTCTAGTCTGTGCACGTGCCTAGTAACCATACTTTGCAGTAATTTTATTTCAAATTGAATAAGGTATTTCTCAATACATTTACAGTATTTAATGGAATTAAGTCCAGTTTTGGGGAATATATATTTTTTACTACCGCTCCTGGGTCGCTTGCCGCCGACCAAAACAACACCCTGTATATCTAACTATATATGTTAGGTTGGAATCTTGCAAGTCGAATTTCACCCACCTCTACGTCATATCTAGAGAATTTTTTATTGTTAATTATTTTGAAAAAAGCCAAACATAGTCAGAATGTCAATTTAAAAAAAAAAGTAAGCCTTACTGAGTTTCTTGCCGGATTCTCCACGGTTGAAGGCCGAGTTCCGAACCGGTGGGACCTTCATAAGTGCCCTTGTTGGACCTAAATTGAATAAATGGCTTTGACTTACAGTTTCTGGAATTCTATATGTTTCAAGTCCCATCTGTGAGTCAACGCGCAACGGGCTAAAATGTTCGCGGGTGTACCTATACATAATAACACATTACCGCGTAAATATACAATGTAAACATCGGTGTTGCTGTTCCTACTAATAATATTACTTAATATTTTAGATCTTTTTAAATTACGCAAAATAATTCATAATGAATCTAGCCCTTTAGGGACCAGTGCCTCATCGATTGTTCAAAGGTTTCATTTTGTCTTATTGAGTCCCCAAAAATTTTTTTATTGAAACCAGAATTGGTTCGAACTGTGCGGGCTCAAAGGAGCTTCCTTCCGCAGACGCTCAGACTGTGGAATGAGCTCCCCGCCGTGGTTTTCCCAATGGAGTACAGCATGGAGTTCTTTAAAAGGGGTGTGAGTGAAGAGATTTCTGCAGGGTCGGCAACGCACGCGTGATACCCCTGGTGTTGCAAGCAAGGACCGTATGCTTGTTTGCCACCTAAGTGGTATAAAAAAAATAGTACCTCCACCTTACGAATAAGGCAGCCAAATATCTTTATGTTGTGTTCCTGCGCGTGAGTAAGGTCGACAGTGCTCATTGGGGAGGAAAGGATCGGTGACGCGTGAGTGATGCTTCGTAAGTTGCTAGCGTTCATATGGCTACGGTAACCGCTTACCATCAGCCGGGTCGTATGCTTGTTTACCGACATAGTCGTATAATAAAAAAAGATAACTTTTCGATTTAACACAACAAAAGTAAGATTAATAGAGCTGATTCTCCGAACCGTAATACATTTTATAAAAGTTACATAATCAATAAGAATATTCACATCGTTATCGGTAAAAAGATTTTACCATTTACTTTACATTGTTTATAGCGCAAGGTAAATTATCGAAGTAAACCTAACAAGGGTTGAACCCAGTGTCCGTGGAAGCCCGGGCCATCGCGGGTATTACCCGTCCCGGGATCCCGCTAATCCCGGGAACTGGCCGATCTCCAACAAAGGGAATTCTGTCGCATTATGTAGACAAAGCTTTACGTAATAGCTCCATAATAGTCTTTAATGTAATGTTACTTTAATAAAATTGTTGTAGGATCTTGGAACGTGGATGGTGGGTAGAAAATACGGGGTAATGCTTGGTGAAGTTCGATGTTTTCTGCGAAACTTTTCATCATTAATAAATACGAGTAAACCTTACCATTAGGAGGACCTTCCTGCCTAATTAACTTCCTATAAGTTGTTGTGAAAGGTTCTCGAGTGGCGACTACGTACTGGAAAGCGCCGAGCGGGACAACCTCTCACCAGGTGGACCGACGACGGTCAGAGTCGCTGGGCGCCGCTGGATGCAAGCGGCCCAGAACCGTTCGAAGTGGAAATCAATGGGGGAGGCCTATGTTCAGCAGTGGACATCCATAGGCTGATATGATGAAGTTGGTCAGTGCTTTTTATTAACTTGCGATGTATGTATGTGTGTATTCTTATTAGGGTCATATCTTGCAAGTCGAATTTAACCCACTTCCAGTGGTCGGATTGATTTGATTTTTGGTATACATTAGTATATTGGAAGACAATGCAAGTACAGTTAACAAAAAAACTTGTATTAAAAATGATTTTTTTAACAAAAACTTATTTTAATTCACTTCAAGAAAGTTGACGCTACAGAATTTACCAGTCGTGGTGGCCGACAGAGGTGTGCATGTGCCCCGCTTTGTGTTTTTTTCACTTAAGGGGTGTTTAAAAAAGCGACTTAATACGCGTGGCCTGAAGAATGATTTCCCAAAAGCGATAATGATTTTGGAGGTAATTCTAGACCTAGTAATTGCAAAAAATATCTTCAAACAGATTTGATTAACATTCAGTAATCGTGACTTGTGCGTTTAAACAGATTTTAGATTTGACAAAGAAAAGACAAAAACACCTGAAATTATTAGCTGTGGATTGTTAATCAATGGTTTACGATAGATAATTCAAATAAAATCAATTATAACGTCTAACCAATGTATAAATTAGACAATTCGTGCTACGAAATCAAAACGTTAGTTGATTTGAGAGACTCAAAGCAGACCAATTAGGGATAATCAACATTTATTGTTTTTTTGTGTAATTTAATCAGATTGGGAAATGTCATTAAATATTCTTGCCAATTTTATAAATGTTAAAGTAGTTCAGTCTGTATTTCTACGACTAAACGATGGGGTATACGATGGTATTTGTCACTCAGATAGCCTTAGTACGCAGTCTTCATTTTATCCCGGGAACGCAGGTAAAACCGCGGCTAGAAAATCAAAAAATCTGATTACATTTGTTTATTTTTAATTAAACTACTAATAAAGCTACTAATGATATTAATGAGTTGTAAATATAATTGAATAATAAAAAAACAAAAAACCCGACTGCGTAAAACCAAAAATAAATGAAAAGAGAAAAAAAAGCTCTTTATTCTATAGAAATTTGAATTTAACTTGGATTTTATAAGGTATTGCACTCGGGGACAAACCAATAACCTAAGTATGTATTTTTTCTGTAATATTTGTTTATTCCCGACTTCGGGAATATTTTAAACTTTGCTTATGTAAGCTTTAAGTCGGTTAAGCTTTTTCATAAATGTTGCGAACACCTGACTTAAAGGTACCGGGAACCACTGAGCCGCGCTAAAGTGATTGTTGGGCAGTCGCAGATAACAGAGCTGGCTTTACGCTAGTGATTGGAATCGAGACTGGTATTCAGGGTTCAATAGGCATTTTATATCTTGTAATCCTAGTAATAAAAGCCTTAAAATTTCCACTGATTCAAGTCCAACGATCATTGTTTACCTTTAAGATGAACCTACTGTTAAAGTCGAGGAAATCTATAAACACGAATAATAGTTGTAGCTGTAATTACTACGTTATCTACTTGTTTTGGAATCTTCTTTACTGCAAGAAGGCCACTTGGGTGGGCCTTTTTTGAGTGAAGGTTGCTGGTTTTGTCTCTACGTGTACTATTATGAGTAGAGACACTGACACTCCTCGCGATTCGGTCGCGAATTGTAATTTGTCGGCGCCCGCACCGTAATGATGAAATAGTACTATAGTAGTGTCCCGCCCATCGACCAATAGTCTCACCGCTCGCTGCGTATGCATTTATTAGATCGCTATTATAAAGTGCCTATGGTGTGCTGATTAAGGTACCTAATAATATATTTTTTTATATGGATGGATATTCATGGATAGTCGTATTCAAGATCCGTTTCTAGAACGTGAATTTAAGTCAAATCTTGAGCCAACGTTGCATTAATTTAATTCCTAAACCTATGACATAGGGTTAATTCTCGAATGACAATCTATTGATTTGATTACCGCACTAGAAATAAGGCCTTATAGCGGCGACCACGTCTCGGTTAGTTTAGTGTGGGACATGCTTTAAATATATGGGGCGAAAAAAAAGTTTGTCGGCCTGGGCTGTATGTGGATAGGAACCAGAGGGTACGACATCCTCTGGGAGCATATTGTAGGGATTAGAAAAAGGTGGTAGGTGGTAGCTTGACGAGGCAAATGGACTTCCACCTAAAACTTATTGTAAGATTACGACATTTACCGCGACATTTACCATTTAAACGAGTTCTTGACTGGAGACCACGCACAGGCAAGCGAAGTGTGGGACGCCCCCCCGCTAGGTGGACCGATGACCTGCGAACCTTGGCGGGCGGTGGGTGGATGCGAAAAGTGGAGGACCGGAAGAGGTGGCGACTATTGGGAAAGGCCTATGTCCAGCAGTGGACGACCACAGGCTGATGATGATGACGACATTTACCAGAGCATTCGAGGTCATTACCACAGAGCTAATAGCCTTAAAATGTTTTATGGAATGGTCCACCAAGGTTGAATGAATGTGTATTTATTTTCTTGATTGCGCTAACGGAATTACCCCGAAATTTTTCACAATTCAATAATAAAATTACACCGAATCTGACAATTACGGGTACATCGATAAACAACGATTTCATTTCATAAAGTAAATTCTGTTTCCACCAATTTCACTCGTCCAATTTATGTGTCCACTACATGTATAATTCAACAATGGATTTTAAACAATTCACGAGATGCGAGTTTTGAGGCCAGAACAATGACAAGTTTTAATGGGCCCACAGGGTACTTCTGTTGCGTTTTGGATTTGGTCCAACTGATGACGTACCTAGGACTTTTGAATACCACCATCGTAACAGTCCAGAGTTTTATTTACCTGATATTATGGGTATGAATCTAATGAGCTGTTTGTGTGATTGGTTGGCTACCACTCTCAAATTGTTGAGCGTTGTTTATTATAATACTAGCTGTCCCGCGGTTTCACTCGCGTTCCCGGGATAAAAGATGCCTATGTCCTTCTCCATACCATAGGCTATCTGCATGGCAAATTTCATGATTATCCGTTGAGTAGTTGAGGCGTGAAGGCGTAACAAACAAACTCACATTCCCATTTATAATATAACTAGCTGTCCCCCGCGGTTTCACCCGCGTTCCCGGGATAAAAAGTAGTCTATGTCCTTCTCCATACCATAGGCTATCTGTATGCCATATTTCATAATGATCTGTTGAGTAGGTGAGGCGTGAAGGCGTAACAAACAGACAGACAAACTCACTTTTGCATTTATAATATTAAATTAGGATTTATTGGTATTTTTATATAATCTTATCCTAAATTTGCATGTTATTGTAAGCGCTCGTTATGTATGTACCTTAATTAGCCATCCTTAACCGATCGGCAAAGTTAACCAATCACCGGTGTGGACGGTATTCGGATGGGTGACCGCCTAGTAGTATTTCAATTAAAAATAATAATAAATATCCTAGGACATTCCTCACACACGGTGATCTGATCCCAAACTAAGCAGAGCTTGTACTATGGAAACCAGATAACTGATATAATTAGGAATTAAGAATTAAGAAAATTTAAATAAATAAATAAAAAAAAAAAACATATACTACTTTTTGTTTGTAAATACATAATATACATAATTACACCCAGACTCAGGACATACAGACATGTTCATGCACACAAATGCATGTCCAGTGTGGGAATCGAACCCACGACCTGCGGCGCGTAAGGTGAACCTTAACCAACTGCGCCAACTGGCCCGTCAAATTCGATCGTTTTCCGTGTTTCGGAAGGCACGTAGAGTAGAGCCGTTGGTTCCGGCAGCATATCCAAGTTCTTTGGTTCTATCACTTTATTGTGATAGTCGTTAACCTAGAGCCGGAAGGCAGTGGAAAATGATGAGCTGATGTGATGACACTTTTCATTTAGCTTCAACTCTGGTAATTCATATCACTGCATTACTCCGTAGACTAACATCCACAATCTACACGTATTGACTATCAAAGATGTTTCTAAGCAAATAAGGCAGATTTTTCACGTTTATGACAATCGAGTGCAGTCGTGGTTGCACCATTTCGTCGTAATATATGTCTTCCATTGCGTTCTACCTGAAAACCAGTTGTGTTTTATCGCATCGCATCGTACACGGCGACGCTCGTGCACTGTGAAATATTACACACTACATTTTATGCTATGCTTGCGTTGAATTTGTTTTCTTCTGAATGTGGAACTGGGATCCTTGCCGATCGCAGCAGCGGTAGCAAAGAGGAAATTCCTCTATATACGAGTATACAGGGTTATTGGTAAAACATAAACTACCTCTCAGGACTATATTACCAACTTAAACAACAACTTTTGTTCTATGACTTTTCAAACAAAAATAAAAATATTTAAATTCAACGTTCTAAATGTTAAAAACTCTGCGCGTAGCAAAAGACTGAGTGACAGTGCACGGGAGGCGTAGGTACAACAAAATATAGAATTGAAATGTGTTAGATAGAACAATGGCATCTTGAAAGTTAGTTTTTGGTAAATGTATTATGTTTTGTAAAAAGTCATAGAGGTTGTTGTTTATGATGTTAGTAATACAGCCCTCCAAGGGTGTTAATGTTTTACCAATATCCCTGTCAAAGTCAAAGCCATTTATTCAGCTTAGGCCCTAGTAGCCCTACTTATGAAGGTCAAAGCTACTAAAGTTACCACCAGTTCGTAAGTCGGCCTTCAACTGAGAAGAACAGGCAAGAAACTCAGCAAGGTTACATTTTTCAAATATATTTTTTGGACCATCTGACTAAATTTGCTATTATTTTTCGAAAACATTACTTTTAATATATATATATTTTTTTTATCTAAATATCAATGTTTGTTTGTTTATAACGTATGTCATTGTGTTCCTATACCATTCTTCAGATAGCGATGGAATTTTGGTAAACTGTTGGGCCTGCCTGATGGTAAGTGGTTACTTAACCTATAGACGCTTACAACTACAACTCGCACGGTGTCGTTAACATTTCTCCACACCCTAAAGTCATTTGAATAAAGCCAAAATGTCGATTAATTTAGTAATTAAATAATAACTCAAAAATAACAAACGGGCTGCAATTTTACAAACCTAATCATAATGTCATTTAAAATGAGAGAACTATTATATTAAATAATCATAGTATTCAACAAACTAATAATTTCACTAGTGCCGACTTCAAAAGCTGAAAGCGAATCAATTGGAGTGCTCCACGATTTCAATAGAGGCAGCTTAGTGTTGTAATTAATCATTTTGTCTCGTCACTTTACAGATTATTGTCGCTTGAACGCTTCGTAGACGGTCGCCTCTTTTAGAATTGATAAACTTATTATATAGGTTGTTGTATTTACATGTTTTAATTAATATTTTCTTATCCAGCTGCACTTGAGAGACAGTTTTTAAGGCTTTAGTAGCAGGCGACTACATAGTACTTATAACTTTTATAATATTATTAAAATAAGTTCTGTGTTGTGATTATAATCTATAAATAATATAAAAGTAATGTTAATACTTATCTATGTTTTAGTTAGTTCTATTTTCGTCGAATGGCGTGCAAGAATAAAATATTTTTCTTTTCATTTCATTCATTTAATTTTCGTTTCATTCCATTAAATTCATTTCATTTAAATTCAAAATGGTTCTTTTTGTTTTTTGTCAGGTAAAATTCAGCGTAATTTGATGGGTTACTCTTTATTAAAATTGACTTCAAAGAAATGTGTCAATAGTTCAGAGCTTGGGGTGTCATTATTAGTAGAGTTCTGGGCTATTAGTCACCTTATTATAAATCGTTCTCAAGATGGAGGACAAATATACATACATACATTATTACTCTGAAAACATTAAACTCTTTGTTTCGGGCACAGTGCAACTTATTAGCCAAAATTATATATATTGAAATAATAATTAGAAATAAACTACACTATATACTAAATTCAATTCTATTTTATCATTGTCGATAGAATTAACCGTCTCGCGTCCTTATTAAAATGAGCCCGCTGTATAACGTAGTTCGAGACGTCCATAGACAAATATAAAAGGAGTTTTCGGAAACGGAAGCCGATTGTGATTATGACGCTTTTCCCGTCTCTCCCCATTATTATTTTTATGACAACAAAGGACAAAACAATATGATGTATTGGTAGCCAAGTGGCTTTGGAAGCAATTCGGCCGTATTTTAATGTCCGCCTATTCGGAACGAGGTGATTAATCATTTTGGGGCAAGCCGCTGAAATAAAACGACCTTTGACCTTTGTAAGGTTGGACTTTTCTTTGTGCTGGGAGATAAAGTGTGGCCCCGCAGCTTACTCACTGGACTAAATCTTTATTTGTGTTTTATTGGTCGGTAGATTTAGACCAATTTAGAAAAGTCGCTTTTTAGGGTTCCGTACCCGAAGGGTGCCAAACGGGACCCTATTGCTAAGACTCCGCCGTCCGTCCGTCCGTCTGTCTGTCTGTGGGCTGTATCTCATGAACCGTAATAGGTAGACAGCTGAAATTTACAGAAAATGTGTATTTCTATTGCCGGTATAACAACAAATAATTAAAATGAAATTAAATTAGAAATTAAAGGGGGCACCCACACAAGAAACGTTTTTTTTCATAGCAAAGTTGAGTTAGTTAATATTGTACGGAACCCTCCATGTGCGAGACCGACTCGTATTTGGCCGGTTTTTATTAAATTTTTAAAAGTAATGTTCCAGCTTAGTGTTAGGGTTTCGCACTCAAAGGTGTCAATGGGATCCTTTGCTAAGCCAATTTCAACCAAAAGAGGAAGCAAGTTTCAATGTTCATCGTATAGGTACGTATCTATGAAATATATCACGGCTAATAAAAAAACCAACATTATGAAATCATAATTTAAGGTGGCTCCCATGTAATAATAAAATTAGTCCTTGTTTAATATAGGATATCTGCATCCTAAATTTCATGATGATCCTTTGAGTAGTTAAGTCGTGAAGGCGTAATAAACAAATAAACTCACTTTCGCATTTATAATATTAGTTAGGATAGTTAGAATTAGGATTACTTTGCATTAAATATAACTATTGACAACACTTGTCCATTCTCCCTCAGAATTATTCACACTGGACCCAATCTTATTTGAACTTAATTTGTTTGCCCTCAACTTTCAACAAAATATGTTAATTTGCCTAAATTGGTGAGACAGTAGGCTGAAAAGGGTTGCTGGCCACAGCGGTAGAGGCCTTAAAACCTAAATATTTATTGGGAAACTGGTGTGTTTGGAAAGGAAATATGTAAAGCCTATAATAATTTATATAGCAATTTATAAAGCAATATAAACTTCATAGTAACGGTTTTTGTAACAATAAATTAGTGTAAATTTTGTACTTTAAATAAATTATTTATTTAGGTGTCCTTTGACTGTTTGGCGATACGCGCGGGCGAGGAAAACAATAGAAATCAATTGTTATTTTTTAACCGCAAGTCAAGGGAAGTCAAGCAAGTTAAGAGGTGTTTTTTGACGTTCTGAAGATAGTTTTTTAAACAACCAACATCAAAATGTCTCCATAGTAAGTGTTGATGGTAAACACAGAAACTGTAGCAGGAAACTATAGAGTCTCAAGTCATTTCACGTGGTAGCCAGCTAGACGTCATACAAAGTAAGTAAACCACTGTGCGAGCTATGGTTATTTCACTGTTTTTCTTCACCAAAAACTACTAAAGCTAACTAGTCATATTTGAGTTTGGAGTCGGTTTTATTTTTCAGGTTCTTTTTATGCGACGGATTCGGTAAACAAGCATACACCCGCCTGATGTTAAGCAGTTGCTGTAGCCATATAGATGCTTGCAACACACGAGGCATCGCCCACGCGTTACCGACCCTCCCCAATGAGCTCTGTCGACCTCACTCACGCGCAGGAACACAACATAAAGTTATTTGGCTGTGGTATTCTGTAAGGAGGCGCTCGTGGTGTGGCATGATAAGCCGTTCTTAATCGATCGGCAAGTTAAGCTACCACCGTCGTGGTCGGTACCTGAATGGGTGACCGCCTAGTGGTATTTCAAATCGAGCGTTTCCGTGCTTCGGAAGGCACGTAAAGCCGTTGGTGCCGGTTATCACTTAATTGTGATAGTCGTTAAGCTAGTTGGAGGCCTTCTAGGCGGCTTGAAAACTCCAACAGTAGGTAGACCACTAGCCTACCTCCACCGATCCGCAGTGGGCACGCGTGGTGGAGTATCTGCCCATTCCCTTTCACCCTGATTTGTGAAAGGAGGCTTGTGCTCAGCAGCGGGACATTATAGGCTGATGATGATGATGATGATTCTGTAAGGTGGAGGTACTTCCCCAGTCGAGCGAATAAACGCTATGCTCTACACCGGTTGGTATTGCTAATGTCCGACTGTATCTTGGAATTTCGAAATTCGAAACTTCGATTGACTGTAGTTCTAATATGAGTTCGAAATACATTAGAACTCATGAACATTCGCACTCGTTTCTATGAAACACTCGAACGTGTAACTTCGTGGTAACTTCAGTAAATGTGACCTTCATAAGTGCCCTTCTGGGGCCTAAGTTGAATAAATGGCTTTGACTTTGACTTTGACTTTGAACACTAGCTTAAATAATTATCTTTTCTCCTCTCCGGGCGGAAAGCGTCAAGTTTCGTCCCGCTGCCGCGCTGCGCTAAACGAAAATGCCGATTTCCGTCGAGGAGAAAAATAGTATACACACCTTGGGCAGGAAAAAACGAAAGCCTCAGATCACATCAAATGTATGTCGACAATTATTCGACAGACATTTCTTACTTTTCTGCCCTAGGTGAGTAATATACTATTGTTATCGCTTCACATTGGCTAGTGTAACAGCAAGCCATTTGAAGGAGGCTTTCATACTTGTATTTATTTAGGCTGAAACAATTAATCAGCGACGCGCGGTGTTTAATGTATATTTAAATAATAAACACTATTTTGTTTCAAGTGTCGCCAGCTTCATTTGACTCGCTACGTGATTCATTTATCTGGAGACTTGTTCTTCAATTCAATTATGTTGGCGTTGAAAAGGATAATTAACCTCATTTGTTAAATGTGACGGGTTATATGATGGAATGCATAATAGTACATATTATTACATATTATACACATTATTATTATTAGTACATATTATTATGATGATACAGTAGTACCCAAGATACAATTTCAAAGCGCGGGAAACACTATTGGTCGGTAGCTGCCGCCATGTTAGCGCGCGCCATGCGGAGGGGCGTGACTTGCGAGTGAGACGGAACTAACAGCTGTAGTGTATTATGAACCTTATAGTAGTGATCTAAGGTTGATTGTAAGTTTTAAGCATTCTTTCGTTAATCTTCGGAGCCATACTTTCTTTTCTGTGCGAACGAAGATTCACGACGCGCCATATACTGTGTGCAAAGTATCATAATGTACTTTAAAGTAGGAGAGCTTTACAACAGATGTCGGCCCTGTTGTAGATGCAGGCAAGATCGTTGTCTAACGTAACCTAATCTGTCCTATTCTATTACAGGAAATGGTTTAAGCCAAGTTTAGTAAAACCCAGGTTTTAAGATAGTCCCGGCTCTTTTTACAAGCTTTTTATTGACTTGCAATGTATGTATGTAAAAAAAAATTCTGGAATACATTTTTTTTTTCTTCTTTATTTCTTATGTTCTGGTCAAATCTTGCAAGTTGAACTATACTATTCGGTATACATTAGTATATTGGAACTACAGTCACAAAAAAAAGCTTGTATTAAAAATAAATTTTGTAACAAAAAAACTTATTGTTATATGACGTTAGAAAGTGACGGATATTAATTAAAAACCTGTCCTCATTTCGTCAATTGTCCAGTGCAGTTTTATGCCGAGACATTTTAAATTTAAATTCAAATTCAAAATCATTTATTCCAATAGACCTTCGCAGGCACTGACTCTAAAACTCTAATAACGGTTCGGAAGGTTGCATTGGCTGAGAAGAGCCGGCAATAAATAACGTAGCTGATAACTTTACCGTGTCACATTACGCAATTCACAGTTTTCATACAGTCAACGAGAATGTCCATAGATTAGAAAGGGTACTATGTGAATATCTATACTTTTAGCTATCTGTACATACACCTTCTAATGAAATGTCACGACTCAGTAACATGTGCTGCAGAGCGAGTGAACTCAAGTCACTCAAGCATCGAGTGCCTTCTACACGTGTCTCCAGGCTCCACGTAACTGCGGAGCATCGACACGTGGCGTGATACTGATTCACTACATTGCCCTCTCGTATAAGGTGTGGTAATTGAGCGAATGTTAGCGGTAAATATTGTAATTTACCGCTAACATTCGCATTGTATCAAGTTACATCGTAACTTACCCAATATGAATTGGGTAAGTTACGATGTAACTCGCTACTCCCAAATCCTACTAAGATGAGGCGGGACACCCTTAACTGTTCATCTTGCGGAGTCCTAGAGAATGTTTATCATCTTCTGGTAGTATGCGTGAAGCGCTCGTGGTGTAGCATGATTAGTCGTTCTTAATCAATCAGCAAAGTTAAGCTACGCCTGTCGTGGTCAGTACATGGATGGGTGACCGCCTAGTGGTATTTCAAATCGAGCGTTTCCGTGCTTCCGAAGGCACGTAAAGCCGTTGGTCCCAGTTATCACTTAATTGTGATAATCGTTAAGGTAGTTGGATGCCCCCTAGGCGGCTTGAAAAATTCCAACAGTAGGTTGACCACTAGCCTACCTCCATCGATCCGCAGTGGACACGCGTGGTGGAGTATTGCCCATTCCCTTTCACCTTCATTTGTGAAAGGAGGCCTGTGCTCAGCAGTGGGACATTATAGGCTGATGATGATGATGATGTGTTCGAAGCGAGTCCATTACAGTAATCTTACGTACCCCTTGGATATAGGTCAATTCCTAAGCATCCTGACAGCACCCCTGTGCGGTGCAGCTGCTGCCTTGTATAAGATGATTTTCGATGTTGTTGAGTTGTGTGATTGTAAAAATAAATCCCATACAAAGGTTGATCGTTTACTAACGATGACGATTGTCGAGAACCGTCTGATGCGTTACTGACTCGCGCCCACGCAAGACGCAATGAACTCTGGCGGCCTTACGCGCAGGAATATAATTAATGCGTATTGCCTTCCCGAGTTTCTTGCCGGAGTCTTCTCAGTTTAAGTGTATTCCGAGCCGGTGGTAGATTCAACTGTATATTTACCAATTTAACGTTCATAAGTGCCTTACCAGGGCCTAAACTGAATGAATTACTTTTTGATTTTGATTTCGTAATTAGCTTTACATAACTTATATTTCCAAATACTGAAAAGGAGGTTGAATGAGTGGGTAGATGTGAAAATAGCTAGTAAAATATAAAATAGTAATATAGCAAAATATTTGATAAATAAACTTTTATCAAAAGGGCTTATGACTTGTCAGTATAGACACTAGAACATTAATTTGTTTTGTATAACCTGAAGGTCGCCTAATGTATTTCTATTTGTGAAAGATAAATATTAAAAATTGATGAAAGAAGACTGAAATCTTCGACTTCTTATCAAGCTTGCGTTTTGTACTAATAGTGCTTTCTTGTTGTATGTTTTTTCTAAATCAAGTTCTGATCAAGTTCTGTCAAATTATGGCAATATGAATATATTTTCCCTTAATTTCCGTCGTTGATTATTTAAAGGATTCCCATAACGGGGGGCTAAAAAGGAAGCTCGAGCAATATTGCTAATGGAATCAAATTTCGAGCAATATTGCAAATGGAATTAATTTTTCCGAATTTACAGTAGGAACCTTTTAATGAATTGAATTGATGAGAAAATAGAAAATAAATTATAATTAGAGGCTATTTTACAGAAAAAAATGGAGTTACGTAGGATCTATCAAGAATTCTAAAAAGAAACTATTAGCAATATTGCTCGAGCGACCTTTTTAACCCCACTGAAAACACATTGTGAATAAAAAAGTAATTTAAAAAAAAAAAAAATACTTCAACATACACTAAAAAGTATGAAATAACTCTAATCTGACACTGATTTGAAGTCAGTGAAATATTTTCAATGAAATACGTCGTGCTCTTTCGCTTCGATTTTTTTTAAATTAGTTTTTTATATCGTCATTTTTATTTTATGAAAAATTAAAAATGACGACTAGAATTTGACCAAGGTTTTGAGATGTTTTTCCTTTAACCCGTAGCTCGTATCAATAAGCCAGACCGTCACACATATTTGTCCATATCTTGAAAACTACTGAACCGATTTCGATGAAATCTTGCACTATTCCCTAAGTTGAAGTAAATGTAAACCAATAAAAAAGAATGGTTACAATCCGATTAATATCTTCGGAGATATGCGTGGACAAACATACATACATACAGACATACATGCATACAAACACCTATGAAATTTTGAAAATTTGTTTGGAAGCCCTAATAGATCATCATATGTGAATATATTGCAGTTCCAATAATATTACATACATACGTGTCGAATTGATCAACTCCTTTTTTTTGAAGTCGATTAATAAATAATATTATACCTCTAAATACAATACATTCCTTTCAAAAAAGGAGCTTACGAAACCATGTAATAATAAGCAACTACTTAATTCAAAAGAACAGCAAAAAAATCCATAATGGGGTACATCACTATGTCGATATAATATTCTCATTACGTTAACGCCACCCCATTAAGGATTCCCTTTGCGTCCGGTCCAGGGACGTAATGCCAAATATTCGGTTACGTTACTAAAACCTTTGATGTCAACCGACAATTTTATCAGAGAAAGAAATTCAGAGGGTTCTGGTATGGTATTATAATTTTCTTGTTTACATAGATATAAACAATCAATGGGTTTTTATTCCTGTACCTGAATTTCAGCTATAAGTTTATCTATTTACTAGCTGTCCCCCGCGGTTTTACCCGCGTTCTCGGGATAAAAAAGTATCCTATTGTACTCGAGGATAATGTAATTAGCAGGGTTGGATTCAGACCCCCAGAAAAATATTGTCTATGGAAAATAAAATTATACTACTTGTCGAAAATAATACTGTGTTTCGCGTTTTTCGTCGAGTTTGTTATGAATTTAAATAAAAATGCATTTGGAAGGAAATTTTAGTTTTATTGTTATTGTACAAATCAACCAAATTTATGCAAGTAGATGTTTATTTCAGCCAATTCGTCAATCGGAACTTCGTCTTTGGCATTGACACGACATAGCATGTCGTCAGATGGAATAAATTCAATACACATTAGGTACATTTACTTTCTTTCACAGGATCGCATGAGTCAATAGAGCGATTTACTGCAATTACAACAACGATTACAACTTTATTTCGTAATTAAAGTAATATTTTTAATTTATTTCAACCAATAACAGTAGCTATCGCCCTAAAGGTAAAATTATGGTATTTTCGCGTAGTATAATAGCATTACGATACTACATACTACATATCACAAAATTATGGTACAAATAGTATAATTATACTACGAAATCCAACCCTGGTAATTAGAAAACAAGACAAGAAGACAAGGTTAAGCTGGCATCCAAAAAGCTTGGAGTGCTCAACAGAGCGAGGCAGTACTTCACATCGGGGCAAAGGCTGCAACTTTATAAGTCGCAAGTCCGGCCTCATATGGAGTACTGTTGTCATCTGTGGGCGGGGGCACCTGGATACCAGCTTGGGCCTTTAGACTCGGTTCAGCGACGTGCCGCTAGAATTGTCGACGATCCCGAGCTCACAAACGGTTTAGAGCCCCTCAGTCTGAGGAGAGACTTTGCCTCTTTATGTGTGTTCTACCGCTTGTACAACGGGGAGTGTTCCAAGGAATTGTTCGACTTGATGCCCACGGCCACCTTCTACCATCGCAACTCTCGCCATCGACGGGGAATCCATCCTCACACATTGAAACCAGAATTGTTTCGAACTGTGCGGGCTCAAAGGAGTTTTCTTCCGCGGACGCTCAGATTGTGGAATGAGCTCCCCGCCGTGGTTTTCCCAAAGGAGTACAGCATGGGGTTCTTCAAGAAGGGTGTGAAGAGGTTTCTTCAGGGTCGGCAACGCGCGAGTGATACCCCTGGTGTTGCAAGCGTCCATAGGCTACGGTAACCGCTTACCATCAGGCGGGCCGTATGCTTGTTTGCCACCTTAGTGGTATAAAAAAAAAAAAAAAAAAAAAAAAAAGAAAGACATTTTCGAATCCGACTGGTAGCAGAGAAAAGCGCGTTATAACAAACAAACAATGCTCTTTAGGAATGCACTATTAGAATTCCGTACAAATGTGGCCATACTCCAGGAACTTGGTATCAAGCAGCATCTATCCTGCGTAGGCTCGCATCCTAACTTTATCTGGACACGTGTCGCGGCGTGGAGATTTCTCCATAGACGATTGGTGGTTCAGGGTAAAGTGGAGGGCACCAGAGCGCGTCGAAGATCACCCATGCGATGGACCGACCAAATTAAGGCCGCAACAGGCGGTCCCATCAATGACTGCACCAGAACGGCAGCAGAGAAGAATGGCCCTGATAAGGCACTTATGAACGTTAACAAAATGACTCTACACCGGTTCCAAATACAACCTGAACTGAGAAGACTCCGGCAAGAAACTCAGCACTATTCTACATGAACGTTGACTGGACTGGACCATGGTACACGGTGAGGGCCTAGTCACCTATGCTATTTCTAAAGACTCTTGACCCATTGATGATAAGAAATTTTGCGATATTACTGGGTGTGGCTTCGATCAAGAATGTTTTTTTTATATATGAGAAGTCGGTAAACAAGCGGACGGCCCGCCTGATGGTAAGTGGTTACCATAGCCATATGGACACTTGCAACAGACGGAGCATCACGCGTGACCCCCTCCCCAATGAGCTCTGGCGACCTTACTCACGCGCAGGAACACAACATAAAGTCATTTGAATGGCTGCGGTTTCCTGTAAGGGACTTCCCCAGTCGAGGTGCTCTTTGGACTAATCAATGCCACCTCTCTTATTAAATGAGGTAGAACGTAGCATTTATTTTAAAAAAAACAACAGTAATGCGAACATATAGAGTGACTGGTAATTAGTAAACGATACTTAGACAAATTGTACTCATGATAACAAACAACTTTTCCATAGAAACAAATAGGGATAGATAACAAAATCAAATAAAAGATGTTGTATTCTTATTCTTGTTCGGTACTAAATATTATGGGCTCATGTGCTGTACATTAAAAATGTTTTTTTTTTATACCACTTAGGTGGCAAACAAGCATACGGCCCGCCTGATGGTAAGCAGTTACCGTAGCCTATGGACGCTTGCAACACCAGGAGTATCACTCGCGCGTTGCCGACCCTGAAGAAACCGCTTCACACCCTTTTTGAAGAACCCCATGCTGTACTCCATTGGGAAAACCACGGCAGGGAGCTCATTCCACAGTCTGAGCGTCCGCGGAAGAAAACTCCTTTTAGCCCGCACAGTTCAAAACAATTCTGGTTTCAATGTGTGTGGATGGACTCCCTGTCGATGGCGAGAGTTGCGATGGTGAAAGGTAGCCGTGGGCATCATGTCGAATAATTCCTTAGAACACTCTCCGTTGTACAAGCGGTAGAACACACATAACGAGGCAAAGTCACTCATACTGAGTGGCTCCAAACCGCTTGTGAGCTCGGGATCGTCAACAATTCTGATGGCACGTCGCTGAACCGAGTCTAAAGGCCCAAGCTGGTACCCAGGAGCTCCCGCCCATTGATGACAGCAGTACTCCATATGAGGACGCCTGAAATAAACAGATTTTATTTATTTATTTTATTTATTTATAAAGTTGCAGCCTTTGTGTTTCTTTGAGAAAGTTTTTTGTTATCATGAGTACAATCATGTGTCTAAGTATCGTTTCTAATTATCAGTCACCCTATATATTACTTTCTCGCACAATAATTACTTAGTTCATACAAAACTTTTTGCGCACAACCCCACGCTTCTTCAGTCACTTCTAAACTGCTTCGCGGTCCATTAACTGAAACTTAATAATAACGTCCCATTTTCCAACAAAATATCTCTTTGTGGTGTTAAAATAAACTTTGTTCAACAACTATGAACGTTCATAATTGATTAAACAAAATTAATTATCGTCATTAGTCGGGGCACATTGCTGTGATACCTCTTAAGATAACGTAACGTTAATTAATCAATTATATTAATTTTATTTCACGCGAAAAGTGGAAATTTCCTCGACGTTAGATGCGGCGCGGCGTTTCTCTAACAATTTATTATATTTGAATTGCCTACAAACAGACCACACGGCAGTATTTCACAGAGTTGGCTTAATTAATAATTTGGTAATGTTCGTAGCGAGTGGAAAATAAAGCGATTTTGTTATCGTGTTCGCAAACTCACAAACATTTGACTCCGCAATCTGATGTCGAGCAGTAATCGTTTAGAATGAGCATTTTATCGTGCTATATTGAAATAAATTGGTGGAGGAATTTCATACTCGATTTGAATTTTGCGTTATTTGCCCGTGGCTTTGTTATCGTTTCTTTCAGGTAATAGAAATTTTGACATTCGAGATACATTTTAATTTGACTTTTTTGAACGAATTAGTTAAAAGCTAAAGCAATACTGCTAATGGAATTCATGTTTTCGAATTTAGCTGATCATTTGCCATTAATTAATTCGGAATCTTAAGGCGGCCCTCTGTGGCCGGCGCAACTTCAACGCAAGCATAGTCTAAAAGCTTGTTGTTTCATCCAACGTAATATTTGACTGCGAAAAAAGAGAGACAGCATCAAAGCCGTCGGTTATCAGTCGGTAAATTCCGCTGATCACTCGCAGCCGCTTCGCTAGGTCATCATTCATTTTTTCGCATATCATAAAACTTGTTCCAGGCGTATACTTCTTGTGAAAAATTCTTACAATTTTGTGAAAAAAAGTTAGTTATTTAGAATCTTCAATACATTTGCAATTCTGGTATCTAAATGTTTTCTTTACTTTTAAAATTTATAGGTACATTAGATATGGCCAAAGTTTAGGAAAATTTGAGCAAAAACGCTGTTTTTCGGAGGCTTTTACTGAATTTGTTTCACACTTTTTTTTTAATTTCGCCTAGATACACGGCTAGATATATTGTACAAGATACTAATTTGTTCAAAATATCTAACGAAAAATGTTTAACAACGCCAGAATAAGTACAGAGGTTTTTATGAAAAGTATGGCGAATTGAGTGCTCTTAATGAATTGATTGTATGAATGACTATTTTAACAATCACGAGGATCTGCCAAGCCATAAGGACGATAATAACATTTCTAATGTAATTTTATTAACACAAAGCATTTTCTATAATTTTCGTAGCTCCAACAATATACACAATTCGCAGTTCCACAATTTGAGATGTCGACAAATAATTAGCATTTTAATTGTCCCGGGACAAACAAGGAACGCACGAATCCCGCGCCCGGTCGGCCCACTGTTTATTAATAACGCTTTTCTAAACGCTTACTCCATCCTTTATGTAGGCTTTTATGACATACATAGACATTCCCTAGGATTCGCCTGCCATCATTTTTTTTGCGTATTTTTTAATCTCTATTAACATATAATATAAGATTTTGCATTTTATCTCGTTTATTTCATTACTTTTTTCATTATATTACATTAGGCTAAATATCTGAAAATCGTGAATCTCTGGTTATTACAGTCCGGTATGTTTTTTGATCCAGGGAACATATGTGGCCACGTTGGTGAAGAATCCCAATCGAGTCTCGTGGCAATTGTTTTTGCTCACGAAGGAAGCTAAGCCGATGAGGGTGTCGTCTTGCGCCAACGGTCCTCCGGAGTCACCCTGCTAATACAAAAATATTCAAAAGTTTAACAAAGTTTGACTTTCCTACTCCGTAAATTTTCGCCTGGTTCATAGAAAAGAATACCATAGAAAAAAAAATATCCAGGGACATTTTTCACACACGGTTATCTGATCCCAATCTAAGCAGATATTGTACTATGGAAACCAGCTAACTGATATACTATACCCAGACTCAGGACATGCAGACATGTTCATGCACACAAATTCATGTCCTGGGTGGGAATCGAACCACCACGTGATAGGTGGAATCCCATCAATCGACGTGCCAGTTGGCGCAGTTGGTAAAGATTCACTTACGCGCAGGTCCTGGGTTCGATTCCCACACAGGACATGCATTTGTGTGCATGAACATGTCTGTATGTCCTAAGTCTGGGTGTAATTATGTATATTAAGTATGTATTTACAAACAAAAAGTATTATATCAGTTATCTGGTTTCCATAGTACAAGCTCTGCTTAGTTTGGGATCAGATGACCGTGTGTGAGGAACGTCCCACGATATTTATTTAATCAATACTGCAGCATAATTGTTGTCGTTTTACATCAATTAATCGACAGAATATTAAAAAAAAAAACACCACTGTCATTTTTGGCACTGATTGACTATTTTGTTGTATGTTTGTCAGAGTAAAATAATACTGTAAAAAAAAATGTTCAACTTACTATACAAATACCAGGAAGATCATCAGACCTCTTGGTGCAAACGATAGCTTTTTCCAACAAACGCAAATGGGGCCTTATGTCCTTTTGTTCGCTTTGAGGCATGTAGCTCAGGCATTGCTCTCCTGTTAATCTGGTCAGGTCCACACTCTTTATTGCGATAGGTTCATGATTAGTCTGCAAAATAGAGATGTAGTTAGCTTTGGTTAATTTTCACGTAAAAGCGTGAATGTTTTGAATATCTTTGTTAATCTCATAAGACTATCGTTAAGAAATAATATAATCTTGATCTGTAGGTTAGGGATATCGAAAGAAATATACAGTATTTAATCAACCTTATATAGGTACTTTCATAATCGCTTTTTAACTAAATCAGTATAATAGTGTGCCCCGTCTCACTCTTTCGATCACCAAATGTCACCTGTCAGATAAAGACGTCGGAATTTTAACTAATCAACGTTTGATAACTTTATAAGGGGGTAAATGAATTACGATCGAATTTCAACAACTGGGCGACTAGTAGTATAAATAATGTCACCCAGACTCATTGACATCACATCAGTATTTTAATTACCAACCTAATAATGACAAAGCAATTAATTTTAGTTTTAGGAGAAAATGGTGGTCATATAAAAGGGAAAAGTTGCAACACTGCTTTTCCAATAATGTTCTTCAAGAAAGAAGGTACGGCCCTAATTTTCGGAAGAAATTAGTTTATCTTAAATTATAATTTAAAAAAATTACCTCATCCAATCCCCTACCCACAAATGACACATATGGGTTCCTCATAGAGGTATCTGTCGGCAGTTTCAAAGGTTTCACCTCGTCGTTGAAAGTCAATGGAGTCACCAATCTTAGCAGAGCTATATCATTGATTTTGATAGGTTTCTGTATATACTTCGGATGTACGATAAATCTGTCATATTGCAGCTCTTTGCTATTGTTCAGGCGCTCTCCACCGACCCAGACAAGGTTTCCAGGATACCTTAGAAATACAATAACCACGTTACAACAAAAAGCTACGCTAAAAAGACCAACGAAGCGCGGAAAAGAGATATCGCAATCATAAAACTAAAACGCAGGTCTGGTCTACTTACGAAGGCATCGGAACAACACAATGCGCTGCTGTGACTATCCACCTGTCTGACAGGATCCCAGCGCCACAGTTGCTTAGGCTGGCGAAGTACGGGTAGTCTTTGATGCTGGCATCTAAACCGTAAAACACATGATTATATACTTCCTTATTTACTAAACCTGTGAAATACTATAGTTTAAGCAACACCTTTTTAGCATAAGGTTTCTTTACAAAGGATTTCATCATCATTACCTATTTATCACAGGTACAGTTACAAATAACAGGTAGACAGTTGAAATTTTCACAGAATGTGTCTATTGCCGCTATAACAACACATAATCCCTATCCTAACTACGCCTTCACGCCTCAACTACTCAACGGATCATCATGAAATTTGGTATGCAGATAACCTATGGTATGGAGAAGGACATAGGCTACTTTTTATCCCGAGAACGCGGGTGAAACCGCGGAGGACAGCTAGTAAAAAATAAATAAACGGCTATTTAAATAATGCACTAAATAATATATAAATTGTAATTTGTACATATTTGTTGTAAATAAAAATTAAAGAACAATGAGACTTTTAACATTTACTTACCATTTGCTGAAATTGAATGTCCCAGCGAAAGTGTAGATAAAACTCCGCAGAGCAGAGTTATAGTCGTCATTTTGTCGTGCCTGCACTTCGGTAATTAACTTTTATACATTATTGTGTCGTATTTTGTAGTTTTTATTTATCATAATGTAGATTACACAAATAATACTTAACATTCTCTCGTTAAAATAACATAAAAACATTGAATAGCGATGCATAAAAACTAACGTGGTATGTTGCAAATGCAATGACGCACTGCAAAAATTCGCAAAATAAATACTAATAGTTACAATTGTTAGATAAAATATTATATATATATTATTGCTTTTTTAATTACAGTAGGTACAGTAAATATTTTTTTAGTTTATTTTTATTTTAGTTTATTTGAAATGAAAATCCCAGATAAACGAGCATTGGTTTAGGGATTTGTTTTTTTAAATTCAACTATTAACTGTGCAACTTGCTCAGAATTGAATAACAACGCATCCTAGCTAGATCATACTAGCTTCCTTCATAGTATCCACCTATAGACTAATATAGAATAATACTTTGAATGAATGAATGATAGATGCTATAAACCTACATATGTTTCACTACATTCAAACCTTTCGGTCGGGCGAATTGTAGAAATTAAATACAGCATTACGACATCAAAAGCTAATTGTGTAGTAATACATTCAATAACATAATAATTCAATGACTCAATAAATTAAATTAACTTATCAATAAATAGCAAAACAGAAAAACAAATTGTATGTCAAATTAATTTCATAATTTAAAATAATAATTATGAATGTGATCAATTATTATTCAATAAATTGTCACAATACGTTCACGGACCCCTACCAGGAACCGCAAAATACAAACGCTTACTGTAACGTAAATAAATGAATATTGAAATTATTATTTCCATTGTTTTGCCAATGAAACCTTTATAGGACATAAACCCGCTTATATCCCGGAGGAAATGAGATTTTTCCCAGTTTCCAATCAATAGAGAGAAGCGGCATTACACAGTAGATGTTTACAATGTGAAATGAATGTATTATTTTGAAATAAAATGTATATGATTGTTATTTTATGTTTATAGAGATTTTAGAGTTATGAAATCTTGAATTCAACTATATGTAAAACGGTACTCCGAGTGTTAAGACGTTAGTAAATGCGTATTCACTGAGAAATTTGTATCAGATACAACGTTTCTGGAACGACACGTAGATGTTACCGAAACAATGTTTCGGGGTCTTGGCCGTCCACGTCTCAGTTGTTTCAAATATGTCGCCTGAGGTGGTAGTGTTGCTGGGTGCCACGTCCCACACTACCGCCATGTTTGTAAATAACTGAAACACACGTCCACACTTGTATACAGCTGTTGCGAAACTGATTTGTTTCGGTGCTCTCCAATTCCATCACACGTAGTGTTTACCGTAAAAGTTTCACAAGTTTCTGAACCATATTTTTTTTTCAGAAACACGCAGATTTTGTTTCTGAAACGGTGTTTCTAAAACAATTGTTTCTCAGTGAATACATGGCTACTAATTTGTTTGTGTTTACAACACTTCTCTGTAGGAATCAGCACAGTGCCTCTAGCAGAATACTCATGGTACTCATTAATTCCATACAAAATAGTTAACTAAACGCGACTGTGTGTTAATTCTTTACACCCAAGGTACAGAGTTCAAAGTAAATATCTTTATATTTCTTCTTTTTCTTTTTCAAATAAGTTGCATAAAGGATAGCCACAGGCAACCTTTTGGTATGCAAATTAAAAAGATTAAAATGGAGTTTAAAAATGTAAAATACCTTACCTACTTGATATTTAAAAAAACCGGCCAAGTGCGAGTCGGACTCGAACACGGAGGCTTCCGTACAATAGTAATAATAATATTAACTAACGCAAATTGTTGTGCGAGATTGAAATGAATAGTAGGCGCAACAAAAAAAAAACACCAAAAGAAAACGTTTGTTTTTATAGCGGCAATAGAAATACATATTCTGTGAAAATTTCAAGTGTCTGCCTATTATGTTCATGAGATACAGCCCACTGACAAACAGACGGACGGACAGCGGAATCTTATGAATAAATAAAATAAATAATTCTTTTCGTAGCGTATTGATCTTTAGTATGACAAGTTTGAATTTTTATCGTGGTTACAGAACTTGTATCATAGTAAAAGTTATTCATAATAACCGGTAATAATTTGCCATGAAAATTAACCCTGTATTATAGTGCGAAATCTTTTTTCAAGAACATCTGTTTTATTTTTTAATACGGTTTGTATAGTTTGTCAACACTATCTACCTACTGACTACTCGAAATAATTTTTGTCAAAAGATTGACCTAATGGTCAATGGCCACTATCGTATATGGACATTTATGCCAAGGGAATCGACAATGTTTAAATGAACTGGCTCTTGAATCTCTCTTGGAAATTGATTCTACTGTTGATACAGAGCAATTTAACTTCTGGAATATGCTAAATATTCAATAGCCCTGTATACAAAACGACTTATAATCTTAGAATGGGCCAATTGTGATTGGCGATGTGCCGCCGCACCGGCCGCGGTCGGCCCGCGTTCCGAGACGTGGCGACCATAGAGTACTGCGCATTGGGTTATAGATAAAAACCAGAGAGATTGTTATGTCATGACCTCCTGGGCTAATCACTTGAATATCAGTCCCTGTATTTTTACCCTGTTTACGGATGATTCTGTACTAAATGAACTGAAAACATAACTTAAAGACGACGTAAAAATGTTTCTGTATAAAAAGTTTTTTTTTCAGTTTAAAATATAAAATTATATCAAAAACATAAGTCTAATTCTAAGGAGCTGAAAAATTACTTATTCACTAAATCTACTCGATAAATTGTAAAAAACAAAAAAGTTAGATAAAATCACGAAAAAAAAAATACCTTCCAAAGCGATAATAAACAGACCATTTTATTTTAGGACATCTAGAAAACTAGCAAAATAAAATAGAAGGGGTATAATATCGTTTGTAAATCTCTTTGAGAATTCTCTGAAACTTTCGTCTACTCTGTGCCACCGAAGCGAAAGCTTTAGTACCGCCTGTGTTCTTTGTGGGAGCTAGTTTTCTTATGCAAGCCACGTCCGATACGAATTTACAGGCAATTCATTCGATATTGGATTATTAAGCATTGATCTTTTTAAAATTTCCGACTTAGACGCTTTTACCCGCTTTGGTCCACTGTCCCCCCGCAATTAGGGCTGTCGTGATAAAAAATAAATCAAAATAAATAATGCATCTAAAAAATGATTAGGCGTGAAACTTGTTCTGCTTTCTTAAAATATTATTAGTTTAAATTCTTTTTTTTTTACTGACCAGTTGACGTGGTTTTTTAAGATTCCACAGGTCGTAGGTTAAATTTCCATCCATGACATGCATTTGTGTGCATGAACATATCTGCATGTTCAGTGTCTGGGTGTAATTATATATATTTAGTATGCATTTACAAACATAAAATAGTGTATGTATTATATTAGTTATCTGGTTTCCATAGTACAAGCTCTGCTTAGTCTGGGATCAGATAACTGTATGTGGGGAATGTCTCAGGAAATAAATTTAATAAAAAATAAAAAAAGTATATTTTACCTACAAAATTATGCATTCTTAGTTTTCCTACCATATTATAATTATGCCTTAAAATATACCTACAATGAAGCTGTTAATTAAGAAAATAACTGTTGTTTGCGAGCAAATAACCAGAATTCCACAGGATATCGATTACCTGGCAACCCTACTCCCAATTCCGTTGAATGTAATAATAATGTAGAATGATCGGATTGTACGCGTCCGGAATTTCAATTCCACGCGCTTTTTTGTTACGTCTCATTATTATATATTTTTTACGGTAATCAAAGGCTTGTCAGGGGTATAATATTTCATTATTTGAGGTAACAGGAAAATTTAGATGTTTTTGACGATGATGTGTTTTCATAAAATGTTCCGCGTTATTTTTCTGCTGCCTGAAAATTGTTGGAATTGTTACCGTAAATTCTAGTTAGTTTTTCAGTTTTATCTACCTGTGTTTTATACATCAATGTATTGATGTATCAATATACAGGGTGTTGTTTTGGTCGGCGACAAGCGACCCAGGAGCGGTAGTACAAAATATATATTCCCCAAAAATGGACTTAATTCCATTAAATACCATAAATATGTTGAGAAATACCTTATTCAAATTAAAATAAAATAACTGCAAAGTATGGTTATTAGGCACGTGCACAGACTAGAGCTAGACACAAGCCGCCATCGCCCCACCCCTTTACTCCCTCGTACTCCCGTTGAGTATTATGTCTACACTTTAGCTTATTACATGATTTTCAAAAAAAAAAAATTTTTATTTTTATTATTAAAAAAAAATAAAGTATTTTTTTTATATTTTTTTAGCATCAGTATCATTTGTATTATCGACCCTGAATCGCTCGTCGCTGACCAAAACAACGACCTGTATATAAAAATCAATGCCACTTTTCATTGTAATTTTATAACTCAAGAACGGGCTCACCTATCCAAACCAAATGTTTAGGCTTTGTTCGGACTATTTAGTAGATGGTTTATGTGAAGTTTGCACAAAAACGGTCGAGCGGTTCTTCATTTATAAAATTTTTTGTAACAAATGAATTAACTCCCGGGATGGTTTAAATAGAGTAGGGTAGGGTAGGGTAGCACCACGCGAACGAAGTCGCGCCGGGCAGCTAGTAGTATATCATAAAGATAAAGTAACATATTGGATATTATAGAAATTCAATATATTTTAAAACAATAGCTGCCATATTGTTTATTGGGTGTCAAATGGGACATAAATGACAATATTGTGAGAATTGGGGAACTGTGGCCCTAGTATTCTATTACAATTGTGTTCCAATGAACTATCAGTGGCGTCAAAATTACAAAGTGATCGGTTTTGGTAGTCGACTAATAGCGTCGAAAATGAATTTAGTTGATAACAAGTACTAACATAAAAATTACATTTTTAATATAAGCTTTTTATGGTGACTATACTTTTTGATGTCTGTACTTGCATTGTCATCTAATATACCAATTTACAAGGACACTGGGAAGTGGGTCAAAAACTTGCAAGATTCGATTACAGACACGGACAGGTGAAACTAAATAAAAGCCTGTAATAGCGCACATTGGCTCAATGGCAATGACGATATGTAATCGAGTAATGGGATCGAGTCAGAATTATATTTTTAATTTAAATAGTATACTTGGACCCTTGGTAGCTGAGCCATTGTTACGCACGTGGGGTGTAAATAAGTGTTTTAAATAATCATAAATTTCATCAAGCTATTGGTTTATTTTAGGATCTTGGGCGCTTAAGAAGTTCAAAGCCACTGAAATGACCACCGGTTCGAGAGAGAAAATAGTAATTGCATTTGTTGTCAAAATGTATCTTATGTAATAAATCTAAGCTTGTTTTGAAATGAATAATTGCTGAGTGTATTGCCGGCTCTTCTCAGCAAATGCAACCTTCCGAATCGGTATTAGAGAATTTTTTATAGTGCCTCCGAAGGTCTATTTGTATAAATGATTTTGAATTTGAAGGAAAGGCTGCCAGCCTGATGGGAACTAGCGGCAGACTCGAGGTTTTTTATATAGATTGTACTTTGTATACAATTTGTAGTAAATATATTGAGAAATTAATACAAAGTCCCTAAAAACATGTTAATTACAATAAGTCAAAGGCGTACAAGAGTTTTCCAAAAACTCTTACTTCTACCGCAAATATAGAAGAGAGGGTGAAGGACAACTTTTAATTAAATACTAATCCCATTCGCGAGCAAATTTACAATTAAAATAGGGTTGGAAAACATTGGTGCGTAGTTACGGAAGTTTATCGATATGTTAAGTTTGTCGATAAAATAAAAATAATTTATTTTTTATTACAACATTATTATTCAAGGTATTTTTGTGTGGATATTTAATATATTACATTATTTTATATATTTTATATTTTTTATGTTCTGATTCTACAACTTGAAAACGTAGCAAGGCAGGTAGTGTTATTTTGCAAAATGGCAACAATAAATACATCAACTTAGGAAAACCGACTGATTGATAGATGACAGATGCATGCACAGACAGCTCAAATCAAACCACAGAGCCTTGATTCATATTACCTATAATAACGTAAGCATACTACACTAAACTAAGTACTAACACTAATTACTAAATGCAACCGAACCGGTATTAGAGTATTTAGAGAGAGACTATTCATAAGTACCTGCGAACGTCTATTTGAAATATGGATATGATTTTATAAGGAAAGGTTTTTAAAACCCCTAATGGTGTAAAATAGGTGATAGATCATGGGTGAAACCATAAGCTGACATTATTAAGCTGAAATAAGTATCAAATAATCATTAAAATATAGACAATATTTTAATTAAATATCGATAACTATATTAAAATGAATGCAACATCACTAGCCCACACATGAGGAAGAAATGAATTCATATTTTACTAGTACTAATGAAATAAGCTTGATTAAATATCGACTTAATCATAAAAAATAAAGACAATATTTTCATTAAATATCGATAATTTTAAAATGAATGCAACATCACTAGCCCACACATGTCGGAGGCTGCGATGAAGAAATTAATTCATATTTCACTCGTACTAATGAAACAGCCGAGTTACTCCCGTTCAAAATAAACACAATATGTTGTACCTACTTTGACATTACATTACATCACCTTTCATATTTTATTATAAACATATATTAAATGTAAACTTAATTAATATAATTTTAACTTGTTCTCAGTGTAATCATTAGTATGAGAGTCCGCATTTACATTTACGATACGAATATGAGACGACATACATTCATTTGTAGGGATTTTTAAAGAAAGTTACCGAAGTAAAATTAGACTATCAGCACTAATATATCCCCCAGTTAAATAATAAATCATTGCCATTCTAAATTTATGAATTTAACATACCTATGTTAGGAGATTCTAATGTACGCACAACGGGCAATTGGCGGCATAGCACACAATGTTTTGTAGGAGGCAGATAGGACTGCAATCATGGCATCAATTTGGTTTGTTAAAAATCTATACGGACTATTATCTATTCTGTGGTTACGGTTTAACTCAACACTATGGAGCCGCATGTTAGACCGCTAAACTACGCAACGGGTGCATCGCACTGTCAGAGCCGTTACGGGTATTTTATCCATAGGTATTATAATGATAGTGGTGTTGATTCTGTTGTTTACTAACTTATTTTAGTCTCACTGTATCTCTTTCTAACAAAGCATATCAGAAAAGGGTGTAAGTAGTCCTGTCAAATTAGTCCAATGCATGATTTCAACATAAATTTAGTCGCGGTAAAAATTTGTTACCTCTACCCGCAAATGAAAGCGGCAAAGACTAATGTGATAGCTTATAATTGGACTGTTTTACAAAAAACTTAAACCGACATCAAAGTACACTAAGAAGTAATCAAATCCTGATCAGTAGCCTTAGCACGAACCACTTTCGTATCGCCTTCGTAGCGTCATCGTATCGAGTAGATGTCATTTTTGACAGAAGTTCTATCGTCTACTCGAAACCTAGCTTGCGAGCTACGTTAAATTCGTCTAGAAATTTTGAAACATACATTTTTGATTTTATTGGTACACAATATTAAAATATTTATTTCCAATAACATAAACTAAATGAAATAATCAGCTTATCTTATATTATTAGCTAACGATATAAGGTATTACATCATCATTCCCATGTAAATGTTTTCTTTTTCACCATTGAAATGTGATGAATGTGGAAATATTTTTGAACGTACAGCAAAGAGTTCACGTGTTTAAAGGTTTGAATTTAGAACATAACAGACGAAGAGGATGAGTCTTTTGACTCCGTTAGAAATAAACTCGACGATTTTCATTTCTAGATTTGTGTTTTAGGAGTTTTAGGGGATTTCATATAAAGAGTGGCTCAAATTGAACTATTGACATCCCCTAACATTTATACACTTATTATAATTACGTATATATAGGATGTTTCAGAATCAATGGGTTAATTATGGCCTAAAAAATATTTTTTTCGGATAGTAGTCGAACAATACATGAGGCTCCCCAATTGAATGTGTTTTAGTTAAAACTAACTTAAATACTATATTACATGTAGAATAAAATTAAATGAAATAATTTTAACTAAATGATTCACCATATTTAGTTATAAGATTATAAATAAAGAAATACAACTAAAAATATTCATACACACTTAAAAAAAAGAATACATTCAAAACATTCCAAATACCTACCTAAGATGCGAGGTGTTCACGTAACGCTCTCACTGAAAAAATCACGGTGACAAAGTCTACGTTAGCTGGCTTGCGAGTAGACGATACCATACGTCAGAATTAGTTCCAATTTCAAATTATATACCAAACCACGTTTACGTAGTGTGACGTGAGGTTAACGTAGTTGTTCGTGCTACCGATTTGAACGTTTGGCAGCATTCGAATGACACATTCCCATACAAATTTGAGTTAACTCTCTCGATACGAATACGTTACGCTTGCGATAGATTTTCGTGCTAAGGCCTCAGATGACAATGGGACCAAACGGGAAGTATACCATTTCAAATAAAAAAATAATTTTCTAAATCGGTTAATAAATGAAGGAGCTATGAGGGAACAAACATAAAAAAAAAATACAACCGAATTGAGAACGTCCTCTTTTTTTGAAGTCGGCTAAAAATATGTTCTATCCTTTTTCAATAATTTTTGTAAGAAAGAAATGTGATGTGATTAATATTAGTTTAGTGCGATTAAAAACAGTATCGGCACCATTGTAGGTAAATGCAACGGCTATACAGGTCGTTGTTTTGGTCAGAGACGAGCGACTCAGGGTCGATAATACAAATGATACTGGTGCTAAAAAAAATATAAAAAAAATACTTTATTTTTTTTTTTAAATAAAAATAAAAAAATTTAAATTTTGAAAATCATTTAATAAGCTAAAGTGTAGACATAATACTCAACGGGAGTACGAGGGAGTAAAGGGGTGTGGCGATGGTGGCTTGTGCCTAACTCTAGTCTGTGCACGTGTCTAGTAACTATACTTTGCGGTAATTTTATTTCAAATTGAATAAGGTATTTCTCAACATATTTACAGTATTTAATGAAATGAAGTCCATTTTTGGGGAATATATATTTTATACTACCGCTCCTGGGTCGCTTGTCGCCGACCAAAACAACACCCTGTATTTAAACCGCTAGTTATTGTACTATCTCTTCTACCTTGAACTGGTCTCTGGGTATCTAGGGTTTATGGTAAATTCTGTACAAATAAACTTTTAATAAAGCTGAAAATCGACTACCGAGCTCGTTCTTTAAGAAACTATAGTCTCTAAATAGTAACAAAGACATAACAATGTTTGGCAAAAGTCTTGGCACTCAAAAATGTATCCTGTAGCTATTGCTTTCGTGTTGTTGTAGAAAATTAAATTGCGCCATTAAGTGCCCGCGCGCCGGATTATACACTCAAGCCCAATTGGTTAGGTACCGGGCAGACTGAATAAAATTTTGTTAAGAGTGCGTATAAAGTAAAATAACAATCTTAGAATTGAAAACCCAAGTAAATAGTATTTAAATGAAAAAATATTTTTATATGGGTATTTTCATTATATACGCGAGGGTTCTATCTGAACAAAAACATAATGGAATGAAAATTCCTCGATAGAAAAAAATCACAAAGATACTAATAATTAATTTTCGTTTTTATTCGTTCATGGTGTATCTAATTAAGTCAAAAATTCGATAAATAATATCCTAACATATCACCTAGGGCTGCTACTAACGATTTTTTAAAATATTCTATACTTTACGAGTTATTTAGATAAGAAGCGCAAAGTTCATTTTTGTTCCAAGAAACACGCTATCTCCGTCTCATGCCACGCGAAGATTAGACATAAGTTTGTTTCATCTGACATAGCCATATTTTTCTGGCTTTGTACGCACTCTTAACTTGCTCTTTTATCGCGCGGGCTGGCTGCATTTCCTGGCTTATGATATTTTTGTGCTCCTACAGTTTTGTTTATGCGTTTCAAATTGTTTATTTTTGGCAGTAGTTAAATGGTTAATGCGATGGTTAAGTAGCTGGTACGTTTTATTCTATTTTGGACTGAAGAGGAAACTTATTTAATAATTTCGTATATCATTAAGAATGTAATTAAGACAATATTTCGTTAGGGTAATTGGAGAGAAGTAAACAGTGAGCTGTCATTACTTATGTATATCATTCAAATCAAATCAAATCAAATCAAATATAAATCAAATCAAATATATATTTATTACTATGATCAGTTACATAATTTGTTTTACATCGGTCCCCGCACTAGGCAAGCCTGTATCGCGGGAGACCATCTAGAATTAACAAAACCAGTTTAACAGTGTAGATACAGGTGAGCACAAGATATTTAGTACTAGGTAATTAATTAATTTTACATTTACATATTTTATGTGAGATGGCAGCAGTTAAAAACAATATATATATTAAGTATTAACTAACAATTAGCAATGATATATGATGCAAACATGCCTAAAATAAAATTAGTCTATAGCTTATTATAATGATAATAAATATTAAATATGTGTGTACTCGATATAATATTAGATCTTAATTAAATGTTTTTGACCAGAAGAATTTCAGTGTCATCATAATTAAGGGTATGCAAAAATTTTGTAAGTTTGTTTTTGGCATCATTAATAGTGAGGTCTTTAATAGGGCACACAACATCAATTTTTTTATAAATAAAAGGGAGAGCGAAGCTGCTAAAACGCTGAGCAAACGCGGAATTAACCTTAAGGTTGCCTATTCTTAGACGTCGGTCATTACAAGAGGCAGAGTAGGCTGAGGAGTTAATAAAAGACTTATGAAATTTCAAAGCTACTCCCAAAATATAAAGTTGACGTACAGTCAACGTCTCTGCTTCTCTGTAGAGACAATGTGTTGGGTATCTGAAATTACGTTTGAACATGACTTTGAGTAGGTATCTTTGGGCTCTTTCTATATTAAGCATTGCACTTTTGCTCGCACTACCCCAAGCAGTCACACAATAGCGAAGGAGAGACTCGCATAGTGCTTTGTAGACGAGGGAGAGAGTATTCTTACTAGCACCATTTCTAAGCAGCTTCATAATATAAATTAGCTTTCTCACACGGCCGGCGATAACATTAATATGTGAAGCAAAAGTTAACCTCTCGTCAAGAGTTAAGCCTAAATATTTAGTTGAATCAGCTCTTTTTAAAGCATAGCAAGAGCAGATTCCACCATCACAGGAATGGACCCTAAGTGACAGAGAGCGAGGTGGCTCAGATGGTTTGGTTTTGTGGAAACAGATATAGTTAGTCTTTCCTGTATTTAATGTAAGAAGGTTTGAGCTTAACCAATCTGCTATCCGCTTCATCCCCGCCTCAGCTTTAGAGAAAGTGGCATCCCAATGGCGATCTCGGAACAGAATGACAGTGTCATCAGCATAACGGACAACTTCCGTGTTATCGGTGAAAATATTAGTTATATCATTGATATAAACAATAAATAAAAGAGGCCCCAGAATACTCCCCTGCGGGACTCCAAATGTGACTTTACAGGGTCCACTTACGTGTTTATCGACGATCACAAATTGTTCTCTATTGCTAAGATAGCTGGAGAACCAATCCAGGGCAATCCCTCGAATACCAATCAGTTCTAGCTTCCGTAGAAGAATTAAGTGCGATACCGTATCAAAGGCCTTGGAGAGATCAAGGAAAACTCCAAGGCATGATTGCCCAGAGTCAAGTGTTGACGATATTTTGCATAAAAGATACGTCGCCGCATCTTCAGTTGATTTCCCTCTACGGAAGCCAAACTGGTTCGATGATAATAGGTTCTGGGACTCCAAAAATCCGGAAAGGCGCATATTTACGATTCTCTCCAGAATCTTCGAGAATCCATTGAGAAGGGAAATTGGCCTATAATTAGTAGGTTCTTCTTTAGACCCTCCTTTATGGATGGGCACAATTGCTGCAGCTTTCCAACAGTTCGGAAATTTCCCAGAGGCTAGGCTCATATTAATTATATTGGTAAGAGGTTCCAAGATGAATGGGCAAATTCTTTTGATGAGTCCATTACCAATGCCATCCAGACCGGGAGCACTGTCGGTCTTTAACTGTTGGATAATGCTGAAAACTTCAGAGCTATCAGTGGGGAACATGTAAAAGGAATTAGTTGAGCTCGAATGAACCTTTTTTCCTTGTGCCAAGTCAGCTTCCGTATTGTTGGTGTTGCTTAAAATTTTCCTTGCTAATGAAGGACCGACACTTGCGAAAAACTCATTGCACAACGAAAGAGATTCTGAAGGAGATTCTTTAAGAGTGCATAGCTCACATCCTTGTTTATTCTTTGTGTTTAAATCACATATGTTGTTGATAGTTTTCCAGAGCTTTTTCGGATTATTCTTATTTTGTTCAAGCTGAGAATTATTATATTGAGCCTTAATCTTCTTTAAAAGGTCATCTAGGAAGTTTACCTTTTGTATGAAACTTGAAGAACTAGGTTGTCAGGCTCACTCCTCGCTCTCAAGTGAAGGCTATCTCGATGGCGCTGACATCTCATGAGACCAGGCGTGATCCATTCTTTAATGTTATAGCGCGAACGGGTAACAGTTACTACGTGTGTATTTCCACGGATAACATTTTGCAATGCACTCATAAACCTCTCTGCCGCATCCGAGACATCACTGGCAACTATTATCTCCGTCCAGTTCATCCTAGAAAGCTCCGCTTCTATATTTTTGTGGTCAATTTTAGTGACGTACTTTTTATGTTTCGGTCTTACAACAGTGGAAATAATACTAGCCATTGCCATATCATGATCTGTAATCGCAGTCTTACAAACGACTCCTACAGCTGCAACCCTGGAGCCAACAAAGACATGGTCAAGACACGCCCCTTCTCTCGTGGGAGTTGAGATAACAGGCTTAAGACCCAGTGCTGTATTGTCATTGTCATTGGAAGTAAATTGTTTTTTAATTTACTGTCTATAGGCCTGTGTTTGGCCGCAATCTCACCATGTTAAGTGATGATGTGGCCGAAGGTGGTAAGCACACAAGTCTAGAAGTAATTGGAAATAATTCAAAAATAAGCTGTAATGGTGTATCCACATTTATAAAGCACCTGTTTTTATTTTTCCTTATTATTGTTAGTGTAAAAATAGTTAGAAAATTTGGATCTATACAGCTGCCTAATTTGCAGACTCTACGTTGTAAAACAATAACTGTAAAATTGAGAGTGTTGTTCCTTACAACGGATGATAAAATACAAAAAGGACAAATGCTAACGAGACTGGAGTCTAAAATATTATAAACAAGCCGTGAGCGGAAAACGAGCGACGGAAAAAACAAAATCATTTTACTGGAAAACTTATTCGTGGGATGGTGAGGTTGGTCACAATCTGAAGATAGTATAATCCCACCAAAAACATTTTTATGTTGCTCGCATAAAGGGAAAATCTTCAAGACTCGATTCCCGTGATGAACGACTATTTACATTCCTACAAGCTTGTACGGAACCTCGATGCGTCCTACTCGCACTTGGCAGGCTTTTTTTAGCATAAGCAGTAAGTCATTTGTACCGGAAACTAGTCTTCGTGAATAAACCAAATAAATCCGTTGTTGCGTTGCGTTTTTTTTGTCAACAGGTTGACAATGGCCCTGATTCTGTTGTTCACAACTAAACTAATTTTAATGTCACTATGTCTCTTTCTAACAAAGAACATAAGAAAAGGATGTAAGAAATTTAGTCCTGTCAAATTAGTCCAATGCTTGTTTTCAATATAAATTTAGTCGCCATCTATTGCGGTTACGCCTAAATACACGCAAAATAAGACGGCAAAGATTAATTTGACAACTTAAAATATGTTCTATCCTTTTTCAATCATGTTCGTAAGAAAGAGATGAGATGTAACTAAAATCAGTTTAGTGCGATTTACAACAGAATCGGCACCAATGAAGCCGTTTGATCCATCTCATGGTATGTGATCCCCGTCGCCTATGGAAATTTACAATACCAGAGGGTTTGTCGAAGTGAAAAAAGTACAAACAAACTCCTTAATAACTTTAGTCAACACATTTGTCAGTGTAAAGTCAAGCTATACGAGCAAACTAAAAAACAAACACAAACTACGCTCGCATAAAATATCGGTGTTTGTGGCCATACATATGGATCACGACAAATTACTATTTCCAGTGACATACGAATAAACAACCAGCCGAATATTCCGAGCGAATGCTCTAACCGACACGCTTTTTAGGGTTAGATTATAGACCGAGAGATACTGGCACAAATTTCCTGGTCATTACAAAAAAAGACTTGCTTTAAAAAAAAAGACATGCTGAATTTCTTGCCGGAGTCTTCTCGGTTCATGTTGTATTTGGAACCGGTGTAGAGTCATTTTTTTAACGTTCATCAGGGCCTAAATTGAAAAAATGCTTTTTGAATTTGAATTTGAATGACGAAAAGCAAAACAATGGTCATAGCGCTGGTACCGGCGGTCCAATCGCGTGGGCGTTAATCGAACGTGTCGGATAAATTACGAATGTCGAACGATTTGTTCCACAAAATTTTAGATAGTCGATAAAAAAGAAATAGGCGGTTGCGCGTATTAAAAATAAATGTTGTAGACTTAAGCTAGTTATTAAGTTCTTTTCAATAAAGTGTTATTTTGGCCGGTTTTAGAGTTTGTTGATAATCTATTTCATTCAATAACAACTGATGGGTTTTTGCGTAAAAATATTAATATGGAAAACGAGGAGCCTCCTAGGATAAAGGTAAGGACTTACCAGGAACTCCAGGAACTCCTATTGTAATCCAGCACAGTGATAAGCACTATTATTTCATATCAATTCACCAATCACAAAGTTCAATGCGCCTCGGTCTGTAGCGTCTTTCGTACTGAACCTTGCGGGGTTGCGGGGCACGCGCGTTTCGTTTCACTCGCACACACGCGCTTGGCGATGCGTCGCCGAAGTATGTCGAAGATTCCCGAAGCTCTTTTCTCGCTTTCACATATGATGTGGGAAAAGGAGAGGAATCGGGAAGTAGAGGCTCGTCATTGATACTCAATATGAGTAGGTTTCTACTATAAATATTATCATAGGTATTTTGGCCTAAACAACAACATTTTACCACGGCTTATTGGTTTTGCTCAAATGTTTTCATATTGAAAATGATTATGAAATAGTTACAGCTAACTTTAAATATTTGGACGTGCTGAAAATTAAAATCTGCTACATATTCAATTTCACAGTAATTAATTTAGATTATTAAAGTAGTTGTAGCACAGGACAATAGATAGAAACGTTTCTTGTTGGTTCTTCTGAGTCCGAACCGGTGGCGGTGTGGTGAGGTATCTTCAGTACATTTGACTTCCATAAGTGCCTTTCAGCTTAAATTAAATATCTAGCATTGACTTTAACCTTACGAGACTCGTACTCCTAATGGTGCGTCCATGCTACGCGAATCGAGCACGAGCCGAGCCACGAACGAACAGAATTCGTTCGCTGCTCGCGATGTCAAGTGTGGACGTTACAACGAGCCTACAACAAGCGCGATGCGAATCCCCGGAGCACAGTCGAGCTGAGGTCGAGCGCGAACGAATGCTCGTTCGAGGCTCGCAAGCCCGTCCACGCTGCAAACAACGAACGAATCCTGTTCGTTCGAGGTTCGGCTCGTGCTCGATTCGCGTAGCATGGACGCACCATAAAGTAGAGCACTCACTACAAAAAATGATTAAACACTTCTTAAAAAAATGTTCTGATACAGTAACTAAACTGTAGGCACCAATAATATTGTTAAGATTTTTTATCGAAAAAACCTGTTTCTTAGAACTTTTGTGTCCCAAAGGGTTGGAAGGTTGTAAGTGTGCGGAAATAGAATAGGTTAAACCACTCAACTCTATAAAGGGCGGAAACGGTCTATTATCTATGAGAAATATATTGTTTCTTTTGAGAAGAGTACTGCGTATTGCGCCGATACAAAATAATTGGGAACAGGCCAGGCAAATGATGATTATTTTTAGTGAATCTATCGATCTGAGGCCAAAAGATCTTTACTTTGTACATTGTTTGACGAATTGGAACAGATCTCGCTGAAAACTCATTAGGTACCATTCGTATGGTAAAGGTTGTTAATGATGTTCAATTAAAATAATTAACATTTTCTTGTAATTACTTTTTTACCGAATTTGAAAGCGTAGTCGTTTTAATTACACTCAATACAATATATTGTAAGATATCTTCGAAAATAAATATTTTTTTGGAATATTTTTTTCTAAATTCAGCTCATTATTCCTTTCAGCGTTTCTCTAAGATCTGTATATCAGTACTTGCCCATACTGGCTAGAAAAACAAAATCATACTGTATAATACGTACTTATATAGATGCTTACACCCAGTCTCAGAATACAATCAGTCATACATGTTTATGCACACAAATGTTAGTGGATGGGAAGCTTCAAAAATTCAAGCTAATTGGTCCAAGATACATTATGAATGATATTCAATTTAATAACTGAAATGAGATTCTTCAATAGAGGTGTGAAGAGATTTTATACTCCCTTGGTAAAATCAAAAATAGGTACTTAAAAATAAAATGTTTTCATTCTTTCTTTTTTTATTTATATTTTTTACCACTTCCTCTACATATTTTTTTTTTTTTTTTATACCACAAAGGTGGCAAACAAGCATACGGCCTGCCTGATGGTAAGCAGTTACCGTAGCCTATGGACGCTTGCAACACCAGGGGCATCACTCGCGCGTTGCCGACCCTGAAGAAATCTCTTCACGCCCTTTACACTTATGTAAGGAATCTATCTGTGTGTAAAATGTCTAGTCCTATTTGTCAAAAGTCATCTTTATGTAAATAGAAATCAATTCTCATAAATAATGTCTGATAGATCTTCTAAGTAAGGCAAAAATATTCAAACTAAAGGACTGAATTAATTTCATAATGCCAAACTAACGTACGCAACCCTGCAAATCCTGTGACCAGTCTTAACGGGCGTTTAGACTCAAACTGTTCGTGACACGGCATAATGTCGCGTTTGTTTACACGGGCACAATTGAGACATGCTTCCAACTTCATACATAATAATAACCCAGCTTAGAACTCTTGAATGCTGGTTTAGTGATGAAATATTACTTATACGAGCGGGTATTGATAGTCTTAAAGGCTTATAAAGGTTGATTAACCATGTTTGTGCGAAATTCAGTTGTTTGTACGCTGGGTGCCGGTTAATTGTTGTGAGATTCTGGATACATCTGTATTGATAGATGTTACATTTTGCTATAGAAGAGAGGTAGAGTATAGCGTTTATTCGCTCAAAGAGCAGCTCGACTGGGGAAGTACCTCCACCTTACAGAATACCGCAGCCATTTAACTTTAGGTTGTGTTCCTGCGCGTGAGTAAGGTCGTCAGAGCTCATTGGGGAGAGGGTCGGTAACGCGTGAGTGATGCCTCGTGTGTTGCAATTGTTTATCCCGGGAAATAGTAAATATTATTTTTTTTACCAAGGATAATTATTACAGTGTTAACACAAATTAATATTCTATCAAATCGCAGAACGATTTGTCGACAGAACAGCCCTCGTTTTTTAAGCTATAAAAAACATAACATTGGTAAATACATTTGTATAATGTACGTTTATCCTGGTTTCTATTATGTAAGCTCAGCTTATTTTGGGATGAGATGGTATGTAAAGAATATTCCAGGATATTGTTATTCTTGAGATAATTATATAATGTTTCAATAAGAAAGCACAAAGGGCTATATTTAAGCAAAATTACTTGAACCGAGATTTCAATATCAAACAACCGTTTCAGTGAAGGCCTTTTCTCATGTGAACCGTACAAATAACGATACCCATTTACCCAAATTCAAAGCGGAAACAAATTCACTATACTCAAACAAAACAAAATTAAACAATTGCAGGTAAAGGGCTTTTATTTGTTAACATCCCTTTCAAGTTCCCACGTACCTATAGCTATAATATTTCTTCGACATTTTTACTTTTTAAGCTTCCTTTTATATAGATGGGGAGCAATTTCCACGTTTCCCGAAGGAAAGAAGTGAATCCACAAAATTCAAGGCCGTTCTGTAACATAAGGAAAATGGAGGGTAGGTAAGAAAACTATTACAGCATAATGGTTCTGTACGTAAAAAAATCCTTTGAATATGTAAATTGATTGTTATTTTTCTGGAGACAAAAGATCTTTATAAAAAATACAATTTATCGTCAATGCCGTAATTTTCGAGAAAATTATGCCTTTTTTGTAATTTAGTTTCTAACGATCTAATGAATTTTATTAATAGTACTTTTTAAGCTTTCGCGAACTAAATTCATTGTAATATTAATGTATCGGGTCTATTCACTCGTGACCACGATCAATGCAACTTGGTCAAAACGTCGAGGTTAGTTAAAATTTAATTGTGATAATAATCTGTGCGCGAATAGACCCGATACATTAATATTACAATGAATTTTATTAATATTCGACGGGCCAGTTGGCGCAGTTGGTTAAGGTTCATCTTACGTGCCGCAGGTCGTGGGTTCGATTCCCACACAGGACATACATTTGTGTGCATGAACATGTCTGAATGTCCTGAGACTGGGTGTAATTATGTATATTAAGTATGTATTTACAAACAAAAAGTAGTATATGTATTATATCAGTTATCTGGTTTCCATAGTACAAGCTCTGCTTAGTTTGGGATCAGATGACCGTGTGTGAGGAATGTCCCAGGATATTTATAAAATATTAATACATATAGTATAAATGAGACGAAAACAACTACCTATCTAGACACAAATTTATTATAATGAAACAATCTTAAGTCATTTCATTAAGTCATAGTGTTTGATGTTTGGAAATTAAACAAAATAATTGGAAAGCTCTTTATTGCCCTGGATATTAAGTCTGACGGACAACCAAAATTAAAACTACTTCATTTAAGTAGACCTTCGCTATAGATACTTTTGAAAAGATAAAAATGTTAATTAAATAAAAAACGAGTCTTTGCATAGCTTAAAGCTGAATAAATTAACATAAAACAAAACTCAAAACAAAATCCTAATTTTAAACCCCATAGCTCCGCCATTTTGAAAAACTTTCAAGAGCTGAATCTAAAAAGAAAAACTGTTTTTTATCGAACTTCCTCACAACATTTCACGAGAATCTCTTGAAAAATACGACCTGTAGAGGAGGACATCCGCCGGACAGACATACGAGAGCATTTTTGGCTAAACTGAAACGCAGACGTATCGCTCGCGCTCGCTCGGTCAATGATAACGTTAATAATAATAACTAAAATTAGTCATGTTAAAGGGTTCTCGCGAGAGACGCGCGTCCTATTATAACAATTGATGTCATTGTTATATTTTTAACCGCGTGCCAATCGATTAATTAACCGACTTCAGAGAGGTTTTTTTATGTATGTTCGGGCATAGCTTCGTCATATATAGACGGATTTGCAAAGGGGTTTATTCCGAAATAGTCCCAGTTAAATTTCATATAGATCTGATTATGACTTTCGGAGACAGACAAAGAAGCTCTTCAAAAAATGACAGCAAATCAACCGCGATTGCTGCTATCGCATAAATATGCATTGTTTACGCAATCACACAACATAACATCAGGCCTGTACACTCAAAAGGATTACGCAGATTTATTCAGTATCGCCCTTACTCATAAAACGTTATTTAACTATACTCTATTTCACATAAGATGAGTCGTCAAGGTCAAGGGTTTTTTACCAATATCTAGTGAAATTCCATTTGATTACTCTGAAATAATATTCACAATATTTCGTGAAACCTAGCTCTATCATAGTATTCCTTTATTATATCGAAATGAACATTAACCATTGAGAAATTTAATAAAATACCATGTGTCACCGAACTCATGTTATTTGAAATAGACTATAATAAGCTGATTAAGTGGTCACCTAAATAACGTCAAATTGTTTGACAATGACAGCAAGGTGACGTTATTTATTAGACCATTTATTCAGTAGATTTAGTTAAATAGCGTTTATCAGTAAGGCCGTATATAATTAAACTAAAAATTCAAAAATAAATTAAAGTATGAATAACTCTTATCTGGCACTGTTTTAAAGTCACTGTTTTGCGGTTTATTTTTTGTTCAAATTAATTTTAGTTGCTTCTTGATTGGTTTTAACCCCAAAAATACGGTATCCTAAACCGTACTCGAGATACCTGCTGATACCTTTCATGCCTTCTTCGTTTTTACGATGTGAAACTTGCTTTATGTCTCTGTAGGGTTTTATCGTGTGGCTCTAACCCGGCCCTTGGGCCCCGTCCGGTATTACCGGTCAGTGAATTTGAATCCACCGCCTCCTGAGTTACACCGTCCGTTTACGGGTTCTTTATTTAAATGTTATTATTGTTTTGGTGCTTCAGTTTTACTGTCTTGGAAAATTTCATGAGACCCAGACAGTAAGAAAGTAGCTTTTTATGAATTTGCATTGCTTGGGCCTGTTATTATATTATAAATCCTAAATTATTGTTTTAATATTACTTGTATATGTTATCAGATAGGTAATCTGTAGATATCTGTTGTAATAGGGGTGAAAGTAGGAAGTTGCAGTGCTATATGGTTATAATAAAAAAAACTGTTTAACAAAAAAAATTAACCGACTTCAAAGTACACTAATAAAAAGTAATCAAATCGTGACCTGATGACAATGGGACCAAACGGAACGTGTAACCTTCCAAACAAAAAAAATAATTTTGAAATCGGGTATTACTTACGGAATTATAAGGTAACAAACATACAAAAACATACAGCCGAATTGAGAACCTCCTTTTTTTGAATATCCAAATGCGTGTAAGTATGGTCGCTCATTGGGGTGGGGGAAGAGTCTATAATGCGTGAGTGATGCCTCGGGTATTGCATGCGTCCCAAGGCTACGGTAACCGCTTTCAACCAGTCGAGTCCTAATCTAGTTTACCGACAATGATGTATAAAAACATCCTTTAGCTTACCAACTGACCCGTTTAGTCTTACATAATTACCTCAGTGGTCGGTGCATGACTGGTAATTACTGATACGTAAATATGATTGTTTACGTTATGCAATCAGTAGGAAATGAATTTATATATTTGCGGTACTGCAGTAAACATGTCACGTGAAATTAATTAATATTGTTAACGATTGTGTTATTCGGTAAATTGAATGTTATTTGTTACCAATAATTGAGATAAAATTTCAGTTTATATTTATGTAACACCATGTTCAGTGGTCTCAGGATTCGATGGGCGTAGGGATGCAGGCAATGAAACAACGTTTTATTATCGCTTCGGAAAGTCCCGTATGAGGAGAAGAAGCGACGCAAGAAACTCCTCATGGGCCCATAGGTTCACAATTAAATTATCACATTACAATTTTACACTTTATAATTTACTATATAGCTACTGCACTGAGGTGTGCACAGCTCGAGAGCTTGCGATAGACTGCCCTCTCTAAATGAGACACGCAAACTCTTATTAACTTTGCTATTGACGTTATGGTCAGTGTTGCCACTTCACTCACTCCTACCACGATATTAAAATGGTCCAACCAAGTCGGACCAACCATCCACCTTCCCGACATGTATGTTACAGATTTTGTTTTTTGGGAGAATCCTTTTTCTTTAAAAAAAAAATAAGAGAATAGTATGTCGTCGATAAACAAAGGACAATGGCGAAATTGGCCCTAGCTGCGTATAACGACGTAATATATATCAAAAAATTGCTTTATTAAAGTTAAATTAAATAACATAATTCAATATTTTTCAGGACTAGCAGTATGTCTAGAAAATAGAAATATACATTTATATATTTTAGGCTGTTAGTTAAGCTGATTGTGATTTGGAACGCACCCATAATGTCGTTCCATGTTCCTTTGAACGTTGTTCAAAACAACATATGTCCACAATGTTTTTTTTATATTTGAAACATTTCTGTTAGTCATAATAATGATAAATAATTTTATTTTTAACAGAGTTTAGTTGAAAATGTCATTGCATTTATTAATACAAACTCTCTATGAGAAAAAAAAACTTTTTAACACTATAACACGATGACATATTTATTATTATTTATTATAACTCGACACTGGCAGAAATAAGTCCTAATTTGGATTTGATTGCCAAACTTAAAACTAATAAGAAGTTGATTGATTTGTCTGACATTGTGTGACTGTCACACAATTCAAAAGGTACTTTCTTTTTGTGCGCGTTCCTACAGTTTTTGGTTGACTCCTGACTACACCACGACCCTTTTCTTTTCTACGGATACCGATTTATTTTCTACACGTGACTACGGCATTTGAATAGACCTTAGATAATCCACAATTGGCTGTGTTATTTGGATTTGCATGAACGCAATATAAATCCACTGGCAGAATTCTTAGACAATATTGTCATTGGATTTTATTTTGATAATTAAAATAAATTAAATAAAAATGACCTTGTTTTATTGAAAGCCTGTGCATGTCCCGATACTTCAAAGTACCTACTACCTACCAGTAGGATATACCTACCTGGGTACCTATACTAGAAACAATTGTTAGGTACTTAAATAACATATTTATTCAGCATCTATCTGTCTCTATTGTCTACAAAACTAGTGTAAAATCATAATTAATCGCTTGGCTCGCGGTAAAAAATATAACAATGACATCAATTGTTATAATAGGACGCGCGTCCCTCGCGAGAACCAACGGATAGAACTAAATGGATTTCATCCACATTTTTAAAATGTACTTATAATAGGTATATCGAACGTTACTCATTTGATACGTCAAAATCGGCATAACCTATAAAACCTTTTAACTCAAATAAAAAAATATTTTTTAGAAATAGCATAACAGTTTATTAATCTACAGGAATTCAACAGTGGTTGTCATATACGTTACAAAAAAATGTAGGTCCAAGCATGTATGGAATCTCGCCATTCTCCTTTGGGACTATTAATGAAGTTCAGGTTTTAAGTCGTATGTACATATTACATTGTTTTAGTTATTATTAATTAGTCGTTTTAAAATAAGGATCCAATAAGCAAAGGATACTGATATAAACTCGGTAGTACAGGTTAAACCGCAGGGCACAGATAGTAACAAATAAAGGGTTAATTATCTGTTTATTTGTCAAAGTTGAAATCAAATATCGAGGGCATGTTTGTTCAATATAATTTGGAATAGTACTAATAATGCAGATAATGAGCTAATGTTGGATTGAACTTTATTTATTTACATGCACCTAATGATGATGTTAATTAATAAACAATTTTAGGGTATGAAAGTTATTTTTTATAGGAGAAAACTCGTACGATCTTAAGAGATAATGAATCTTATGTCAAAGCTTCTGATTCAAATTCAAATCCAATCTTGAATCAAAACGACCTTGTTCGGATTGACGTTTTGTAATAATGACCTAAGTGGAGAAAACTAAGTTAGGAAGTGCAGCAGACTCTGGGACGAGGGAAAACTGGACACGTATTAAATAAGATATCCGCCGCGTTCACGGGATAAAAAGCAATATACAGCCATTGTTATTGTTTTGACTAACAGCGCCACTGGTAGTAGAAAATATAACTTGTTGTTACAATTTGCCGCGGCATTTTGTAAAACTGCGTTCGAATCGTCGTTTAGGTTACACGTCATTTTACAAAATGACGAGGCATTTTATAATTTGCCATCGGCATTTTACAAAACAGCGAGCGTTCCTGAAATGCCGACGCCATTTGTAAAATACCGAATCATACAATATGCCGACGACATATACACCACTACCTGCGAAACAAAGATTTTGGCATCCATTTCGACCAACATTTTTTTTACAAAATGCGGCGCCATATTCCTCTATACATCGACTGGGGACACTCATATAAACAAGAAATAATGGTGTCTAGGTCCTCATACACCAAATATGATACATATATCATCTAAAGAGCAGATATAATGCAAAGACCTCAAAGCTGAGAACATTTAAAGCTTCTTTAGAAAAACACTTATATCGATCTAAAGTCAAGAATATTTAGGAGAGCCGTTATGTTGAGTAACACCTGATAGAAACCCGTAAAGATATCCTCAATTACTTGGGAGGTGGTTATTAAAGTTTAGTATACTTAGACCGCCCTCAAACTTAATGATCTTCGGCCGGGAGAAGAATCGCCTGCGCTGGGGAGTTCACTGGAAGGAGCAGTCTATTCATTAAAATAATATCAATAGGTCAGAATATTTAAATAATGAAAATATGTCAAAATGCACTAGATAATTGTGTAAAACGGTGTAGCCATTAAAAGACAAAAAAAGCTCCGTAAAAAAGGTTTTTTTTAGCCCCCCTTTAATATTTAATTTAATTTTTATTATTTTGTGTTATAGCTGCAATAGAAATTCACAAACTGTGAAAATTTCAATTGGCTACATTCTTAAAAAAATATATTTAGTCAAAATTCAAAATTCAAATTCAAAATTCAAAAAGCATTTATTCAATTTAGGCCCTGATAGGGCACTTGTGAACGTTAACAAATGGCTCTACACCGGTTCCAAATACAACTTGAACTGAGAAGACTCCGGCAAGAAACTCAGCAAGTCTTTTTTTTTTTAAATATGTGAATAGAAGTATTACAATTACAAAATATATATAACAATAGCCTGCGAAGCGAACAATTCATTCAAATGCATTCTTGTCATCTACAAAATCAGAAACTTTATAGTACCCTTTCGTGCATAACTTTTGTTTAACTATCTTTTTGAATCTATGTATAGGTAGCTCTTGGATTTCTTTGGGTACTTTATTATAGAAACGTATACATTGCCCCTTGAAAGAGTTAAGGACTTTGCTGAGCCGAGTTAAAGGTACAGCAAGTTTGTGCTTATTTCTAGTGTTCAAACTATGAGTGTCACTATTCTTAGGAAAGTTATTTAAGTTTTTAAAAGTTATTTAAGTTTTTATATTGGACACGTATTTTCTTTTTCATCAATCAAACAAAAAAAGATGAAGATATAGCCCGTTAAAGTTCCGCGTGACGTCACATTTTTTAAAGAAATGAGACGTCACGCGGAACTTTAACCTGCTATATATTCATCATTTCTTGTTTGATTTACGAAAAAAAAATACATGTCCAATATTTTTTGATAATTTAACTGACGGACTAAATAGAATTATATATTTTTTACCCAGGAAAGTACCCAATTGTCTAACTATTACGGTTCATGAGATACAGCCTATAGACAGACGGATGGACGGATGGATTGACAGACAGCGGAACGGGCCCGTTCGCACCGTTTGGGTACGGAAGTCTAAAAAGATGATAACTAGAACTAATACCTATAAGGAATGTTTTCTGTAGAAATATATGTAAACAGTTTTCATTGCTGTATGACATGTATGACCCACAATAGTAGGTGATGTAACTGTAAGTGAGCAGATAGGGCCTAGGAGGTTACTAGCACTTAAGAGCACTCAATTCGCCATACTTTTCATACAAAACCTCTGTACTTATTATGACACTGTTAAACATTTTTCGTTAGATGTTTTGAACAAATTAGTATCTTGTGCACTATATCTAGCCGTGTATCTAGGCGAAATTAAAAAAAGTGTGAAACAAATTCAGTAAAAGCCTCCGAAAAACAGCGTTTTTGCTCAAATTTTACCTGAACTTTGACCATATCTAATATACCTATAAATTTTAAAAGTAAAGAAAACATTTAGATATTAGGCTTGCAAATGTATTGGAGATTCTAAATAACTAACTTTTTTATTTACAAACTTGTAGGACTTTTTTCACAAAAAGTATACGCCTGGAACAAGTTTTATGATACGCGAAATCACGAATGACGACCTAGCGAAGCGGCCGTGAGTGATCAGCGGAATTTACCGACTGATAATCGAAGGCTCTGATGCTGTCTCTCTTTTTTCGCAGTCAAACATTACGTTGGTTACAACAAGCTTTTAGACTATGCTTGCGTTGAAGTTGCGCCGGCCACAGAGGGCCACCTTAAGTGTAAAAACCGGCTCTTGTGATGTTTGACAAAATATTGTATACTTACTTGAAAGTTGTAGCTCATATTGATAATAGTTTAGCATACAAATAAAAAGATAAATCAAAATACCGCAGCCAAATAACTATGTTATGTTCCTGCGCGTGAGTAAAGGATTCCAGAGCAGAAGGGTCGATAACGCGTGAGTGATGGCCCGTGTCTTGCAACCGTCCCTTGTGATTAAACACCCGTGGCATCACAAGCGTCCATAGGGCTACGGTAACCGCTTACCATCAGGTGGTACAAATGCTTGTTTGCCGAATTTGTCATAAAAAAAGGCACAATTTTTTACGATAAAATACGGTAAGGCATTAATTTTCTTACGGTTAGTTGCAATAAGAAATAATTTCGTATTTTATCACTTCTAGTGTCAATATAGTTAGTGTAAGTACCTTAACCTCCAAAAGATACGTTAATGAACCGCTCCGTAAGCCATTGCCTTTAGTAGATTGCCGATAAGCAGAATGATGTAGGTATCTTCACGTTATTTATTTTACGAATAAATTAATATAAAGTAAGTCGCACAGGGTAAGTGCCCTTTTAATTTTTACGTTCCAAGATATATTAAAATTTGTGGTTTTTTGCGTATAATTGGTTATTTTAAATTGGGATTACGCTGTCCTAATAGTTTAATCTACGAAATGGGTTTACGTGTCTAATTTATATTGTTTTATTAGCTTAATTAGTTATAAAATATAATTTAGATAAAAAATTACACTCGAATTAATCTGTTATTTGACAAGCTACTCATAAAAAAAACGATCGCTTGTAAAAAAATATGAATGCAGATACACTCATTTTTGAGAACGATGTCTTCTGCCAAAGTTTCCAAAATCAATATCTATTTAAAAATTATTTTAAACTGATTGAATTCAAAATATTTTAAAGTAACTTTCTCTCCATGTGGCGTAGCTTGGATGTGTACATCCAAAGTACCTGTGCCCGGTACACTATTCAGCTAAAATTACCTATTAATAACAATATTTATAATTAGAAGCCTGAAAAATCTCGCTGTATCTTATAACTCAACACGTTTCAATTAATCTATAGGCACTTAACCTTGTTTCGTTCCAGAAAAATGTAAAGAGAAAAGTTTGATGAAGTTGTGAGGCGGACGGGAATCGCCCGCGGAAGTTTACTGTTTTGTTTTTTATGCACAATATCATTGTCTACAGTCCGAGCTAATTTCAACTTTATTACGGAGTTCTATAGACATATAACTAGTTGGTTTTGAAGAAGCTTTTGAGTGGCGACCGCTGTTGTTGAAAAATATTAATGTATGGAGTAGAAACAATGATATTAATGTAAAGATACGCTACTTTCAAATTTCCAGCTTTTATTGGACATATCAAGACGTTATTCAATAGCTCACCTTCGCTAAATTATGAATGAGTAATCTGTTTATTTGTTGCCAACAAAGTAACATAATTATAACTACAACTAATTAACTAACAAAATAAAAGGAAAACATTAAAAATAAATAATAACTTATCATAAACTATATAGCTTTCCCGCGCGGTTTCACCTACGTCCCCGGAATAAGAAGTGTCCTAAGTCTCTCTCTTCTCCATCTTCTCCAACATCGAGATCGGTCCATTAGTTTTTGAGTGATGCTTGAACAAACAAACAGGCAAATATACTTACAGCTTTAATAACAATAACTCCGACATTGTGGGCCACAGAGCTAGCGGGATAAGGCTACGTTCTTAGTACCGGCAACAGAGCGGGTGCATTTTAAATTTTATCATAATGAACTAGTCGCCGTGACTGCACCCGCGGGTGCACTATCGTATTGTGCAGTTTCTGCAGTCGAAACAACTTCTTACTTATATAATTCTTTTGTACACGACAAGGAAATAACTTTTGTGAAATTCCTGAGATGTTTACCTTGTTGTAAGGCAACTGCTGTTTGCGTTTTTGTTAAGCAGTTAGTTTTCTTTTGAAATGAGGAATTTTGTCAACTACACTAGGTAAGTAAACAATAGAAGAGTATAGGTTTATTTTATATTGTTTGTCAACTTGGACGGTAGTACAGTATTACCCAACTTATATGGCGCGTCGTGAATCTTCGTTCGCACAGAAAAGAAAGTATGGCCCGAAGATTAACGAAAGAATGTTTAAAACTTACAATCAACCTTAGATCACTACTATAAGGTTCATAATACACTGCAGCTGTTAGTTCCGTCTCACTCGCAAGTCACGCCCCTCCGCACGGCGCGCGCTAACATGGCGGCAGCTGCCGACCAATAGCGTTTCCCGCGCTTTGAAAATGTATATTCTGCGCAGGTACATTGGTAAGCCATATTAGTTGGGTACTACTGTAGCATCACTTATTTTTTAAAAATAATAGATGGATCATGCTTAGGCTTATCCAGAAGAAACCTATTCACAAATATGGTGTCAATTCTTTTCAGAATCACTAATAGAATCGATTGCAATCGTTTTTAAATGATCTATAACTAATATAATACAGCTGAAGAGTTTGTTTGTTTAAAAGCTAAGCTCTGAAACTATCAGTCGGAAAAAGTCTTTCTCTAATAATAGTAATAGACGGGGACAGAATTAGGTTTTTTTATAACATTTATTATTTAATTTTTTAGATGTATTGTAAAAAAAAACGTATTTATTTATGTTCGGCATCGCGCGAATGATACTCCTGGTGTTGCAAGTGTCTATAGGCTACGGTAACCGCTTACCATCAGGCGGGCCGTATGCTTGTTTGCCACCTATAATAACTGTATTTCAGGCGACATACGGGAATTATACACTACATTATCCCCGAGTGTTATAGGCGCGGGAATCCTTGATCTGTGGTAAATGCTTACCATCAGGTGTATGCTGGTTTGCTACCTAAGTAGTATAAAGATATATGCCGATATATATGAGGACAGCAAAACTGAAAATTGTTTAATAATACAAATTACTGTTACCAAACCCCAATTTTATCTCAGCATTTAGAAGCACAAGCTGAGGTACAAAACAGTCAGCCGCAAGCCTCGTCTGTCTGTCTGTCACGACGACATGTGGCATGTGAATCATAATTCCAATCTGATGCGGTGTTCATGTTGAAGCGAGTTCTCACCTTTAATGGTATTGTTATTATATTCTGGATTTAATAAAAATACTTAATATTATCAAAAGGAAAATATTTTTTGTGAATTAGTTCTTTAGTTATTTTTTTCATTATTATATATTTTTAAACTTATTTGCTTAGCTGTACCGAATTGTTACATAATAAATAAATAACCTAGATATAAATATTTTGTTCATTTACCATATTTTTGCAGTGTTTTGTTATAATAAGCTGGATAAATAAAATGCCGGAGTTTCTTGCCGGAGTCTTCTCAGTTGAAGTGTATTCCGAACCGGTGGTAAATTCAACTGTATGTACTAATGTAACGTTCATAAGTGCCTTACTAGGGCCTAAACTGAAAAAAATACTTTTTGATTTGATTTCGATTTGAAATAACAGGTATTTTTGGTAGAAATATTTTTTTAGGTTTTAGCATCGCTCGTGCGTTTCATAATATTTTGATCATTGAACTGTACAGATTACAATGATACAAAAGTATATTTTTTGTGGTAATATGTCAATTTATATCCGATATTCAGAGGATGCCCACTATTGCCCACTGCTGAATAAGTTTCCCCCGCTGATTTCGACAACTTATGGTGTTGTGCCGCTGGGTGGTTGGTGCAAGTTCGACATAAAGCAAAATAACAATCTTAGAATTGAAATTTACCCAAGTAAATAGTATTTAAATGAAAAAATATTTTTATATGGGTATTTTGATTATATACGCGAGAGTTCTATCTGAATAAAAACATAATGGAATGAAAATTCCTCGATAGAAAAAAATCACAAAAATACCTCTAATAATAATGAATTTTCGTTTTTATTCTTTCATGGTGTATCTAATTAAGACAAAAATTCGATAAATAATATTACTGCACCTAACGATTTTTTTAAATATTCTATACTTTACGAGTTATTTAGATAAGAAGCGCTTAGTTCATTTTTGTTCCGCGAAACACGCTATCTCCGTCTCATGCCACGCGAAAATTAGACATAAGTTTGTTTCATCTGACATTGCCATATTTTTCTGGCTTTGTACGCACTCTTAATAGATATCAAATATCAGTTGACTGGTTTCTATTATTAGTACATCTCTCAAGATACCTATGTGCTTATCCAAGTGAGAAGCAATGTCCAAGTATATTTGTATGTTGTAGTAGAATGTGTTACGATGTGGTGAAAGCAATGGAATGGAACTCTCAGGGAATCTTTTCGATATTGGGAAGATAAATATAGAACAATACACGTAAGAACACCTAGTGAACACAAATAGCTGAACGGATTTAGATCAAATAAATACACACATAGAATATGTTTTTGAATAACTTATCTCGGATTGTGATTTAAATTGCATGTCGAAACAGAAGCTTGTACAGAACAAAATTGGAGTCACGGACGCACATGCCCCATTTCACGAGTGAATTTACACCGTATTACCAACACCATAAAGATATATCATAAGATATTGTTATAAACCGTCCAAATATAGACTTTCTCAAAGCCGATAACGCAAATACTCCCTAAACCTCAAAACGCTTTGTCAAGATGGCTCATTAGGTAGAAAAGATGGCCCCCATGCGAGCCGCCATCTCTCTCGACTGAGTTCAGTGTGTAATAAAAACCTGGCAGTTTTCTGGGGCGCAGATTGTAAAAATAAGATTGGGGCAGACGTCTTGTCTGCTTTAGAGCTCGCTAGAACGTTTCACGCTGTGTGGTCTGTGTTGGAAGTCGAGGGCGATTCTGGTGTTATTTTCTTTGCTATTCAATTCTGAGATTATTATTGTTAGCTCGACTGGGGAAGTACCTCCACCTTACAGAATACCGAGCCAAATAACTTTATGTTGTGTAAAGTTGTGTTCCTGCGCGTGAGTAAGGTCGCCAGAGCTCATAGGGGAGGGGGGAAAGGTAACGCGTGAGCGATGCTTTTTGTGTTGCAAGCGTCCATATGGCTACGGTAACCGCTTACCATCAGGCGGGCCGTATGCTTGTTTACCGGCTTAGTAGTATAAAAAAAAAAAGATTTTGCAAGCTTTTATTGAACTTGCAATGTATGTATGTTACTATGTTTGTTCGTTTCACCCACTTCTAGTGGTCGGATTGACTTGATATTTGGAAGACACAAGTACAGTCAACAAAAAGTACTGTCACCAAAAAAAGGTTGTATCAAAAATGAATTTTTTAGCAAAACTTATGTTCGTTAGTATCAAACATATTTTGCTTTTTTATTTGTTAAGAAGTAGTAAAATAATCCCACACATATATCCAAGATGTATTAGAAGAATAACTCAATGGTAAGGCGCCGATCCCGCAGAGAAGATTTCTGGAATTCTGCGTTCCGAGTTCTACATTCTGCGTTGACTGTAAGCTATGTGGGGCTTTTAAAAGTAAAAAAAGTGTATGATGTGCGATCAGTAGTGAATATTGCAGAATTCTAGAACTCTAGACTGCTTGCTGTGTGCACAATAGTCAACACGGAGTGCAGAACTCGGAACTCTAGAACTCTCTCTGTGGGATCGGCGCCTAATACCTTCAGCTGATAACTTGGGTCACAAACTAGAGTCCGAAACGTGAACACAATATAATGAGGGAGCGGCTGCCTCAGAGAGGAAAGTTTGGAGCGAACTCAAAAGTGCTCCAAGTAATTTTTCCTGCTTGATTTAAAACGATCGCATTGTAAGTGAGTTTCGGCTCTTTGCGGTTCTTGTTTCCAATTGTGAGTGCTTTAACCATTCCTCTATTCATATTAAAAGTTCTGCAAAAAGTATTTAATCGGAAGGCCTTTGTTGCTTGGTTTCTGTATATTTGAATTTAGATTTTATTTACGTATACTTAGTATTTATTTTACAATAACTTTTACCTTGTTGTATGAATGAATTTTAAGGGTGCCTATTAATTCTTACTAGTTGTCTAAAAAGTGGTTGAAATTCGAATGTAATTCAAAAAAATATTTATAACAAAATTTTACTGATAAAAAAAACATAACTGGAACCTTGACAGCGTGTTTTTATATTGGTTAAAATATGAAAGATATTCTCAGAATTCCTTGGTGGTCTTAAAAATGCATGCAATGAAAGATGCATGAAAAGTGTTTGCACAAAGGCACCACGTTTTAACTGCGCGAGAGGTAGAGCAATTCAGTTTCTATTGCTTCTAGTATTATATTAAAAATAAAAACCAGCCAATAAGAACTTCCTTGGACGTATATTTCTTGGATTCGGCTATAACCATCTTACCGACAATCACAGCTAAATAACAATGTGGGGTTGAGCTCCTGTGGTAAGTAAGGTCGTCAGAGTTCCATAAGGTGACGCACTAGCAGTGTGCGGGGACTAGCAGTGTTGTACCAAATGTTGCCCCTTCTGTCTTCTGTCGACACAGTGACTCCTCTCAATCTCTCTTAAAACCACTTTTAAGAAGGCTGTTTAGAGAAGATTAGCAACGTGGGATTTACAGAGAGGGTCACCAACGCACAAGTTACAGAGACGGTCACCAAAGCACAAGTTACAGAGAGGGACACCAACGCGCGAGTTACAGAGAGGGTCACCAACGTACAAGTTACAGAGAGGGTCAGCAACGCACAAGTCACAGAGAGGGTCACCAACGCACAAGTTACAGAGAGGGTCAGCAACGCACAAGTTACAGAGAGAGTGAGCAACGCACAAGTCACAGAGAGGGTCACCAACGCACAAGTTACAGAGAGGGTCAGCAACGCACAAGTTACAGAGAGGGTCAGCAACGCACAAGTTACAGAGAGAGTCAGCAACGCACAAGTCACAGAGAGGGTCACCAACGCACAAGTTACAGAGAGGGTCAGCAACGCACAAGTTACAGAGAGGGTCAGCAACGCACAAGTCACAGAGAGGGTCACCAACGCACAAGTTACAGAGAGGGTCTGCAATGTCCGAGTTTCACCTCTGGTATTGCAAGCTTCTAGATGACTGCTTACCATCAGGTGAGCCGAATACTTATTGTCACCATGATGGGATAAAAAAATGTAGGAGTAGTATGACGCATGTGGCCCGCCATTGGTAGCGTTTGCTAAGAAATAAGAGGTGTATTATTATTTTTAAATTCACATAAAACAACTTGGTAAACCAAAGCCTGGAGATGACATCGAACACCTCCGAGGACTAAAATCTCGCTCCGTACGTTCCCTCATAAACAAGTAAATTGAATTTCACGCCATAAAAGCTGCGAAGTGATTTTATGCCAGCATAATTCTGAATAATATGAAATGCATAAAGTTTTAAACAATGCCCGAACCACGAGCCGCCCGTGTTGTCGAGTCTTTATAGAAGGTTGATCTCATCTCGTTTAAATAAATCCATTAATCTGTTTTAATATAAATAATAGAAGTAATTTTAATATTTAATATATCGATACTATACTAATTTGTATTATACGTCAACCGATTTGGTTTCTAGATTTCAAAGGAATGTATAATTGTAAATGAAAGATAGTGTCCCATTTTTGTATACATTGTGCGTATCTTGTGAAAGAACTAAAATCTATTAAAAAAAAACACAAAAATACCATTAAGAGGACTCAATTCGTCATACTTTTCATACAAAACCTCTGTACTTATTATGGCGTTGTTAAACATTTTTCGTTAGATGTATTGAACAAATTAGTATCTTGTGCGCTATATCTAGCCGTGTATCTAGGCGTAATTTAAAAAAAGTGTGAAACAAATTCAGTCAAAGCCTCCGAAAAGCAGCGTTTTTGCCTGAACTTTAGCCATATCTAATGTACCTATAAATTGTAAAAGTAAAGAAAACATTAAGATACCAGGCTTGCAAATGTATTGGAGATTCTAAATAACTAACTTTTTTTTCACAAACTTGTAAGATTTTTTCACAAGAAGTATACTCCTGGAACAAGTTTTATGAATGCGAAATCATAAATGACGACCTAGCGACGCAGCCGCGAGTGATCAGCGGAATTTACCGACTGATAACCGACGGCCCTGATGCTGTCTCTCTTTTTTCGCAGTCAAACATTACGTTGGGTGAAACAACAAGCTTTTAGACTATGCTTGCGTTGAAGTTGCGCCGGCCACAGAGGGCCACCTTAATATCTAATAACTTACTGTACAAACAAAATTGCTTTCTCATATAGTATCATGAATGGCAATTAAGTTCTAACAATTTCTATACTCCAACTCTAGTTTAAGTGTAATGTAAAAGGGAAGTCCCTTGACTATAACTACAGGCTTGTCACAGACGCACAGTCAAATTGAAGACATCAACCGTTGGAGCTAATTGCACAGAGCGTTCAGGGCTTAATCACAAAGTTACCGGTACGCATATCAACATGAGATAGGTGTCTTAGTTCTATTGTTTATATTGAACTAGTTGTAATTGTGCGCGTACTGATGGATACACAGAGTAATGTGGGTACTCATTAATTTATGGTTAGACGGAAAGGGTGTACAAGGTCGAAGGCAACTTAGGGTCACAGTATAAGACTGTGCTAGGATAATGGTTGATGTGTATAATCTCTAGATTTCTGCAAAAAAACGGTACCTTCCAACATCGCGTCGCGTAATTTACAGGAGGACCCATTGTATGCGCAAAATTAACACGTAACAGAGATAGCAATACGTAGAGCGAATGAGATATCGTATATTAACCGTATATTCCTATTTTGGTTTTATCTAAGTCACTAACCGTTTATTTTTCAGATCACCGGATTGGGTGTCTCCTAAGGTTTTGGTAAGGCGTAGCTTTATCAAAATTTAAAGACATCCAAGGCTCCCCACTGCACTATCCATAATGACCGTTATATTATCTGGAATGATGGGTCTGAGTGCTTTCCATGGTACATAGGAAGTCGCCCATTGACGCTCATTTATTGCTGTCGATTGAGTTATTTAAAGGCAAAGTGCGTAGTTCTTTTTGAGACAAAATAAATTTATTGTAGTATACGGGATTCTACTACTACGGGAAGCGCTCGTGGTGTAGCATGATTAGCCGTTCTTAATCGATCGGCAAAGTTAAGCTACGCCTGTCGTGGTCGGTACCTGGGTGACCGCCTAGTGGTATTTCAAATCGAGCGTTTCCGTGCTTCGGAAGGCACGTAAAGCCGTTGGTCCCGGTTATCACTTAATTGTGATAGTCGTTAAGCTAGTTGGATGCCTCCTAGGCGGCTTGAAAAATTCCAACAGTAGGTTGACCACTAGCCTCTCCACCGATCCGCAGTGGGCACGCGTGGTGGAGTATTGCCCATTCCCTTTCACCTTTATTTGTGAAAGGAGGCCTGTGCTCAGCAGTGGGACATTATATGCTGATGATGATGATGATACGGCATTCTATTCGATATTATTCACCAAAGTTAACTAGAAAGGATATTTATTGTAATAGTTTGATCTTAGTAGCTGTGCTGCCGTATTTGGGTAGTTTAAACATCATTATCATCAACATAATATGTCCATCTGCAGATCACGGGTCTCCTTTCACAAACGAGGGTGAAAGGGAATGAGCAGATACTCCACAACGCATGCCCACGGTGGATTGGTGGAGATACGTTAGTGGTCAACGTATTGTTGGAGTTTTCAAGTCGCTTAGGAGGCCTCCAACTGGCTTAACGACTATCACAGTAAAACGATAGTCGGGACGGAAGGCTTTACGTGTGAAGTGGAAAATGCTCGAGCTGAAATACCACCAGGGGGTCACCTCATTTAATAGCTCTTCGGACGAAGCAACTCGTATAATTCTGATAGAACTTCACTTCAGGTAAGTTCATTTAAAATCACTAATAATAATAGTAATTTTAGTAATAGGTTTAGTTTATTTAAAAACAAAATACGAAGATTTTACTTAGATTATCCATAATTTATTTACTTTGCCTGTCTTTGTTTGTTTCAAATGTGCCTACTCATCTTCCATTTAATTAATTTTTGTTTTATTATTAGTTTAACTTTATTCATAGTGTTTTTCTATTTTTTATATGTTCAGTTTGTGTGTATATGGTAAGGATTACGACCTGTTTTAAATATTAATTAGATATATATTTTTTATTTTTTAATGTCTGTAATCTGTTTTATACACCAATAAATAAATAAATAGTCAACTTAATTTTCAAAATTCAAAATCATTTATTCAAATAGACCTTCGCAGGCACTTATGAAAAGTCTGACTCTAATACTCTAATACCGGTTCGGAACGTTGCATTTGCTGAGAAGAGCCGGCAATAAACTCAGCAATTACTCTTTTCAAAACAAGCTTAAATTAATTACTACATAATATTTACATTCTAATCGCACTGACAACAATTGCGTGCCCCGGCGTGGCGGCAAAACTACAAAGTAGACTGAATCTATATTTAATAAGTAAATAAATAAATGGCAAACTTAAGCAGACCAGCCCCCACAAGCAGCACCTGTTCACAAGTATGACGCGTGTGGCAGCCATCGCCCTCCGCACTACTAAACACACAATTTGTTATCACTGTGACTATTTACAACTTTAGATTGAATATCATTTATATGGAATAGAATATAACAATTAGACAGACAATATATCGATGAATTTATAATTTTTCAAATCTACTATAACAAGTTCATTTAAAGATAATTCCCAGCAAATTGAAAAGCATAATTGAATAGAATAGTTAGTTGCAGCGGGACAAGCAGTAGCATTGGGGTATAGAAGCAAATCCCGTGGAACACGGTCACAATTCAATCTGAAAGCTGAACTGCGCGCGGTCGGCCGACGCCCACTAATGACTCGCCCAGCGGGGCCAATAGTGATTTATTCGCCACCAACGACGGCTAAGGAGACGGCTTGGGGGATGAGATGTAGCGGGGGCGTAAGCGGTTTAGTCTTTGTATAAAACTTCATAATCGAATATTTATCTATTATGCTGTTAGCAATCAAAAATCAAAATCAAAAACTTTTTTTAAGCCATACAATTAAATCTACCACAACGGTTCGGAATACATTTAAACTGAAAAGACTTCGGCAAGAAACTCAGCAAGGCATTTTTTTGTATGGATCTTTATTTAAAATTACAGTTATTGTTCTAAAATTATGTGGAATGCACATTTTTTCAATTCTTCTTAAAAAAATACAAACGTGAAGAAGATTTATTATTGGATTTTTGGTGAAGTAATTTGTACCCGATGTTACCCACAGTTAAGAGACTTGTACCTATTTTAATGCTATTATAACTAACATTTGTATTTGTTACTAACAAGCTTCGCCCCGTGGTTTTGTCTGCGTTCTTAAATGATCCAAAGGATCTTAAATGTTCTCCCGGAATTAAAAGTATGAGGTATGAATCACACCTATTTCTGTCATCACGTAATATTATATTGGTTGCCCTTAAATGATTGTTTTTTTTAATACCACTAAGATGGCAAACAAGCATACGGCCCACCTGATGGTAAGCAGTTACCGTAGCCTATGGACGCTTGCAACACCAGGGGTTATCACTCGCGCGTTGCCGACCCTGAAGAAATCTCTTCACACCCTTTTTGAAGAACCCCATGATGTACTCCATTGGGAAAACCACGGCGGGGGAGCTCATTCCACAGGCTGAAATTGATGATATTAAACTTTCATAATGTTTATTCTGTAATTAATGTTTTTATGTATTCTGAGTCTAATGTCATCTTAGTACATTGAGCAATTGATACTTGTAAGAGTTTTGGTCAAAGTAATAGTACGAGATCCGGCTGCAAGATTACTATGTTTATGGAGTTTTTGATCGGGTTCAATTTAATAAAATTTAGAGCTCACACAAAGTATTATCATCATCCATCGTCGCGTCAACGTAAGTATCGTCCACCCACTAACCAATGGCATAACCGCTCACTGCGTGTGTATGTGTTATGATTCAAAACGTAGATAAATAAATTATTTCGCTTGTAAGTGTGATGTGCCTTTTTTTTTATTACCGTGGGGAAATCCTCCTTGTATACCCGACCGCCCTGGGGGAAGCGGCCAGGTTATGCCGGACTTTTACCAGCTAAAACCCCACGGTGGTCGCCACCTGCGCTACAGAGCGGAGCGGGCTATCATGCAGATCGCGTATCTGCTCGCCCCTCCACGCACGGCACTGTGATAGCCCGTCCCAGGGGAAGTGTGATACCTCCCCCAGTACCCTCGCGGTGCTATCGCACGATGAGTCGTGACCACAACGACCCATCGTCCTCCTCGGGGTCACTTCTGGGCGTTCAGGGCCCCCGTTTAGTCGCCTTTTATGACAGGCAGGGGAATACCGTAGCTGTGATTCTAAGCCCCAGCTACAGGGCAGGAGGGCCGCCACGAGGCACTGCTGCGCCTCGGCGGCGTCGTCTCCGGGCGGGATCGGCCCTCTCCCGATCCCGCTCAGCAGCCTCCTTCTGGACCATTACGGTCTCGCAGAAGGAGGCTACGGCCCTCCAAAGTGTGCCTAGCTCAGGTAACCGCTCCCGCTTTCACCTATGACTTAACTCGGAGACGTTACTCGCACCTGCTACAAACTTTCGATATTCCAACGCGAAAACGATAATTGGTTTCGATTCGAACGGTTGTTTGCGTGAAATGGCTCACCAATTAAATTTTGTTTGAACGCGCCTCCATGCGACAAAGTCGTTTCAAAGCTGGATAACTGTTTTCAAATCAATGTACACCTGTCAGAAGTTGTCTGAGGATTTGCGAGTGAAAATATTTCATACCATTATCAGTTAATTTTAAGTTGATTACTTATTTGTATAAAGTTTGTATAGGTTAGTTAAATCTCAAATTTTTTACTAGTGAACCAGTCAATCTGCTACTAAAAACTGGCCAAGTGCGAGTCAGATTCGCGCATCGAGGGCTCCGTACAATTTTGTAGGTATTTAAATAGTTCTTTCATTACGAGATTTTTTCCCTTTTTCCGATTATGTTGTAATATGTCTCTTTGCTTCTTGCCAAATTTCATGATTCTAGGTCAACGGGAAGCAACCTTGATTGCGTTGACTTAGAAGTTTGATTTTTTCACTGCTCCAAAGGATTGCATACCTGAGTATTTGATATTAATTTCAGCTTGATACCTCCACGCGTCTCTGTGAAAAAGGGTCTTGACAGATGGATAGACGAACAGATGGATAGACGAACAGATGGACGGACGGACAGACGGGCAACAAAGTGATCCTATAAGGGTTTTGTTTCTTTTCTTTTGAGGTATGGAACCCTAAAAGTTCAAAAAATTTGTAGTTTTAGTCTCTATCCCAACTAGTATAAAAAGCTTGCAGTATATAATGCTTGTGGTATAAAATCAGCATAGATATTCCGCATTTATAATATTAGTTAGCATAGTTAGTATTAGGATAGTTAGGATTATGATTAGTAAGGATAGTATATAGTAAGCATAGTATATAGTGAGGAAGTAAGGATATAGATATAGTTTATGGATCGAAGAGTGACATAGGATACTTTTCATCCCCAACAAGAAAGCAGGTAAAATCGCGGGGCTTGCTAGTAATAGTATATTTTCCACAGAAACTACTTATTATATTAATCTCATAATATCCTACGTCGTGCTTACAAGAACAATTCCACCTGTACAATATTGAAACATCTCCGCAAATATGAATGTCCATTTGCTTTTATCTCGTGACAAAACTGAGAGAGCAACGATAGACAAGGACGGAGCACCTGTTGTGTCGTTGACAGTACAAATACAATAACTCAACGGCGGCGCTCAGTTAAGCCTCTTACTGTATTGACTGTTGTGGAAGGAGCGACGTACATTGATATGATACGGGAAATTGATTTGGAGTTATGGTTGTTTAATAAGTTGTTCTTTTTAGGGTTCCGTATCTCAGATGAAAAAAACGGATCCTTTATAGGATCACTTTGTTGCCCGTCTGTCCGTGTCAAAGCCCTTTTCCTCAAGAACGGAAGTAGAGGAGGTGGAGGTATCAAGCTGAAATTAATATCAAATACGCAAGTCTGCAATCCGTTGGAGCATAAACAAAACATTTGAATAAACAAAAACGAATCGTTTTGCCTACTAATGGTAGGTATTTTTATTGCCAAACTGGGCATATAGATCATTTCGTAAGCTAATTTTACCTTTGATAGCTACTTCCATATGGGAGGGTCTGCTGTGCAAAGCTTTGAGGTCTTTGCTTCATTATTAGTAAAGATATAAGAGTCTTAATTTTAATAAATCTTAACCGATACCGGTCCGTAAACTATTGAAACCGGGCCTAAGTCAACACAATCAATATAAGGCCCTTTATGCCGCAGATTTTGAAGCTCGCAAGGGAATCAAAGCTTATACGGTTCTTCCCGTTGACCTAGAATCATTAAATTTGGCAAGAATCAAGGCCATGTATTACAAGTTAAGGAAGAAATCCGAAAACCGGAAATTTGTAGTAATATCGCGAAAAAATAACATAATCGGAAAAAAGGGAAATACCTTCGAGACTCGATTCCCGTGATGAACGAACTATTTACATACATACCTATAAGTTTGCACGGAACGCTCGGTACGCGAGTTCGACTCGCATTAGGCCGGTTTTTTTTATAATGACAGGTTTATAATGACACTGGTTGTCCATTGCGGTTGCTATTGCAATCCAGATTGCTATTCCGTTCTTGGGATAAAATATAGGTTATTTTCCCTATCGGTGAGTTTAAGATCAATAATTTTGTACCGCATTCCCGGGTATAATCAAATATGTAACTATCTCTAAAATAATCTCGTGGATGAACTGCTGCGTGAAAGATGGACCAACCGACCAAGACACTTATAATATAAATATATTTTTTGACGCCACTAGAGTAGTAAGTTATATTTTACTACCAAATTGAAAAATCCCTGTCTCAATATACGACGCCGTTTAGGATACGGGACAACAGGACAGGTTAGAGAGATAACATGCAGGGCTTTGCGTTTGTACACACACACACGTAGCATTTAGAACTGTATCGAACATAACTTGTTCACTTCACTAGTGTACGGATTAATCTCATACGAGCTGGATAGAGCTGTAACGTTTCGGAAAGTGTCTTTCAGGCGACTTAGTAGAAAACCTAGTACCTAATGCTACGTCCGGATTGATGCAATGCAATATGCAATGAAACATATTTTTTATTATATTTTATTTTTTTCAAAATTATAAATTTTCAAATTTTTCAATGAAACATATCGACATGATACGAGTGTTTGTTGCGTCATTGAGCGCACGATCCGCGCATTTCCTAATGGATTTGAATGGGATTTCCCGCCTTGGTTTTCCCAATGGAGTACAGCATGGGGTTCTTCAAAAAAGAGATTCTGCAGGGTCGGCAACGCCCCTGGTACGTCAGGTACCATCAGGCGGGTCGTAACTTGTTTGCTACTTAAATGGTATAGAAAAAAACTGCGAATCCGCTTTGCGCCCTTTGTGTTCATGTCAAAAACCGATAATTGATGGATCCGCGCACACCTTGCAATGCTCGGAGCTTGCACGATCGAGGCGCGTTTCGTGCTCGCACCACGTCCAGTCTATGCGAATTTGTTTCAACGAGCATGAAATGAAATGAAATGAAATGAAATAATTTATTCATTCAAATAGGCCTTCACAGGCACTTATGAATAGTCAAACTCTAATACTCTAATGCACTAATGCACGGTTCGGAAGGTTGATTTTGCTGAGAAGAGCCGGCAATAAACTCAGCAATTACTCTTTTCAAAAACAAACTTAAATTTATTACATCAGATGTTTCCTGCGAGAGCGAGCGCTACAACCACGCATTTTTATCATTTAAATATTCTTTAATATTATAGTAAGCCTTCTGTACTAAAGCGGCCTTTATACGTTTCTTAAACTTTAGTGACGGTAAATTTAAAATTTCATTAGGGATCTTATTATAAAATTGTACACTCAGTCCTAAAAATGAACCTTGCACTTTTTGGAGTCTATAAGAAGAGGTCAAAAGTTTATGCTTATTTCAAATTCAAATTCAAATTCAAAAAGCATTTATTCAATTTAGGCCCTGATAGGGCACTTGTGAACGTTAACAAATGGCTCTACACCGGTTCCAAATACAACTTGAACTGAGAAGACTCCGGCAAGAAACTCAGCAAGTCTTTTTTTTTTTAAATATGTGAATAGAAGTATTACAATTACAAAATATATATAACAATAGCCTGCGAAGCGAACAATTCATTCAAATGCATTCTTGTCATCTACAAAATCAGAAACTTTATAGTACCCTTTCGTGCATAACTTTTGTTTAACTATCTTTTTGAATCTATGTATAGGTAGCTCTTGGATTTCTTTGGGTACTTTATTATAGAAACGTATACATTGCCCCTTGAAAGAGTTAAGGACTTTGCTGAGCCGAGTTAAAGGTACAGCAAGTTTGTGCTTATTTCTAGTGTTCAAACTATGAGTGTCACTATTCTTAGGAAAGTTATTTAAGTTTTTCCTCACATGAATAAGATTTTCATATATGTACTGTGACGACACTGTCATTATATTAATAGATTTAAACTTGTCTCTCAAAGAATCTCTAGGCCTTATTTTATATATTGCGCGGACAGCCTTCTTCTGCAGTATAAAAATTCTATTGATTTCGGCACCACTAGTATTTCAAGAGTGCACATCACTTTTTTTTACAAAAAGATTAATATTCTGATGTACAAATAATATGTTTGCATAAATATACTGCGATGCTACTGTAAGGATACCTATATTTTTAAACTTATCTCTGAGAGAAGCTCGAGAACTCATATTATAAATAGCTCGCACTGCTTTTTTTTGCAAAATAAAAATGGTTTCTATATCAGCAGCTTTACCCCAAAGTAAAATGCCATAGGACATAACACTATGAAAATAACTAAAATAAACTAATCGAGCTGTGTCTACGTCTGTTAGCTGTCTAATTTTTCTAACTGCATAAGCAGCTGAACTGAGCTTTCCCGAAAGACATGCTATTTGGCTGCCCCATTGAAGTTTCGAGTCTAAAGTAATCCCTAAGAATACTGATGATTCAACAAGACCTAAAGGTTCATTATTTATCATTAAATTACAGCCTACTTTTTTAACATTTGGAAGCGCAAATTTAATACATTTAGTTTTCTTTGCATTTAAAACTAGATTATTTACAGTAAACTAATTTAATACCCGAGATAATGCACCGTTTACATCGTCAAAATTAGATTTCAGTCTATCAACACTAAAAATCAGTGAGGTATCATCAGCAAACAGTACAATTCCACAGGTATTTTTGACATAAAAAGGAAGATCATTAATATAAATTAAAAATAGAAAAGGGCCTAAAATAGAGCCCTGCGGCACCCCCATATGCACAGGAGAACCAGATGATTTAATACGATTGACATCAACACTTTGAATTCTTTCCCCGAGATACGACTTCATCAAATCAAGTGCTGCACCCCTAACCCCATAATAATTTAGTTTACGTATGAGTGTCTGGTGATCAACACAATCAAAGGCTTTAGATAGATCACAGAAGACTCCAATAACATTCTGTGAGTTCTCCCAAGCGTTAAAAATATTTCTTAAAAGTGCTACCCCGGCATCAACAGTTGAACGACCCTTTGTAAACCCATACTGCTCACTATGTAATAGTTTATTCAAATTAAAGTGAGCGAGTAATTGCGTTAAAATAATCTTTTCAAATACTTTACTCAAAGCTGGCAAAATGGAAACTGTGTTGTATTTTTACATAATTTATAGAAAAACGTAGTTTACAGTTACACAGCTATATTTGAAGTACAATGAAAAATATGACATAGAACGATCAATACACATTTCAAAAAAGATAGTAGCCAGTATTTATTCCAACATACCCCCACTTAATGGCTACTTACCCCCACTTAATCTATACTAAGGCCTATGGCTTGTATACACCTATCATGGGCCACACGCCCTAAAGGCTTTGTTAATACATCAGCCGGCATTTCGACTGTAGGTACAAATCTTAATTCTACAGTTAAGTCAGAAACCTTTTCACGAACAAAGTGATAACGCGTATCTATATGTTTTGTTCGACTGTGGTGGATCGGATTTTTGGCCAACATTAGTGCACTTTGGCTGTCCGAGAAAATAACAGTACTAGGAGATTTACCTGTCACTTCAGTTATGAATCTCTTCAAGAAACAAGCCTCTCTGGTAGCTGAAGATAAAGCCATATATTCAGCTTCGGCTGAAGATAACGCCACCGTAGGCTGCTTTCTTGATTCCCAAGAAATAGGACCGCCTGCCAGCTCAAAATAAAATCCTGTGTATGAGCGTCGACTTACTGGACAATTTGCAAAGTCAGAGTCTGAGTAGCCACGCAGTGTGTTATCATTTGTCTTTCTGTAAGAAATGCCAACATTCTTAGTAGCACCCAAATATTGAAGACAACGCTTTGCTGCGTTCCAATGAGTCTTATCGTAACATGAATTAAACTGACTCAAATAACTTACGGTAAATGCAATGTCAGGCCTAGTGTTTACAGCGAGAAACATGAGACATCCAATCAGTGCTTGATATGGATAATACTAGACTCACCTGAACCAGGTTCTAGCTTCTTTTGTGAAAGAGGCGTTGAAACATGTTTGGACTTCTCCATTCCAAACTTCTTCAACAATGTCTCAATATAAGTCCCTTGGTGCATTTTAATACCATTTTCGTTACTTATAATATTAATTCCCGTAAAGAAATTTATTTCTCCTAAATCTTTTGTTGAGAAATTTTCTTCAAACTGACTTTTGAAAATGTCAAATGTCATTTTATTTTTATATAAAATGACAAGATCGTCAACATAGACTGCTAAAATCAAGGAGTCATTATTCGAAATCTTTTTTATACAACACAAGATTCCGAAGGAGTTTGAATAAAACCTATTGCAGACAAAATTTCTTTTAACTTTGAACGCCAGGCCCTTGGAGCTTGTTTTAAACCATATAAGGATTTCTTTAATAAGCATACCTTATTTTCATATTTATGCTGAACAAATCCTTCAGGTTGTAGCATGTAGACTTCTTCTTCTAAGTCTCCATTTAAAAAGGCTGTGTCTACATCCATATGCCGAACCTTGTAGCCTTCATGCACTGCCAATGCTAACAAAGTTCGCAATGATGAGTTACGTACAACCGGAGAAAAGGTTTCGTAGTAATCTACACCTTCTACTTGTGCAAAACCTTTAGCTACTAAACGAGCTTTATATTTTACTACATTACCTTGAGCATCTCGTTTTAGTTTGTATACCCATTTGCATGGTATACAGGGCTTCTGACTTGGCTTGTCTACCAAGGTCCAAGTCTGCTTTTTAAGTAAAGCACTATACTCTTCATTCATAGCAGTGATCCAGCTATTTTTGTCATTACTAGTGACGGCTTCATGATATGAAGTAGGTTCTTCATCATCAGCCATTTCTGTTTTCAAATTACGCATTCTATTTCTAAGTGGATATCTACAGCCACTTGTATTAGAATGTTGCTCTTCAATAACGTTTGGTGTTTGCTCCTCTGGAACTTCTATTGCATCATGATCAACTGCATCACAGAAATCCTCAGCTTCATGATCTTGAGTATTATAGTCAGCAACAGGTGCATCAGCTGTGGTTTCAACCTCATCCTGCCTCTGAGAATATTCTTGATACGAATCAGTTGAGAGCAACAACGGAACAGTTTGGAAAGTTGCAACTGCCTCATCAGATGGACAAGTTACAATATTTTCCGTCACACCAACGCTGTTTTTCTTAAGATCTGTAAAACAATCTTCAAAAAATGTTACATCTCTTGCTTTTATCAGTCTTCTCGGATAAAGAGCATCTCTAAAGAGATAGATGTTTGGGTCTGGGTTGTACCCAACGAAAACATATTGAGCAGCTTTAGCATCTAGCTTTTTCCTCTGACAAGAAGGTACATGGACTAGTGCTCGACAACCAAACACTCGTAAATGAGATAGATCAGGCTTATTCCCAGTCCATTTCTCCATTGGTGTTTGTGTTTTTAAAGCTACATGGGGACTCCTATTTTTCAAATAAACAGCGGCTTCAAAAGCATCTTGCCAATAAACCTTTGGCAATGAGCTTTCCGCCAGCATCGAGCGTGCTTTCTCTACGATTGACCGGTTAGTCCGCTCTGCAACTCCATTCTGTTGAGGGCTATATGGAACGGTGGTCTGATGCTCGATACCTTTTGACTTCAAGTAATCCGTGAACTCTTCATTCACGTATTCAGTCCCATTGTCCGTCCTTAGTGTCTTGACTTTTGCTCCTGTTTGTGTTTCTACAAAAGACTGAAATTCACAAAACTTATTCATCACTTCTGTCTTTGATGAAATAAAATAGGGGAAGATTCTTCGTGAGAAATCATCTATAAATAGGACAACATATTTGTTTCCTTGGAAAGATGTTTCGGACATTGGTCCACACAGATCAGAATGCACAAGTTCCAATAAAGAAGTGGTTTTCTTATGCGGAATTGTTTTAAAAGGTCTCCTACTTTGCTTACCTTCAATGCACGCGACGCAGGGATCCTTATCAACCTCATCATAGTCCAGGCCAAGAGCTTGACCTTGTTTAAGCTTATTCATACCAAAACGACAAAGATGACCTAAACGTTTGTGCCATAGACGATATTGCGACGGTCCAAAATGCACAATGTTGGTTGATAACTCCTCTGGTGCTTTGACAGTACAATCCAAGGTGTACAATCCACCATTAATAGAACCATGTAAAACAATTTGACCTGTACAAGAAAAATTTGTATAAAAATTACAACCTTTTTTATCAAAAACTACAGTATAACCTTTATCTACTGCCTTTTTGACTGAAATGAGGTTTGAATTCAAATTTGGAACGACTGCAACATCAGTAACAGTACCTACAGTACCATCTTTAGTGCTAAACTTAAGTTCACCAACACCCGTACAGTCAATTTTTTCTCCATTTGCTACGGTTACTTTATCAGTATCATTCTGAAGTAATTTCACATTATGTAATAACTCCATACTTGAAGACATGTGATTTGTCGCTCCAGAATCAATAAACCAGTTCTCTTTCTGTTTATTCTTAACCGAATTTAAAGTTGTTGATAAGGTAACACCATTAGCACCTTTAGAACTAATTATCCTATTAGGACAGTCGGGCCGTTTATGTCCTGGTTCATGACATTCATAACAAACAACCTGTTTCTTGCTTTTATTTTTCTTAATATTCTTAAAATTTGAAACATTACCTTTCTGAATAGTTCTCAAAGCTGAAGTGCTTGGTTCATGCTCCATCCTCAAAGATTCATTAAGTAATTTACCTCTTACTAGCTCGCTTGTGACGTTGACATTTGAATTCTCCAATGCCATCACTAGGGGATCATATCGTGGTCCCAAACCACCTAAAAGAATTGCAGCGACACTTGCATCTTCAATTTCTTTCCCAATATCTGCGAGATCTTGAACAGTACAAAGTACAGCATTTATATACTTCTCCATATTGTTTTCAAATGTATCTAAACAATATCTATAGAGTTGTCTTTCTAAAGCAAGTCTTCTGCCTAAGCCCTTTTCTTCATAGGCTGCCAAGAGAGCATCCCAAGCTTCCTTAGCTGTCTTTGCTCTACGAACATACGTTATAGCTGAACCGTTCAAGGTAAGACAAATTTTTGATAAAGCTATTAAATCATTTAAGTCTCTTACTGATTGAGGGGTAGGGTCTCCTTCTTTGTAACCTACGATCGCCTCCCAGAGAACTTCATGTACTAGATACATCCTCATCTTAAATTTCCACGACGCATATTCTTTCTTGCTCGAAAGTGTAAAATGTGGTAAAGATGAACTGCGGTGAGCGTGTCCAGCTCCATTGCCAGCTGCTTCCATCGTAATGTATTCACACAATCTTTTCAATACATAAAACAAATACAGCCACCGACTTCAACAAAAATCTGATTTACCACTGTAAATACAAATTTTCCTGCGTGCTGATAACGATTTGTTGTATTTTTACATAATTTATAGAAAAACGTAGTTTACAGTTACACAGCTATATTTGAAGTACAATGAAAAATATGACATAGAACGATCAATACACATTTCAAAAAAGATAGTAGCCAGTATTTATTCCAACAAACTGGCCTATAATTAGTAGGATCACTGGGATCTCCCGCCTTGAACAAAGGTATAACTTTGCTATATTTCATTAAATCTGGAAATTGGCCAAAATCTACGCATTTATTAAATACTAAAGCTAGATGGGGAGCAATGTCATCAATGATACCCTGCAAAACAGTCACGGATATATCCCATAAGTCCCCGGTGCGTTTAAGTTTCAGGGTTTTAAATGTTTTGACTATGTCGTAAGGTGTAATGTGCCTAAACTTAAATAATTCACAGCACTCAGACACATTGGATTTTAATAACAATTCAGCATCTATCGGTGACGAATTCAAAGAGCTAGTTGTATCTACCGGTATATTAGTAAAAAATAAATTAAAAGCATGTGCGATTTGACTATCGTCAGATATAATGTTATTATTAATATTTAACTCAATACGCTTATTACTGTTCTGGTATTTTCCCCTTTCAGAGTTGATAATGTTCCAAGTAGTTTTGACTTTATTGTTTGACTGACTAATTTTATTTTTTAAATATATGGACTTAGCAGAAGCACAGGCTTTCTTAAAAATTTTGGAATACTTTTTAACATACTCAAGAAAATCGATTTTGATTGAATCTTTTCATGCCATACAGCTCATACAACTTAGCTCTACTTCTGTAAATACCCGATGTTGCCCAGTCGTTAAACTTAATTTTATTATTTACACTAAAGGTCCTAAGTTTAAATGCCTTATCAAATTCTGTCTTTATAAATTTAAAGAGATCACTATAAAGACCATCCGGTTCGTCCTGTGCCATGTCAACAGAGGCAATATTGTTTCTAACACTTTCTTTAAAACGGACCATACGATTAAATGTTATGGGCCTAGAAGTTATCTTATGCGGTTTAACATTTGTTTCATTAAAAAGTACTACTTTCTGACCATAATGATCCGAAGTCAACTCAGTGACAATAGATTTTTCGAGTACATCACAGCAGCAGAATACATTGTCCAGGCAAGTTGCAGAAGTTTCTGTGACTCTAGTTGGTTCATAGAATAAGTTATTAAGATTAAATGATTTGAACAAATTAATAAATCTGAGTGTTGTAGGTGAATCTACTAACAAATTAACATTAAAGTCGCCACATCTATATATATAAAATTCAAAGTCCTGACTGACTGACTGACTGATTGACTGATATATCAACGCACAGCCTAAACCACTGGTCCTAGAGACATGAAATTTAGAGGGTATATTCTTTGTGAAGAGTAGGTATCCACTAAGAAAAGGTTCTTCGAAATTCCACCCCTAAGGGGGTAAAATAGTGTATGAAAGTTTGTATGAAAGTCCGTCAGTTTCGAAGTTCGGATCTTCAAGTTTTGTGTTTAGGCTGAAGATTGAAAATTAATGTATACGTGTCTCAGCGTTTTTAATAATTCCACCCTTGAAGCGGGTTGAAGTTGTTTTGTTTTGTTTTATTGTTTAAGAAAAATATGTCATTTGATAACCTGTAGGCCACGCGAGCAAAGCCGCGAGCAGAAGCTAGTACTATTATACTTTTATTACATGTTTGAGCTTTCTTAAGAGCATCTTATTTTATTTTATTTTATTTTATTTTATTTTATTTTATTTTATTTTATTTTCATTTATTTGGCACAACAAACAATTACACTAATGTTATTACAATGAGACATTTTAGTTACACTGACGTTCTCTAAGTGTAATCAGCCCCGTTGTCCACGTAATCATTCTAACAACGGGCTGTAAAATAACAGTTATGGTGAGCATGATTTCACTCTGCGGGACACCTACCTACAAAGTGCAATCATGCGCACATTAAGGCGCTAAATATTAAGGCGTATTATTAATACCTATATAAGAGTAAAATAAGAATAAGTACATAATACACATGTATGAAAAAATAACAATTTAAAAGAGAAATACCTACATAAGATTAGATAAGTTTAATTCTTGTATAATTACAGAACAATTGATAGGTAAGTGCACACTACCATCATTATCTATCTTTAACAATTATTAATATTCAATCATTTGTTCATAATTTTGTATATCATTTTCTTGAACGAACCAGGTGAGTTGGCGAAGAATTCAATTTCTGAGAAATTATTATTATATAGTTGAGTGATTCTGTGTAATGGTGCGCGCTCACCAGCATTCGTTTTACAAGTGGTAAGTGCGAATAGATATCGTTTGCGGGACTCTCGCGTGGGATGTGAACGATATGGTAAATGAAAGTATATTTGGTTTACAAGTTCGTTACAGTCAAATTTATCATGAAAAATATTAAACAACAGCATTTGATCAAGGAGCAATCTTCTCGACTTAAGCGTTGGTAAGGAAAATTGATTTAAAAGAGTGTTGTAGGAGGACTTGGAGCGAAAACAGCGATAGTACATTGAGCTCAAAAACTTACGCTGAACGGCTTCTATCTGAGTATGATATTTGGCGTACAAGGGATTCCAAATACAGGTCGCGTACTCTAATTGAGATCTTATAAGAGAAATATATAGTAAGAGATAGGATTCAGCTCGCTTAAAAGGAACACAAGTTCGCATAACAAAGCCATACATCTTATAGGCTTTATTGACTATATGATTTATATGAACATCGAAATGTAGTTTCGAGTCCATCATTATTCCTAGGTCTTTTATAATGGATACTTTTTGCAGAGAGGTGCAATTTAGTATGTAAGTAAAGTTTATACGGTTGATTTTCTTAGTGAAAGTGATTGACTTATATTTACCCAGACTTAGATGTAGTTTATTTAATTTGCAGTAGTTAGAAAGGCGATCTAGATCATCTTGCAATTTGTTACAGTCGTCGAGAGAAGCAATTTCACGAAAGATCTTGAGATCATCAGCGTAAAGAAGAAAGCGGGTATTTTTGAAACAGCTATTGATATCATTAATAAAAATAACAAAAAGCAAAGGGCCCATCAATGATCCTTGAGCTACCCCAGACGTTACTTTAATAAAATTAGAAGTGAATCCATTGATGGCAACTCTTTGCGTTCTATTTCTGACGTAAGACGAGAACCATCTTAGCAAGTTACCGCGTATGCCATTGAATGCTAGCTTTTGCAAAAGTAAGTCATGGTCCACTTTATCGAAAGCCTTACAAAAGTCTGTGTATACAGAGTCTACTTGCACACGATTATCCATACTATGGAATAGGTAGTTGGTATAAAGGATAAGGTTAGTAACTGTAGAACGTTTTTTAACAAAACCGTGCTGTTCTTCAATTATTATTTTATGCAAGCTAGGATAGATGTAGTTATATACTAATCGCTCTAAGACTTTCGATAAAGTAGACAATAATGATATCGGCCGATAGTTTGTGACGTCATTCTTACTACCATTTTTATGAACAGGAGTTACATTAGCCGTTTTCCAAAGCTTGGGAACTATACCTTCATGGAGACTTCTATTAGATAATATAGATAGTGGAATAGCAAGTGAATCAGCAGTGTGCTTTACAAAAAATGGAGGTAGACCATCGGGTCCAGGGCCTTTAGTTACATCCAATGATGTTAATTCCCTGATTATATCATCATTTGATAGGCGTATATCGAATAGAGTAAAATCACAATTTCCATTAATCGGCAATGTTTCAAGATCAGTGTTATCACCACCACTCACCTCATATACAGACCCAAAAAATCTTGAGAAAAGACCTTCTACAACTAATTCAAACAAATTATAGTCACCTAAAGGGGGACGGTACACACAAAGTATAATATAGCGCTCAAGCTCTACGCAGGACAACTCAACAGTGCGCTCGATTAGGGATGGGCAGGGAAAGAAAAAAATATGGGAAGAAAAGAAAAATACGGGAAAATACGGGAAAGAATGGAAAAATACGGGAATATTCCCGAACGGCGGGAAAATACTCAAATGGCTTTTTGTACCTAAAAAAAAATATTATTTGATGCTTTTGATTGTTATTTCAACCATACTCGTTGTTGTATGTACCTACATTACCTACGCGCGGACCCACGCGGACCTTGGAGGAATGTCACAGTTCTCCCGGGACCCGGGACGGGCTACGTAAGCGTCGTGCGTGTGCACGCGTGCTCGTTCTGCACGAGAGCCCATCCCCTCTACAGTGCAGATTACTGCAGATGATAACCATTGTGGCGTTTTGGGTACAAGCCCGGCATAACCTGGCCGCTCACTGAATGTGTGGATTCTCCCAACCCCAACGCCCTGCGGTTCGATAAAAACGCTACAGTATTCATTTTATAGCAACCTTTCGCTAATGAGTTAGTCTTATGACCTTGCCTTCACCAACTCCTCATTGCCGATAAGTCTATCATCGGTACTTGGCAGATCCATCCGATGGTGAAATGAGCAGTCCACCCACAACCGGACGTTGTTCTTTGCTGTTGCAGAAACTGCTCCGATGCATGGTGTGAAGTACCACTTAACTATAAAGAGGATTCTTATACTTTTCTAGCAGTAGTTTCTGATTTTGACTCAATAGAACAGCCGAAATTAAAGAATTTTGGTTAATAAAGCCATACCCCAGTACCCCAGGAGATCACGATCACGTTGATCTCCAAGAACATATCCTGGAAAGTAGGAGTCAGAGAGAAAGGACTTTGCATGTACTAGAACTACCGCATATAGCCTTCCACCAAGGTAACGGGTTCACTTTTGATACTCAAGACCACATGAAGTTGCATCCCCAAAAGTTTTTCTCTTCGACCTGTAATTCAAAAATTATATTTACATCTTTGACCTCAATACACTTCTCCAATAAATTCAATCGCTACAAACTCTTCTTCGCTGGTACTAGCATTCTGCGCTGTGGTTATTTATCGTGACACGCGAGTTATCCAGTGGCAATCAATAAGGGTCGTGCTTGCGTAGTCGTAACGAAAGCAAAGTCATAAACGGTTTTCCTAGCGTGGTAAGTTCGTGAAGAACCGAACTCGGTATGGTGGGCGTTAAAGTCTCCGAGCACAATCACCCGGTTATGGGGTACCGTTCCAGCACAGTGGCAGTCGCTTCTTGGACGCGTTCAAAGAAGCGAGTTGTCTCAGTGTCGCCACGATGAGACTTGTAGATACACGCCAGTCCACCCGTATATACCTACTCACCGTAGTCCACAGGGAGAGTAGACAGGGTTCTGTCTTCTAGGTTATTCAGACGTCGACAACAGATGCCCTCCCGGATGAATACGCACACTAGATAAGATGATACGATGTATCGCTTGGGCAGGTTATCTGTATCTCTCTCAAGATGATGAAGGACGGCGTTGATATTACTGTGGACTGACTGACCCCTGATATTGCAAAATCGGGTCCCCTACTAGCCGGCGGGCGACCAGCGGACAGACGTTTCACCAGGTCTCCCTGACCCCCATGTCAACCCAACACGCCACACAAATCAGAGATCGCCCAAATTGCATCGCTAGACCCCACCATCATACATGCCGCACACTTTTAGCTTTCTTCCGCGGACGCTCAGATTGTGGAATGAGCTCCCCGCCGTGGTTTTCCCAATGGAGTACAGCATGGGGTTCTTCAAAAAGGGCGTGAAGAGATTTCTTCAGGGTCGGCAATGCGCGAGTGATGCCCCTGGTGTTGCAAGCGTCCATAGGCTACGGTAACTGCTTACCATTAGGCAGGCCGTATGCTTGTTTGCCACCATAGTGGTATAAAAAAAAAAAAAAAAAAACTTCGGTTGTAGGGGGGCTGGCTCTCGTGAACCCTATCGAAACAAAGGCAACTGCTTCCAGACAGATTTACTCACAAGGGTGATCTCTAGCCAGTCGGACGAGTATGTACTACCACCAAGCTGGGAGGCGTGGGAATTGTGTGGGGCCGCCGCCTGTCCACCACAACCCCAAAACATCACTTTTTTAACAACAACGCAATCCTTCGTCACAAAAAAAAAAATTTTTGATATGTGTATGACCCTAATAGAAATCTTGTTAAATGTTATTCGAACGATTTGGCAAAGGTCTCTCTCGCTATTAACGCAAAATCTACTAAATGTGAGCATTTGAGTATTTTCCCAGCCAATGGGAAAATTCCCGGGTTTTTTCCCACCAAATTGGAAATTTACTCGAAGTTGGGTTTATTCCCGGGAAGAAACCCAACCGTATTCTGTACCCAAAGGGTGCCAAATAACCGGTTTTAATTACTTCACAGACACAAAAGGATGGATCACGCACAGAAATATATAAATAGAATCATTTAAAAATATTGTCTCTTCACAAAAGGTTCTTAAAAACATCATTTTACAGTTTAATAAAGCCTCTGTGAGAGACTGCGTACCTGTACCACGATGCCCTGTTTTATAGGTCACCAGGAAATCATACGTATACTCTCCAATAAAACATAGTATAGTTTTCTCCTGAAATGTTAGATCCCTGGTCAAAATCTTGGAGCGACAGGTAGTAAGAAGCGAAAACAGATTGAAATATCCCTGTTGAATTGTTAATGCAATATTTATATCACATAAGGTTGGCCAGTTGGTTTCCGTTGTGTGACATCGGTAAGAGTGAATTCGTCGCTGCGACGAGTTCCGGCCGAGACACGTCGAGAATGAAACACACCCTCTATATAATAGACGCTGAAAAATATACTGTTCTATGGAATAGCTGTCTGTTTGTTTGTTGATAAAAATATTAGGTACCTATACAAAATATAATATAGTATTTAAGATTATAGTATTAATTATGATGTTATTTTTTAAAGAAATAAAAAATGACATGTCTGCTAATTATTTTTTACTGGCTTACCAAATAACAAATAGATTTTTGTCCGTGGTTTTACCTAAGCCTCCGCTGTCCGTCCATCCATCTGTCTTTCAGTGGGCTGTATCTAATGAACTGCAGTAGGAAGACGCTATAAGAAAAAATAATCCTTCGTCTTCGTCCCTTATGGGCGGGTCAGAGGCCAAACGCAAAACCATTAAATTAAAAAAGAAATGCAGGAGACTCCACAAAAAAAAACGTCTTTATGCATATGAACTGTCATATATGGGCCTAATATACAGGGTGTTGTTTTGGTCGGCGACAAGCGACCTAGGAGCGGTAGTACAAAATATATATTCCCCAAAAATGGACTTAATTCCATTAAATACTGTAAATATGTTGAGAAATACCTTATTCAATTTGAAATAAAATTACCGCTAAGTATGGTTACTAGGCACGTGCACAGACTAGAGCTAGCCGCCATCGCCCCACCCCTTTACTCCCTCGTACTCCCGTTGAGTATTATGTCTACACTTTAGCTTATTACATGATTTTCAATATTTTAATTTTCTTATTTTTATTACTAAAAAAAAAGTATTTTTTTAGCATCAGTATCATTTGTATTATCGACCCTGAGTCGCTCGTCGCTGACCAAAACAACGACCTGTATAATACTTGCTTGCTTACATTGAATACGCTTCTGTAGAACATCATTAATGCTCGATCCAAACAAGTTTTCAGTACTCAGTTTCAGTGAACCAAATACGATTTGCAAGCAAGTGAAACCACAGCACAATGCTAGTACAGTAACATAATAGAATTGTGAGGATACCGTTCAGATGTAAGTGCAAAAGAGATAAGTCCCAAGTCTATTCAACGTGGGACATAATTTCCGTACATTCACGCGGATTTGTCCCGGGAAATTACAATCAAAAGAACTTTTGGTGTAGTATTTATATCAAACCTTAGAAATATTTTATATAAAATATATTTTAGTAGTATATAGTCTACAAAAATATTATAATGAATGTGAGATAACTGCCTACACTTTGATAAATAGTATTAGTTATGTTTTACAAGACCAAATGTGGGTAGTTGGAAACAACTCCCGTTCATCGAGACGCTGATACCCGCTGTTTCCAGTTCACCCGTGACCACGATCAGAGCAACTTGATCGAAACGTCGAGGTTAGTCAAAATTAAATTTTGATAATAATCTATATACGAATAGACCCGATACATTAATATTACAATAGTATTGAAATGATATTATATATTATATTTATTCATTCAAATAGGCCTTCTTATTAAAAAACAAGTAAAAAAAAAAACATTTTACTTGTTTTGTTTTTCGTTTGATCTAATATTTTCTCCGTGCTTTGGAAGGCACGTAAATCTGTTGGTCCCGTTTATCACTTAATTGTGATAGTGGCTTGAAAATTCCAACAGCAGGTTGACCACTAGCCTACCTCCATCGATCTACAGTGGGCACGCGTATTTGCCCATTCCCCTACACCTTCAGCAGTGGGACATTATAGGCTGATGATGATGATCTAGTATTAAATCACAGAATCGAAGCCTTATGAAAATTTAAGTTTTACTTAAAAAGGATAAAGTTCATAAACGGCTTTAGAAATTCTGATTACTACCAGTTGCGAGACGTAGCAGTGTCGTAGCCTATATGCTACAACGTGCTACAAGGTGCTGTAAGATGCTACGAGGTGCTACAAGGTGCTGTAAGATGCTACGAGGTGCTACAAGGTGCTACGAGAGCTACGTCCTATCCTATCCTATCTTACAAATAGCATAAATATAAAAGTTCATTGTTTCTTTTCGTCGTTAAATATCGTACACATTGACGAATTCATTAAGCTCTTTCAGATACTACAAATGATAAAGTTAACAGAAATCCGAATACAATGAGTCTTCATTATACAATATTTATGATGGTGATATTGCAATTATGAAATACTTAATAGATGGAAAGAAAACTTCTATCACATAAAATTAAAAGTAATAAGATAACATAATTAATGTTGGTAAGGAGGTTGTCGGTATATTCTTTTGTTTTTATACATGAGATAGAATGTCATCCAAAATACTTTACCAAGAGATTTCAGTAGAAGGTAAAAGTTTAACTGATAATAAAAATATAAAACAAGCAATTTAACTCGTATTTTTTATGGTTTGCCAATATTGAAATAAAAACTACATATAACTATTCGTGCTTCGGAAGGCACGTTAAGCCGTTGGTCCCGGTTATCACTTAATGGTGATAGTCGTTAAGCTAGTTGGATGCCTCCTAGGCGGCTTGAAAAATTCCAACAGTAGGTTGACCACTAGCCTACCTCCACCGATCCGCAGTGGGCACGCGTGGTGGAGTATTGCCCATTCCCTTTCACCTTCATTTGTGAAAGGAGGCCTGTGCTCAGCAGTGGGACATTATAGGCTGATGATGATGATGAACCTAGTCAAAATAAAATTACGGTTTAAACTTCAACTAATAATTCGACACCATTTAGATTATTATCGAAATGAGACAAAGTAAGCAGTTGAATTGACTTCAGTCTAGACTTTTAACGATTCTAACACAGCCCGAGGGAGAGATTTCTTCACATTTTCATCTTAAGTTTCAAATTATTCAACCAAATACATTGCTGTATTTATGCTGAAAAGGAACTGACACCCGAAACAAAACCGTCAATGAAACTCGCTGTGAAGTAAAAACTCGTTTAAATCACGGTTCCTTAGTAAAGTGCGCTAATGGACGAGGGAAGCAGTAGTCACGAAGTCGCAATTAGATCGAAACGAGGTACGGGCGGAACCCTTTCCTGGTAATTTTATGTAGTTAGCGCAAAATGTGTCGGGACATTGACCCGTGAGGAAATCCTGTCACACGTTTCCTTTATGTATGTCTTAAGGAATTCTATCAGTAACAAACTTTCAATTTAGAATTTTGAATTTTCAATGCAATAAAACACAAAAGTGAGTACCTCTTTGTTTATTATCTCTTGACGCCACAAAGCCTCAGTAATAATTTTGGTACGTGGATAGAGGCGCTACACGCAAGCCCATAAGGTCCAGATTGATGCAATGCATTATACAAGGTACAGTATTACCCAACTGATATGGCGCGTCGTGAATCTTCGTTCGCACAGAAAAGAAAGTATGGCCCTGAAGATTAACGAAAGAATGCTTAAAACTTACAATCAACCTTAGATTACTACTATAAGGTTCATAATACACTGCAGCTGTTAGTTCCGCCTCACTCGCAAGTCACGCCCCTCCGTACGGCGCGCGCTAACATGGCGGCTGCTGCCGACCAATAGCGTTTCCCGCGCTTTGAAAATGTATCTTCTGCGCAGGTACATCGGTAAGCCATATTAATTGGGTACTACTGTAATAAATGACATTAATATCACACTGTATAATTTAATTCAGCGTCATCGCGACGCCACGTATTATTTTGATATCAAGAATTTTGTATTTAATTTTAAGCTAACTAAAGATACCATGTATCTGCCAATTAAGTGTAAGAAACAAATCGCTACATTGTTAGCCCGCAATATACACATTTATGACCAAGCTACTTGTAGCTTAGTTGGGACTATTGACACGGGTGTTATAAGTGATAGCAAGGTGTCTGGGGAGGGTTTTTAAATATTGTGACAAAGGCTCAGGTCAATAATTTAAATATTGTGCATCAGAACATTCAGGGCCTAGCTGGCAAAGAATTGGAAATTGAATTATTTCTTGAATACAATAATCTTAATATATAAAATGATAAACTGATTGTTGATATATCAGCCCACAGCCCAAACCGCTGGACCTAGAGATTTGAAATTTTGCACAATGATACCTTATACAGTGTAGGCATCCACTAAGGAAGGATTTTTGGAAATTCCACCCCTAAGAGGGTAAAATAGGGGATGACAGTTTGTATGCAAGTTCGTCAGTTTTGAAGTTAGGATCTTCAATTTTTGTGTTTAGGCTGACGATTGAAAATTAATGTGTAGTTATCTCAGCGTTTGTATTAATTCCACCACCGAAGGGAGGAAAAGGGGAATGAAGTTGGGTATGCAAGTCCTTCAATTTCAAAGTAAACTTCACTAAATGTATTATTATACGGTGTAGGCATCCAGTAAGGAAGGATTTTTGGAAATTCCACCCCTAACAGGGTAAAATAAGGGATGAAAGTTTGTATGCAAGTCCGTCAGTTTTGAAGTTAGGATCTTCAAATTTTGTGTTTAGGCTGACGATTGAAAATTAATATATAGTTATCTCAGCGTTTGTAATAATTCCACCACCGAAGGGAGGAAAAGGGGGATGAAGTTGTGTATGCAAGTCCTTCAATTTCAAAGTAAACTTCACTAAATGTATTATTATACGGTGTAGGCATCCACTAAGGAAGGATTTTTGGAAACTCCACCCCTAACAGGGTAATATAAGGGATGAAAGTTTGTATGCAAGTCCGTCAGTTTTGAAGTTAGGATCTTCAAATTTTGTGTTTAGGCTGACGATTGAAAATTAATGTGTAGTTATCTCAGCGTTTGTATTAATTCCACCACCGAAGGGAGGAAAAGGGGGATGAAGTTGGGTATGCAAGTCCTTCAATTTCAAAGTAAACTTCACTAAATGTATTATTATACGGTGTAGGCATCCAGTAAGGAAGGATTTTTGGAAATTCCACCCCTAACAGGGTAAAATAAGAGATGAAAGTTTGTATGCAAGTCCGTCAGTTTTGAAGTTAGGATCTTCAAATTTTGTGTTTAGGCTGACGATTGAAAATTAATATATAGTTATCTCAGCGTTTGTAATAATTCCACCACCGAAGGGAGGAAAAGGGGGATGAAGTTGTGTATGCAAGTCCTTCAATTTCAAAGTAAACTTCACTAAATGTATTATTATACGGTGTAGGCATCCACTAAGGAAGGATTTTTGGAAACTCCACCCCTAACAGGGTAAAATAAGGGATGAAAGTTTGTATGCAAGTCCGTCAGTTTTGAAGTTAGGATCTTCAAATTTTGTGTTTAGGCTGACGATTGAAAATTAATGTGTAGTTATCTCAGCGTTTGTATTAATTCCACCACCGAAGGGAGGAAAAGGGGGATGAAGTTGGGTATGCAAGTCCTTCAATTTCAAAGTAAACTTCACTAAATGTATTATTATACGGTGTAGGCATCCAGTAAGGAAGGATTTTTGGAAATTCCACCCCTAACAGGGTAAAATAAGGGATGAAAGTTTGTATGCAAGTCCGTCAGTTTTTAAGTTAGGATCTTCAAATTTTGTGTTTAGGCTGACGATTGAAAATTAATATATAGTTATCTCAGCGTTTGTAATAATTCCACCACCGAAGGGAGGAAAAGGGGAATGAAGTTGTGTATGCAAGTCCTTCAATTTCAAAGTAAACTTCACTAAATGTATTATTATACGGTGTAGGCATCCACTAAGGAAGGATTTTTGAAAACTCCACCCCTAACAGGGTAAAATAAGGGATGAAAGTTTGTATGCAAGTCCGTCAGTTTTGAAGTTAGGATCTTCAAATTTTGTGTTTAGGCTGACGATTGAAAATTAATGTATAGCTATCTCAGCGTTCGTGATTATTCCACCACCGAAGGGAGGAAAAGGGGGATGAAGTTGTGTTAGAAAGTCCTTCAATTTCAAAGTAAACTGCACTAAATTTAATATTATACAGTGTAGGTATTCAGTAAGGAAGGATTTTTGGAAATTCCACTCCTAGGGGGGTAAAATAGGGGATGAAAGTTTGTATGAAAGTTCCTCAGTTTTGAAGTTAGGATCTTCAAATTTTGTATTTATGCTAACGATTGAAAATTAATTTATACATGTTTCAGCTTTTTTGACAATTCCACCCCCGACAGGGTGAAAAGGTATGGGATGTATGTAAGTCATTCAGTTTGAAAGTAAACGTTACTTAATATATTATTACACAGTGTAGGCAACCACTAAGGATTTTTGGATATTCCATCCTTAAGGGGGTAAAATAGGGGATGCAAGTTTATATGAAAGTCCATCAGTTTCGAAGTTAGGACCTTCAAATTTTGTGTTTAGGTTGACAATTGAAAATTAATTTATATGTGCCTCAACGTTTTTGATAATTCCGATCCCGAAAGGGTAAAAAGGGGGATGAATTTGTGTGTGGAAGTACACTAAATTTATTATTTAAGCTTATGGTTATAAACTAACGCAACGAATATCGGTGTTGTTGGAATTTGAACCCTTAAGGAGTGAAAAGGGGGATTAAATTTAGTATATGAAGTTCATTATTTTCGGAGTGAACATTTCAAAATTTATTATTTCGGCTTATGGTTCAGGAAAAAGAGAGGAATCGGTATTCAAACAAAGATCCGGTTAATACGAGCATTGGTATTCCTCATTTTCATGTATGGAGTGGAAGCGTGGACTATACTGGCCCGAGAAAGAAAAAGGATTGATGTATTCGAGATGTGGTGCTGGAGACGGATGTTGAAAATACCTTGGACCGCTAAACGCAACAATACATCAATCCTATCGCAGCTCCAAATTAAAACCCGATCGTCCACCATATGCCACTCACGTATTCTTTCGTATATCGGCCACATGGTGCGCAAAGGCGATGAAAGTTTGGAAAAACTGATCATAGTTGGGAACACGGAAGGAAAACGACTACGTGGTCGTTCACCAACAAGATGGTCCGATCAAGTAAAAGACTCATCGTCCTCCAAGTTTTACAGAAACCAGAAGACAGAAACCAGTGGAGACAGATCATTCGCTCTAGAAGCAAACCCGATGTTGACCACGATCCTCAGACATGAGGGAAAGAGAGATAAGGCCTCCAAAATTGTGCTGTGGAACTAGACTACAAGTAACAGCTCTCCGCCGCAATGTTATTGAGGCCAAAATATTTACTGGTTCTGCCAGAGGAGAAACAGTCTTCTTGCCGCGTATACCGTTGATCTCAAATCACCTTCCGTTAGAATTTAAAAGATAACAGTTCCTAATTAAGGTTTGTAGTCACAGGGAAAAACTCTGAAATTTGCTAGAGTTGATTTGCGGCAGGACTGTTTCAGTTTTATGTGCCATCCTCGCATATGAGCTCTTAATCTACCTGAACTTTTGTCAATATCACACGTAGTGGCGGACAATAGCCATGAACAAAGCTCTATATTGTTACAATGATTCATATCTAGAAAAATGAAATAATCTACGCGGACGAAGTCGCGGGCTATAAAGCTAGTGTTAATATATTTTGTGTAACTGAACATTGGTTGAAGAATCATGAGTTAATGCTCAATACTCCTAATTATAAACTGTTAAGTGCGTTCGTTAGAAAATCAGCTGTACATGGAGGTAGTTTAATTTTAGTTTCAAGTAATATTAAATGTAAAAATCGCAAAGACATTGTAGACTTATCTATCGAGCGTACGGTTGGGTTTCTTCCCGGGAATAAACCCAACTTCGAGTAAATTTCCAATTTGGTGGGAAAAAACCCGGGAATTTTCCCATTGGCTGGGAAAATACTCAAATGCTCACATTTAGTAGATTTTGCGTTAATAGCGAGAGAGACCTTTGCCAAATCGTTCGAATAACATTTAACAAGATTTCTATTAGGGTCATACACATATCAAAAATTTTTTTTTTTGTGACGAAGGATTGCGTTGTTGTTAAAAAAGTGATGTTTTGGGGTTGTGGTGGACAGGCGGCGGCCCCACACAATTCCCACGCCTCCCAGCTTGGTGGTAGTACATACTCGTCCGACTGGCTAGAGATCACCCTTGTGAGTAAATCTGTCTGGAAGCAGTTGCCTTTGTTTCGATAGGGTTCACGAGAGCCAGCCCCCCTACAACCGAAGTTTTTTTTTTTTTTTTTTTATACCACTATGGTGGCAAACAAGCATACGGCCTGCCTAATGGTAAGCAGTTACCGTAGCCTATGGACGCTTGCAACACCAGGGGCATCACTCGCGCATTGCCGACCCTGAAGAAATCTCTTCACGCCCTTTTTGAAGAACCCCATGCTGTACTCCATTGGGAAAACCACGGCGGGGAGCTCATTCCACAATCTGAGCGTCCGCGGAAGAAAGCTAAAAGTGTGCGGCATGTATGATGGTGGGGTCTAGCGATGCAATTTGGGCGATCTCTGATTTGTGTGGCGTGTTGGGTTGACATGGGGGTCAGGGAGACCTGGTGAAACGTCTGTCCGCTGGTCGCCCGCCGGCTAGTAGGGGACCCGATTTTGCAATATCAGGGGTCAGTCAGTCCACAGTAATATCAACGCCGTCCTTCATCATCTTGAGAGAGATACAGATAACCTGCCCAAGCGATACATCGTATCATCTTATCTAGTGTGCGTATTCATCCGGGAGGGCATCTGTTGTCGACGTCTGAATAACCTAGAAGACAGAACCCTGTCTACTCTCTGGCTGCGCGTGGACTACGGTGAGTAGGTATATACGGGTGGACTGGCGTGTATCTACAAGTCTCATCGTGGCGACACTGAGACAACTCGCTTCTTTGAACGCGTCCAAGAAGCGACTGCCACTGTGCTGGAACGGTACCCCATAACCGGGTGATTGTGCTCGGAGACTTTAACGCCCACCATACCGAGTTCGGTTCTTCACGAACTTACCACGCTAGGAAAACCGTTTATGACTTTGCTTTCGTTACGACTACGCAAGCACGACCCTTATTGATTGCCACTGGATAACTCGCGTGTCACGATAAATAACCACAGCGCAGAATGCTAGTACCAGCGAAGAAGAGTTTGTAGCGATTGAATTTATTGGAGAAGTGGATTGAGGTCAAAGATGTAAATATAATTTTTGAATTACAGGTCGAAGAGAAAAACTTTTGGGGATGCAACTTCATGTGGTCTTGAGTATCAAAAGTGAACCCGTTACCTTGGTGGAAGGCTATATGCGGTAGTTCTAGTACATGCAAAGTCCTTTCTCTCTGACTCCTACTTTCCAGGATATGTTCTTGGAGATCAACGTGATCGTGATCTCCTGGGGTACTGGGGTATGGCTTTATTAACCAAAATTCTTTAATTTCGGCTGTTCTATTGAGTCAAAATCAGAAACTACTGCTAGAAAAGTATAAGAATCCTCTTTATAGTTAAGTGGTACTTCACACCATGCATCGGAGCAGTTTCTGCAACAGCAAAGAACAACGTGCGGTTGTGGGTGGACTGCTCATTTCACCATCGGATGGATCTGCCAAGTACCGATGATAGACTTATCGGCAATGAGGAGTTGGTGAAGGCAAGGTCATAAGACAAGCTCATTAGCGAAAGGTTGCTATAAAATGAATACTGTAGCGTTTTTATCGAACCGCAGGGCGAATTCACACATTCAGAGTGAGCGGCCAGGTTATGCCGGGCTTGTACCCAAAACGCCACAATGGTTGTCATCTGCAGTAATCTGCACTGTAGAGGGGATGGGCTCTCGTGCAGAACGCGCACGACGCTTACGTAGCCCGTCCCGGGTCCCGGGAGAACTGTGACATTCCTCCAAGGTCCGCGTGAGTCCGCGCGTAGGTAATGTAGGTACGTACAACAGCGAGTATGGTTGAAATAACAATCAAAAGCATCAAATAATATTTTTTTTTAGGTACAAAAAGCCATTTGAGTATTTTCCCGTCGTTCGGGAATATTCCCGTATTTTTCCATTCTTTCCCGTATTTTCCCGTATTTTTCTTTTCTTCCCATATTTTTTTCTTTCCCTGCCCATCCCTAGTACAGAACTCTAAAAAGGAGGTTGTATATTTTTTGATTTCCATATTACAAGCTCTGTTTAATTTGTAATAATTATTCCAGGTTACCAATTAATTATTTTTAAATAGAAAGGCTCCAAATATTCCATGAAACAGGTCGTTGTTTCGTACCACGTTATTCTAGTCGCTATACCGCGCGCCCTCTCGTCTCGGCCGGAACTCATCGCACGGCGAATTTCACTTTTCCGATGTCACACAACGGAAACCGACTCGCACCTTTTAGTATTGCATTTAACACTCCAATAGACACACTTTTATTCCGTTTCCGCTCGCAATATGTTGGTTTCTTTTGGGTTTTCTATACACAAGTGGAGGAGGTATTTTGGAGTTATTGATGAATTATTTTTACTATATATTTGACTACATGTTACATAATGATTGGTTCGCAAGTTTTATTAAACAAGACATTTAGAAAACACCTATACCCCTTAATAAGAGAGATGGTTGAAAGCAAGTCTAGGTTTTAAATATATTTGAAGGCGTCAGCGACAGCCAAGCGATACGAACACAATGATTAGGGTTCAGTGGTATCAGGATTCGATGGGCGTAGTGATGCAGGCAATGAAACAACGTTATACTATCGCTTCGGAAAGTCCCGTATGAGGAGAAGAAGCAAATTCAAATTCAAATTCAAAATCATTTATTCAAATAGACCTTCGCAGGCACTTATGAAAAGTCTGACTCTAATACTCTAATACCGGTTCGGAAGGTTGCATTTGCTGAGAAGAGCCGGCAATAAACTCAGCAATTACTCTTTTCAAAACAAGCTTAGATTCATTACATAATATTTACATTCTAATCGCACTGACAACAATTGACGCAAGAAACTCCTCATGGGCACCATAGGTTTATTGTTGTAACTTCACAATTATATTATCACTTCAATACCACTTTACAATGACACTTTAAGAACGGGTAATATAGCTAATGCACTGAGGTGTGCACAGCTCGAGGGCTTGCGATAGAACGTCTAAAATAAAATATATGTTATATAGAGAAGATATAGTAAAGCTAAGTCAAATAAAAATCCGTAGCAACGTACCTAAAAGCAAAGGCATATTCCGGCAAATTCATTTTTCTTGTTATGAGCGAGGCGGCGCGAGTGGCCGGGTAATCGAATCTAGTGCCTCGGTTCAACTATTCAACGCTATTTCTCGTCAACTGTGAGGATATAAGGTCCTATTTATAAATACATAAATAAACTAGTGGTTATTGAAAGACTGCAATATTATTTTGTTGTTTAATGTTGAAAGAGTTTTTTCGTACCACTTGCTCAAAAAAGTGGCATTCTATGCCACAAAAAGCGAATATAACAAGGAAAGTTAAAAAAAGGGAAAGAAAATTGTACTGAATGTCATTCATCCTCTAGGGGGAGAATGTGATTTTTTGGAATACTTACCGAAATTTATACTGAAGTACATCTGTGTTAACACCATTGAGTTTGTATATAAAGCATTATACATCTTTTTGAAAAAGGAATACGCAAATCAACTCATCAACAATAAATGTACCGAACAAAATTGTAACTCTCTCTATCAATAATTGGACCAATGTTTCGAATGTTAACTTTTATTTTTAATTGTCATTATTTTTAATAAATGCTTATCTCATATTATTATTGTGTTAATTTTTTCGCAAATGGTACGAAAAGTAGAGTATTTTCCTGGGTGATAAAGCTGTCTTAGTCTAAGGTGAACTTAAATCCCTCGCTACACTCAGGGTTTTTAACACCCTCGCTACGCTAGGGAGTAAACCTCGAGTCCTTCGTTACGGTCGCGATTGACAAAAGACACTGCTTTATCTCCTTGGTTAATAATCTACTATTATTTGATACAATTCGAGACGAAAAGAAATAAAAAGTAGTACATATTATTTTATTTGATTACCTATTAGCGACCCGCCCGGCTTCACACGGGTGCAATGTAGGTACTATAGTCTATTTCAAATAACATGAGTTCGGTGACACATGGTATTTTATTAAATTTCTCAATGGTTAATGTTCATTTCGATATAATAAAGGAATACTATGATAGAGCTAGGTTTCACGAAATATTGTGAATATTATTTCAGAGTAATCAAATGGAATTTCACTAGATATTGGTAAAAAACCCTTGACCTTGACGACTCATCTTATGTGAAATAGAGTATAATGTTGTGTCATTGTGGAGCGATCGCCCGGCCACGGTATCGCGAATAGGTACTGTTTTTGGTAATGGCGTTTGGCGGACAGACAAACAGACATACGAACGGGCATAGTGAAATCATAAGGGTGTTGACTATGGATCCCTAAAATTGCAATACATTTGGGTACATCATGTATATTTAACTGAAAATGATCAATCATTGAATTAACCCCGAATAGAAGTGTAAATGCAGCGCAGGTAAATGTGCGGTTTATCTGCGTTTGATATTCCTTGTACAGGCACACATAGCTCAGAATTACACCTGTCAGTATCCTTTCAATTCCACGAATTGAGAGGTGAAATTGTAATTTTCCCCTTTATACGCACGTTACTGTTATTCGGTTATTTACTGCCTCTGAAATGGTTAATTAATCTGTTATTTTGGAAGGCTCTTGTGCATGAAGTTATGCATTGTTTATCTACAATTGGTTTGAACCACAGAGCATTGACAAATAAATCTCACCTCCTAGAGACGCCTTGTTCAACAAATTCCATTATTCAAGCGTATCACGCACGGGGCGGCAACGGATTCTGTTGTAAATCGCACTAAACTAATATCTCTTTCTTACGAACATTATTGAAAAAGGATAGAACATATTTTAAGTTGTCAAATTAATCTTTGCCGTCTTATTTTGCGTGTATTTAGGCGTAACCGCGATAGATGGCGACTAAAATATTGAAAACAAGCATTGGACTAATTTAACAGGACTAAATTTCTTACATCCGTTTCTTATGTTCTTTGTTAGAAAGAGACATAGTGACATTAAAATTAATTTAGTTGTGAACAACAGAATTAGGGCCATTAACGAATTTTTAATCTTATAATTTAGTACTGTTGTCACATAGTGCTGTGGTATAGAGTAGATATTAGACTGATGACCGTCGCACTCAATTATGCGATTTTCACAATTCACGGGCTACGAGTTTTGGTAAAGTTTTGAAATCACGTGAGATTCTTTGCTCTGTGGTTTGAACATTTTGTAACGGAAGACATTTTATTTTCATAAATTATTCAGTGTCATATACTTTTTTATTATTGACCCTATGATGCTTTGGATAAGATTGGGATTCTAACAATACCTTCACTTCTAAACCGGGTTCCAGCATTCAGGATTATTCTTGCGGCTCCATTTTCTACTCTTTATATACACCATAGAATTTAGTGTAAGCTAATACAGTGTACATTTTCATAAGCAAGAGTAGGGTAACCACGCCCATGTTATTATAGGAGGCAAATATATTACTCTGTCCGCTACCTATATCACGAGACATATAAATATATAGAAGCGACAAGGGTGCGGAGTTTCTGATGCAGAAATATTCACGAGAAATTAATGTTTACTGCTAGGAAATGTGATCTGCATAAAATACGTTCTCGTTTTTTAAATGAAATTTTGGTGGAAAATCTTTTGGTATAAAATAAATGTAGTACAAATAGGTTCTTTGTTTGACATGATTTCGTGGTATTTGTAATGCAAATATTTTTTTTTTTAAGTCACAAGGGTTACAAAATCAGTTAATAATAATGGCGACGAGCCATATAGACTAAGGTAACCGCTTACCATCAGGCACACCATATATTGTCGACCATACAAACATTCTAGAACATACTTAGATCATGATTTATTTTCAGTGGAACAAGAAATCTTAATTTACAACAAATATGTACAAAATACAATCTATATACAGTGTGTTGTTTTGGTCGGCGACAAGAGACCCAGGAGCGGTAGTAAAAAAAATATATTCCCCAAAAATGGACTTAATTCCATTAAATATTGTAAATGCGTTGAGAAATACCTTATTAAAATTACCGCAAAGTATGGTCACTAGGCACGTGCACAGACTAGAGCTAGGCGCAAGCCGCCATCGCCCCACCCCTATACTCCCTCGCACTCCCGTTGAGTATTATGTCTACACTTTAGCTTATTACATGATTTTCAACATTTTTATTAAAAAATTAAGTATTTTTTTTAGCACCAGTTTTTTTTAGCATCATTTGTATTATCGACCCTGAGTCGCTCGTCGCTGACTAAAACAACGACCTGTATATAGAAAAATTCCTCAAGCCTGCCGCTGCTTCCGATTAACGGCAGGGTTCCCAGAAGGCTGGCAGCGTTTCCTCTTTGGATAGCCAAGCTGACGCGTTGGCGGAAAAAGCTCCCCGCCCGCTGGTCTCCGGAGGTCTCGATCAATTGTGACGTTTTTCAATAAATAATAAGCAAAACCAATTCAATATGCTGCATTTAAATACCAAATTACCACTCTGTTTTTGAAGTCGATTTATTAATACACAAATACCTTTACATAACTGGTATTGGCATACAATCAGTAATTATGATAGTGGAACAACGTAAACATCATTGCCGCCGACAGTGTCTGTCATTCAATACAAAACGCCCCGGGACGGTTCGTACAATCGGATGGGACGTAAGCGGAAATTATGTTCAAAATTAATCCATTCAGTATTTTCACAGAGAATATTACGAAATGCTTTATATATTAATGTATTTTTATCATTATCATATCTGATCTTGTTGAACTGGAAAAAATATGCATACTTTGGACTTTTATTGTCAGATTTGGTTTATTCTAGGTTTTTGTTAACAGTGAAACATGAAAAAGAAGCATGAAAAGAAGCATGCAAAGAAGCATGAAAAGAAGCGTGAAGCATGTTTGCTTATAACCTTTATAACAATAAGTCTGTGTATTTGTTTTTGTCTTAGTTGCAGGACCAATCAGCCTCATCGCTGCCGCTGCGGAGATCTCGTCAACGAGTTCGGCCACCATGGGCTTTCGTGCTCCCTAAGTGCTGTACATATTTGTTGTAAATAAAGATATTTTAACTCAAAAAACCTTAGATATAGAGAGAAGTAGGCACCTCATATGCCATCAATCTGCTGGATCTGCGTCATGGATTTTTGCTATTTGCATGATATTGTGTATAAATGATCGATGATGATTTAGAGTACACCTAGACGCAACGCGATGCGCAGTTTTTAAGATAGCGATTCAATATAGAACCTAATTTACTATACATTTCAATGAGATAATTTGAATATAAGTCTTGCGGCGCAGCGCGACGCAGCGGCATGCTTTGCTGGTACACAAAGCAAGCGGCAAGAGACCACGCATTTTCACGCTGCTTTACGATGCGTTTTATCGCGTTACGTCGCGGCTCGGTGTGAATTGACCCTTAGGATAGTTGGTAGTCATTGATATAAAAACATTAATAACTTCACGAAAGATAATAGTTACTCTAAATAGAGTACAGAACTGAACAATGACCAAGACAAAATGTGCATTTGAAAATCCAAATTAAATTAAAATCAAAGCAGTTTGTATATTTTTATAATGTAGGCATATTGTCGACAATCGGCGGCGAAATTAAGCGGAAAGCAAGAAGCGCAGTATGCAACATCGCAGCAGTAACGGTTTAATTGTGTTGGTGTACGTCCAAAACGTCCATTGTGGGCACGGAGAGACGTTAGATCTGTGCAGAACATGGATGTGGTATGTAAGATTAAATAAAGAAAAATGTGATTAAAAGATTTTATTTCAACAAACACATTCAAATAAATAGAATCAATAGATCGAATCAGTCTCTAAATTTCGGAAAATTATCTGAATCATTGCATGAAGTAGTTTAAGCCAAGTCTAGTAAAACCCAGGTTTTAAGATAGTCCCGGCTCTTTGAATGACGTTAGATAGTGGCGGATGTATTTAAAACGGTTTTGCTAGACATGTTTTAACCATTTCACATAATAAGGGGCATAGGTTTCTTATCAAGCTTCACTCTTTAAACCTATGCCAATTTCAACCAACTTAAACAGAAATGGTCCCAATATTGAACCCTGGAGAACTCCTATTTTGACTATATAGCACGTGGCTGTTTTACTACTAATAATAACTTACTACTAAATCCGTTACAGTTTAAAAAAATGATTCTGAAATTGGTCAGATGGAATAGTTAATAGAAATCTGCCGCATCAAACATGACGCAGTTCTTCGTGGCACAATTGGCAGTGACCGCTAAACGGGCAGTTAGCGGCACACTGAGCGTACAGCGGTAGGTACCGCTCTCTACACAGTCCACGTATTTATGATACTACCCTCCGTAGAGAGCGCCAATAAACACAGAACGTAGTCTTCCAGCGAGCTTCCCCGCCCGAATTGCATGCAGTTCCATGAAAAAATTGGGTTGTTAACATGACGCCGTAACTGCTACTCTCGAGTGTTTGATGTGAAGCATTTGAGCGTTCTGCATCCTTATTTATAATGCGGACAGCAAGGGAGTGGAACTAGCTTCCGGCGTCTGTGTTTCCTGACTCATATAACCTTGGGACTTTCAAGGCCAGAGTGAATAGGTTCCTTCTGGGTAAACGCAAGCCCATTTAATTAAAAAAAGAGGGTAAGAGAGGGGATTACCTATATCTGTTAATTTCACCGTGGAAAATAAAGTGGCCAATGATTCTGCACACCATATTCTTAAAGAAGCTGGCTTTCAAGTTCCCGTTGATTTTGGCTAGTTATAACTGTGAATAAATTGAAAGAAAAAGAAAATATTTATTATGAAATATAGATACATCTTAGTTTAACCAATTGACTGTAGTTTTGCTGGCACTAACTGGCTTTTAACCGCACTTCTGATTTTAGCCATAACATAATATAGAAAAAAGAGATGGAAATTATAGTTACTCATAAATTAACTTGTATGGACATCAGAAAATAACGGTAGGCATAAAAAGACCTCGCATAATTACATCTCGATCGAAATCTGATACCCGTAAAATTCATAATTTATATCCAAACAAATGTTCAACAAAAGGCGCCTCGACGGTACAGCTGTCGTAATTTGTCGGATCGACTTCGTTAAATCTGTTTTACAAACAGATCTTTTAATAAAGTAGCATCGGGAAGAGGCTTTATTCGACCTAATAGGCTAAACTGGGATTAGAGGTCAGTGGAAAAAGAAACTGGGACTTTCCGTGTTTTTTTAGGACAGGATATTCGAAGCTGAGGTTTCTGTGTCCATAAAAACTGATCGAACCGTAAAATTATGGTAAAATTTGATCCTCGATTACTTTTTGATCTTGACCTTGCCTGATCAAATAAATGAAACAAGATAATATAATTTGAATTTGGAATTCAGTTTTTTTTCTAATATTGGCTACTAATCCGCCATAGAGGACGATGACGAAGCCATGATAGAACAGGTCTGGTTTCCGTCTCACACCCCTCCGCACGGCCCGCGCTAACATGACGGCAGCTTTCGGCCAATAGCGTTTCCCGCGCTTTGAAAATGTATCTTCTGCGCAGGTACATCGGTAAGCCATATTAATTGGGTATTACTGTAATTTTTATCGCGTTTCACAGTTCAGTATGTGTGGCCTCATTGTTACACTTGATTTGCGGTTGTGCCGCGATTAACAGTTATGTGCGGTACAAATGTATTATTACAGTACGGATAATATTCGATTCAGATTGCCTAATTAGCCTACCCTATTTTTTTCTGATATTGATTATATTTCATATCCAACTCCGGGTACAGTCAGCAAGGTAAGTAGCTGAACAGGTACTAAAGAAAATACCTTTATTCTAAAACAACTTTATACTTTATTTACCCATATAATGGATAGTTTTACCGTAGCTTATGAAAGCTTGCAACACCAGGGCCTGTAGACAAGATGGTTATCGACAATCGTCATTGTTAGTAAACGATCAACCTTTGTATGGGATTGACATAAGAGATTGTTAAAAATCACGTGATAGATATTTCTATTTGTCTAGGGGGGCAGAGGTATCACGCGCCTTGCTTAAAATCAGATCTATGCAGCTACTTATGTTGCTGACTTTACCTGAAATATTAATTACACTTTCAAAACGCATTTATAATGTTATTAACGACTAATTACAAACATAAAGATTAAAGCTCTTCACAGAGTAATTAGGATTCAAACACAACCTTTCATAAAGATTTGGAGGTACTTCGTAATCGCTGTGTGTACAAAGGTGCCTAATTTTCAAAAGAACCTGCCAAAAGCCTTCAAAGCAAGATTACCAAAGTAATATCAGGTATTTCATAAAAGGTGTGTGTTTTACTGTGTATATACTAGCTAATTCGCACTAGAAATAATAAGGTACAATTATAGTACCTCACAAACAAGCCGGGTACTCAGCACTCATGTGAAAGAAGCCTATAAAGCTGTGTACACAAAGTTGAATGCGGTACGTAACGTGAAAGGTACTATAATGTAGGTACGCCGGTTCTAATTGCAGTTTTTGAGCTGTACCGTACCGCTAGCCTACACGGGGCCAATTATGTGCGCCACGCTTTATAACCGACTGTGTGTTACACCGTTTTGTAATCTTGTGAGAGAATATAAATGTTAAACCGGAGCTGAGAGACATATGCATTCGATTGTTATTGTATAGGTATCATTGAGCTTTTATTACTACGTATAGAGAAGCTATCATAAGCAAAGGTTATGTCCCATTTTTTAGAGTCAAATTAAGTTCTCTTTAGCGCTGAAACAATAATAGAAGCGTTTTACCTGAAAATAAAACGCATATTAAATACTTACCTTATTTGAAACCTTATAAATGAGATAGGCCTTCCTTGTTTTCTGCTCTAGACTTCCTTCTTTGTCTACCCAAATATTGCCGTCTCGCTCGCACATCTCCCCACTATCCACCCAGGCAGAGCGCGAGCTTGAGCCACGCGCGCTATCTCGTCATTGAGTCGAAATACCAGGCAGAACTAAAAATTAAGGTTTCAAATAAGGTAAGTATTTAATATGCGTTTTATTTTCAGGTAAAACGCTTCTATTAAAACTTGACCGTTATTTGAAACCTTATAAATGAGACGTGTTTGTTTTCGCCTGGTGAAAGTGGATGCCAATGTGATTTTATGCTTGTAGCATAAAGTTATTTGTGAGATAGGTATTGTGTGATTTCTGTGATTTCTCCAGTATAGGTCATACGTGTACAGACTCCTGTGTAAGTCTGAAGGTATCGTGAGAGAGAATAGGTATCAAAAATACTAAGATGTGCGAGGTACTGTAATTTTATTTATAAAGTACAAACGAAATATGTAGGTGTAAATGGCTAGAAGCAAAGATCTTAATCAAATCATTGATGAGCATAAAAACATGTATCGTATGTGATTGAAAAGCAACATTCAAGTATTTAATTAATCATGCGAAGATAATGTGATCCCGCGATTAGTGGCTTATTATCAGCTATATGGTAACTGTCTGAAAGGGTTGCAGATCTCTAATGGGCATGAGACCAGATTTAGTGGATCTGAACTGATTATGCCAGCACCAGCGATGAATTATTCTATTTCGCACCCTATTAAAGATGCAGCTTTGGCAGGTCTTGTCAATAGTTGGTGGATTTTGCTGTGTTACGTTTATCGTATAAAAGGCGAATACAATCTGTACACACAGTAATGTATAGCTATATGTTTTGCTATAGTCTATGTACCTACCGACATTATTATTCTCCGACACGTGTAGGTACATCATATATTCTAATCAAAACGTTAATTACATACAGTACATTTTTACTTACATGTGGTATTTTGCTATAATCACCAGCAACATTACTGCATAAACATTAACCAGAAATATAAGTTTAAAAGACCGATCAAAAGTAACATCATAACATAACTTTTACTTGTTCTAAAACTGGAAAGTGAAGTCATGTAGGTACAAGGGTACTTACACAAGGTACAAGGTTGAAGGCAACCTTAACACACTACAAAATTAAGACAACGCTGTGTCGGTCTGGATATACAAAATTCGTTACTTAAATTTTAGATATGTTTCTAAAAATTACACGAGTCTATCGACTATCTATCGTATCAATATATATCAAAATATGTCCAACCAACACATGAGAACTAAAACTGCATACATTTGATACCACTGACTTATTCAGCATAATGAACATTCATCTAAGTGTAAGAAGCAAGTAGTTAATAACTTTATTAATACAGGAGTCATTGTGACAAATGGACTACTTAAGTTACTGTTACTTAAGTTTTATTTCAAACAAGCTACGGTTAGAAGCGATTTTTCAACAAAGATGCCATGGTTACAACAAGCAATCCAATACTCATATTTCTATAATTCCAGACCATCTTATGGTACATACCTACTTGGAGGTAGAAAAACCGTCCATGTATCTATCGATAGCGCTGTATCGTGAATGGGACTGTCAAAGCTCTGAACTTGAGGTCTGCCCTCCGAAATATTATCGAGGAATTAGTTACTAAAAGTTTGTTTCGAACCAATTTAGCTGAGGTAGCAGTTAAGAGATTAAACAAGATAGAGGGTAATGTTAAGCTAGGTGGTAATTCCACGTGGAACAAAGGTGCTTTTTCTTCGTAAAACATTTATTCATGCTTTAGTCTAAATACAAAACTTTCAACTAAGTATGTACATTCCATATTATTGTGCAGGCGTATCCGCTGTGTAAGTGCTCCTCGAGCAGTAGTTGGTAATCAGTAACAATAGACGAGGATCTAATCTAATATATGAAAGAAATTGGAATGTTACATTCATATGACGATGATACGGTTCATCAGATGATTGTCACCCTCATTCCGAACATAGGTGACGTTTAATTTAGATATTGTCATGCTTTCGAGATAGCGAGGAGTGCTTTGTTATTGCAATGCAACATTTTCCTGGCTAAACAATTGTTCGACTGTTTATTGCGCTTACAGGCTTCATCTGATTATAAATTTCAATAGAAAATGAGATTGCGATTGCAGTTGAATCAAAAAAGTATGCTGAATCACGGTAGTGCAGACTCTTTCGGGATATTACCAAGCTCGATAAGTTCAATAGACCGATTAGGCTCTAAGGTGATTTTGAAAGAAAATCAATAATATTTCTAGTATTCCATTGAACCCCCAAAAAACCCTGCGAGGGTGGGTAAATTTGTCAACATAGTGTAAGCCTCTGTAGCACAATTTTAATCATTCTTGTTTTAGAATTAAAACATAACGCCTTGGAAGGCAGGAGAAAGTCATTCAAATAATCGATAATATGTATTCCTTATTCCCTATATGCTTGTTACCCCATTGGTTAATTAAGCAAAAAACTTTTGGCTGAGACCGAAAGGTAGGCAAGTTATCTATGTATAATATAGTTACCATTATTGGTCATAGATTCGTATGTGCGTCGCTCACATTTACTAGTGAAAACATGCCTGAGATCTGAATTTTGCACAACCAGTCAGGGTTGAAATAAATCAGCGATACGGTAAACATTTAATTCGTATCACACGTTATAATAGGTCAGTGAGATCAAATCAAAATCAAAAAGTCATTTATTCAGTTTAGGTCCTGATAAGGCACTTATAAACGTTAATTTGTTACATACAGTTGAATTTACCACCGGTTCGGAATACACTTAAACTGAGAATTGAGATTCACCACTTTTTAGCATCAGCAGACAATGTTCAATGGTGCGGGTGGATATCTGATACCACAGTACTGAACCGAATGACTTGACATTACCAACGGTTTTTTGGTAAAACAATACGCATCGACAGTGTATTATATTATTTTCAGTATATAAACCGGGGGTGCTTAGATGTCACCCTGCTGGTGGAATAGAATTTATTGTCCCGCTTTGAAATTATTAAATGTCAATCTTTAAGCACCTTGCAAAAAACGAGTATGGTAAGACCCCTGCGAGGGATAAATATATAAGAACAAGTCCGTAAGGGCACCAACCTCCAAGTCAAGTACTTAAGAGTACGCTGTAAGGGTACATTTTCCAGTTACTTGCCCCTGTGAGATTTGATAATGATGGGAAATATGCGTAGAGGCATCTCGGCATAGGACTTTGCAAATGTACATTTTAAAACCAACATGGGAACATGTGGGTATTAGAGACTGTGCGACAGAACATTTCAAATCACCTGTCCTTGCATGGGTTGATTTAGATGGCGATTGTGAGAAGAGGCACAATATCTAGGTAAAGTACCCTGCGTTGAGGGTATATATTTCGAGTCCCTTTTTCCTACGAGGCAGGGATAGAGTAAAAATCTGCTTTGACCTGTTTCTAAAGCAGGATCATTTAATTTTTAATTGAAAAGCAAAATAGGTTTTCAAACACCACACTGCCTTTTTAATCCTTTCATCGTTAATGTGCGTAGACACACCATCCAAACGTAGTACCCTGCGAGAGTGTATTCTAAGGTCACGCAAAGATTCATATGCGTCAGGCGCGACATGATGTATTTGAAACCAGACTTGAAGGGTCCATTTCAAGTCACCCTGTAAGAGGTTGATTATGATGGAAAATGTGCGTACGGGCAGAAAATCCAAAATAATACCCTACATTTCTGTCCCTGCAAGCGGTTGATTAATATGGGGAATGTGTGTACAGGCATGACATCCAAGAAAATACCTCACGAGGCTATATTTCAACTCATCTGCCCCTTCAAGGGGTTGACTATTATTGGTAATGTGCATACGGAGTACTGGCACAACATCTCAAAAGAACACACGCGAGGGTATATTTCAACTCACCTACCCCTGCAAAGGGTTGATTATTACGGGGAATGTGCATACGGAGTAAGGGCACAACATCCAAGAGAATAAATACCCCGTACCCGTACATTTCAGTGACTGCCCCTGCGTGGAGTTAATAATAATGGGGAATGTGCGTGCCGGCCCAACATCCAAGCAAATACTCTGCGCGAGTACGTTCTAAGTCACCTGCCCCTGCGCGGGGTTAATAATAATAAGGAATATGCGTACTGGCACAAGATCTAAGACAATACCCTGCGCGGGTATGATTTAAGTCACTGCCCCTGCGCGGGGCTAATAATAATGGGGAATGTGCGTACGGGCACAACATCCACGAAAATACCCTGCGCGGGTATGTTTTGAGTCACCTGGCCCTGCGCGGGTTGGTGTATGGATCAGACTAGCTTGCTAAGCAGGAGCATTTGATCCTTTTTATTAGAGGCAAAAATGTTTAAACTTTTTTAAGCACTGTAACTAGACTAGCAATAATGGCAGGCGAAATTTCTGGTTAGCGGATCACAATTCCTCATTTGAATAATTTCAGTACAAATAAGTTGTAATAATTCTAATTCACTACATAACACTTTAAATTCTTTTTTATTATCAATCAACTTCTTTCACTTTTCACTTTTAATCACCGCTTCATTGCAAGATCCTCAACAGAGGTTTATTTAAGTAACTAGTAACATACAAGCTAGCACAAAGTTGTTACAGCGGCAAATTTCTTAAAAATATTTAACTATATAATAAATTGTTATTCAGACGGCACTGCTAACGTTTTCGACACCTTAACATCGCCTGCGGTCATTATTAATTTTATTATAGATCCGAGAATCAGATATATGAGATATATGAGGCATTTGGATTTACTTGAGGACCTTACTCGACCCAGTGTTACGCAGCCTTTTAGATCATTTTTGCTCAGGGCAGTATCCGTTATCACTATTCGCACGTTGTGAAGCACTTGATGTAATTTAAATATTAATGTTCAACTGTGAACAAAACAGGAACTAACCTAGGAAAAACCAAGGTTAATAAATTAATAAAAGCAAAATATCAATAAAAAGTGGGTAGATTAAATAGTTTAAGAATTAGCTGTTCAAAGACATGAACATAAAATATCAAAATTAAATTAAAATATCGAACGGTAACACCGTTAAAATCATTATATTATTATTTTAATAAACTAAGAAGGAACAAAGATAAAATATACAAATAACTTACGAGTGCCTAGGCTAGGCTAGGCACAACCGTCCGTTGCAGAAAACAGGACGCCAATGACGAGATAGCGCGCGTGGCTCAAGCTCGCGCTCTGCCTGGGTGGATAGTGGGGAGATGTGCGAGCGAGACGGCAATATTTGGGTAGACAAAGAAGGAAGTCTAGAGCAGAAAACAAGGAAGGCCTATCTCATTTATAAGGTTTCAAATAACGGTCAAGTTTTAATAATTAGTCGTTTAAGCAGACAGTAGAAATATGTAGCGCTATCAGAACGCTTTTAGGAGTATTTTTCTCGCAAACACCGTGATCGCATTTCGTTCATCGTTCTACAATAACAAGTGTGGGCTGGTGGCCTCACTTGAACGGAACATAGTTGTGATGTGTGGCGTCTTCTCTATATGTAGTAATAATAGCTCAATGACAGGTACCTATTTATTAGAACACAATACCTTTTACCAATTTTAGTAATCATATTGTAAGGGGGTCGTGTCAGAATGTCGTTGTTTGATTTAAACAGACTTTGTCCCCAGGTTGACCGCCTGTCTTTTGACACAAATAAAAGTAAAATGTCGGTGTGACAGAAGGAATATTTTCAACGTACATTAGAAATATAAATCAACATCTGCGGTTTTAATTCAACATATTTTTTAAAACAAATTACACACGTCGAAGCGTATGAAAGCCGGATTGCCCCCAATCTCGCTCTACGCATGTTAATTCAGGTATTAATTCTATAGAATTTCCTTTCAAGCACCTTTTTACAGGTAACAAGTCGTTTTTTATTTTTACATAAAATTTGTATGGGATTACGAGTGTTAGTATTTCTTATGGTAGATATAGAAGCTTATTAAAGCTATGGTCAAGTTTATGGGTTCATCAATAATTGAAAACATGTCATAATTCATTAACATAAAATAAACCTTTGCCAGAACGGAGATTACTTTGAATATAAAAAAAGGGTGGGTATTCACAGGGTATATTTAAAATCCTAATATTATAAATGCGAAAGTAAGTTTGTTTTTTACGCCTTCCCGTCTCAACTACTCAACGGATCATCATGACATTTGGCATGCAGATAGCATATGGTATGAAGAAGGACATAGGCATATCCTGAGAATGCTCTGGGGTAAAACTGCGCGGGATAGCTAGTAGTATACTATAATAGTACATTATGATTATGATACATGCACACGCGTGTCATACGATGTTTTTCAACACACTTGTGAGGAAAAAAACGGGTCTGTTCGTTACTCACCCGTTCCGTTTCTCACCCGATCGGTTTACACCCGATTCGATTAAATTGTATATCAATATTTTTTGTCAGTTTTGAGTTCATTAGTATTAAGTACTGTCGGCAACGGAATTGTTTAAATAATTCGATAATTTAGTTATACGTGTTATGTATGAAACAACTTTAAGTGAATTTATAGATTGTTTAGTAACTTGTATCTACTGGTAAAATAATAAAAATACGTCACTATTTTGTTTAATAACATGTTGTCCAAACATGTTGTTGGTTGAGAGATTTTTTATTTTTAAAGTTAATTATTCAAATTTTTATCATAATTTAAAACTATTATTAAGGTAAGAACTAGATGATTTTGCATGTTCATGATATTTTAAATTTAATTGTAATTTTAACATAAAATTTAAAAGTAACATTTTTACATTTTATTATTTTTTGTTTATAATTTAGGTGGTAATTAGATGATTTTGCATGTTTACGATTGTTATAATTTTATTCATTGTTGATTATATTCTAATTATTATTTACATTCGTTGATTTTGTACATTTTTAATTTGATTATAGTACTCCTAAGATTTTATTTCAGGTTAATTATTTCCTATTTAAATCAGCGATAACTGCCATTCGTACAAAAATGGATAAATAAACGATTACAAAAAAAGGAATTCAACAAGTAACTCGAAACAATTGTATTTCATCAAATACAATTCCAATATTTAATTATTTCAGTAATAACATTTTTGTGACTGCCAGTACTTTTGATTAAAAATCGCTTTGGAATAAATTTATGATATCGAAATAAAATCGGGTGTGAACCGAACGGGTGTGAACCGGAACGGGTGAGTGAGTAACGAACAGACCCAAAAAACATACTTGTAACCCAAAAAACATACTTGTATTTTGCAATAAATGTCACTTTACGAGCGAGTGTGTTGAAAAGTTTGTTATTGTTGAAATCCATAATGTTATTATTATATTTTTTTATGTAAGACATGACATTAATTATGCAAAAACTTTGATCAATCACCGTCTTTTTATGTAATTCAATATCAAATACTGACTGATAACGATAGAAAAACACAGAATTTAATCACCGCGCGCCGTTCATAAAACCATAAAATTAAGAGGATGGCTTCTTCTTATATAAAATTTTCCAACATTAAACCCCTTAGAGTAACAGAGAGGATAACAGGTGATACTGGGGTAGAAAGCTAGTCAAATATACGTAGAGCTTACCAATTCGCTACAAACTCCTTTTAACTCCGGAGGACACGTAAAGAAGCCAACGAAATTGGAAAAGATAAATATTTTCACATCTATTTTTTTCTAGCAAATATTGATAATATATAAACATGTATACAGACGGGACAGACTCGATGGCGTCGCGAACGAATATAAAGAAATAGATTACATACATTACGTAGTCGTCAATAAGAAATCACATTCGCACTTCACGAATATTCCACGATGCTCACCAAAGTTTGCGTCCGGACGAGTGGTGTAAGTGACGAGCGAAATGTATTTCATTTCATTTTTTGAAGTGCGATTTCACAGTCGAATTTTGATGAAACGATTTGCATGTAACGTAGTTGTTAGGTAACATGGTAACGTTGTTTAATGGATGCTATAAACGCCCACTGTCAAGTACCTATTCTGAGTTGAGTGCACTCTTTTTTATTTTTATCTAAAGCGTTAATAGTTCGATGGTAGTGATGTCGGATATGGAGACGGAAGGTCCACAACGAGCTTGAGCTTTCAGTGAAGGAAAAAAATTATGAGGAAAGCACTGCATGGTGGTAGGATATTTTGTAGTACCCATCTAGCTGTCTACCACCTTCAAGTTGAAAATCTGTCGCCAAGCACTAATCGGTGTGTTCTGACAGCTGCACTTAAGAGTTAGTTCCTTCAAGGCTTTGTGTGCTTACCACATTCGGCCACTTACCATGGTGAGATTGTGGTCAAACATAGGCATCTTGAACGATTTATAGGCATATGCATAGTTAAAAAAAAAAAAAAACGAATCCGGATCGAAGCTTCCCGAAAAAAAAAATGGAAGAAATAATTTATTTGGACGAACTCCATGGGATTTATCATAAAAATGCTTTTTGAACTAAGTGATTTGGGCTGATGAAGGTACGTTTATTTAAAATATTTTTTCTACAAAGGACATTGTTCTGCGTCCATACATGATTCGCCCCAGAACCAACAGCAATGAAGAAATGCTTGTAATATCTTAAATCACCTATAAATTAACTTCATACATAAATTAAGCAACGGACAAGCGGGAAAATCGCATAATTACAAGAAACGTAACAGATTTTGAGGTTATAATTGAGTAGTCAACAAAGACATTTAATATAGGTAGGTAGGAATGTATTTAGGTAGTCAATAATATTATTGATTTTCAATGCTCTGTGTGGTTTTAATATAGGTTCTTATAGTTATACTAGCAACCTGCCCCGGCTGCGCGTGGGATAGCAGTTTTATCTGCATGGTATGTTTTTTTTCCGGCATCTTCAAAATTCAAAATTTCAAAATTCAAAATCATTTATTCAAATAGACCTTCGCAGGCACTTATGAAAAGTCTGACTCTAATACTCTAATACCGGTTCGGAAGGTTGCATTTGCTGAGAAGAGCCGGCAATAAACTCAGCAATTACTCTTTTCAAAATTCAACAATCATCATCATATTTCAGCCAATTTATTTAAAACCATAATGAATTATACCTAGACATTAACATTCCTCATGAATCACTCAGTCCATTGGTGGAACCTGTATGAAAATCAGTTCAGTAGGTAGTTTTTGAGATTCTAGACTGACAGAAGTGACAGACAGATGTGGCGAGGGGACTTTTTTATAATATGTACATTGTACAATGATATTGAGACAAAAATAATGGAGGTAGTAACTTCTAGCTTCAGGATTCGTGAAGTACTTTGTATATCTACACATTATCATTTAGGTATAAGTACATATATTTTTAATAAGGTTAAATGAAAAATGACAAGAGATTTGCAGTAAATTATTTATTAGATCATCATCTACATTGGTACCTAATTACAATATTATCTAAAAATTGTGCCGGGGCAACATCTATAATGTGTTGGTTACCCTGTCCTCCTACACTGGGTGACTTCAAGTTCGCAGCGATGAACAACCACATCCCAAACAAACATTTTTAATGACCCACAGTTCCTGTATCCTTTGAATCCTGTGTGGTAGCTGTGAGGGTTCTGTCTTGGAATAATGTATGACAATCACCACACTATGGTCATTTGCGGTTACCTGTAAAGAAAAAAAATATACATTTTAGTATTTGTCATAGCTCTAAGTTAGTATTAGCAATGGCATATGATAAACCAATGAAAAAGTGAATCAGTGTGGTCAGATATTATGATTGTATATTATGGACAAATAATTTAAAATAGAAGTAAACACTTACCACTTATATTGGGACTTGTTGTTGTATTTCTTTATGAACGGCAGTATTGCTTCAGATATGACAGTGTTCTCTTACTAAATGAATACCACAATTGGCACATCACAATAATTACTTGTTGCTGGAGTAGCCCTTGAAGAAGATGAAGGTGAGGATTGCATGGCTGCATGATCAGATCTTTGCCTTCAACTGTGATGAATCTATTGAGGTTGTGAAGGAAGACACCTTAAGTTTGAAGAATAAAATACCTTGTCTTTTATATAGCTTGCAGTTTATTGGTATTTTAAATCAAGTACATTTATTGAATTCACACCAGATTAAAACGATTAAGATAATTTTACAATTTTTGATACACGAGGATTAGAAGCAGACATTCAGCCGAGACGGATATTACAGTGAGAGAGAATGTTGCCAGTCGACACAGACTATAAAGGAGCTTCAAACTAAGTAGCTCAATATTAGGGATACCAGCATCATGTTAGCATGCCTAATATCTATCGATAAGTTTTAACACTTCCCCTCATGCGCTACATGAAGAAATAACTTTACAATGTAGAAAGAATTGAACAACACAGGTTTATTACAAACTCTACATTGACTCTACCTCATATTATCTTAGGCATGACTCTACATGTCAACCAACACATGGCTCTACATACATTACACTCTGCTACACAACAAAAATTAAGAATCCACATTTCTTAAACATAAGTCATGCACAAAACCACAATGCTTGTAAGTAGATAAAGGTTTTGTAAACAAATCGGCAACCATTTTTTCTGTACTTTACAATAATATTATTATCCTTTACAATATCTTTTACAAAATGGTATCGAATATCAATATGTTTGGTCTTCTTGTGGCAATACTCTTTGGTTTCAAGCAACCTTAGTGCACTTTGATTATCATTATAGATTCTATAATTAAAATGTTTACCGAACATTTCGAACATGAAATTTCTAATAAAACATATTTCTTTACATGAATCACTTAGAGCTAAATACTCAGCCTCCGTACTTGAAAGCGCAACACACCGCTGTTTGCGTGATTCCCAACATACAGTTGAATCACCAATCTTAATAACATATCCACTATATGACCGTCTGTCCACGACATCATTAGCCCAGTCGGCATCAGCAAATATTGATAAATCTAAATTACCAGATTTGATATAAACAAGTCTATGATTCATAGTTCCAGCCAAATATCGTAATATTCTTTTGGCTGCTAACCAATGATCTCGTGTAAAGGCCGTACAAAATTGACTTAAATGACTCAGAGTAAAAGTTATATCTGGCCTTGAGCAAACCGATAAGTACATTAAACACCCAATTAATTCTCTATAGGGATAACTACTGTCAGGCAAAGTATTCTCATTATTAGCCTTTTCTAATTTATTATTTATAGCCATTGGGGTAGATACACTTTTACAATTGGTCATACCAAAACGAATTAATAATTTCTTAATATAATCTGCTTGGTCTAACATTAAAATACCACGGTTTCGATCTCTATTGATTCTGACCCCTAAACAATTTTTCAAAATACCTAAACTTTTACAGCTAAATGAACTCTTTAATAAACAATACAATCTTTCCTTTTTCAATGTACTATTTGTAAATATATAAAAATCATCCACATATAAAGCAACTATAGTCAGTTCTTTAAATGTTTTCTTGACATAAACACATGGTTCACACTTACTTTGAGAATAACCATTATTAGACAATAATACATGTACTTTATTATTCCACAGCCTGCTTGATTGTTTAAGTCCATACAAACTTTTATTTAGCAAACAAACTTTTGTCTTATCATTAATAAAACCTAAAGGCTGTTCCATATAAATACATTCGTCAAGATTACTATGTAAAAAGGCAGTATTTATATCTACATGTTCCATATCCATATTTAATTCATTAGCAATACAAAATAGAATTCTAAGTGTAGTGTGACGTACAACAGGTGAGAAGGTATCAGTATAATCAATGCCAGGTTTTTGACTGAAACCTCTTGCCACCAAACGAGCTTTATATTTTGTATAATTACCAGAATCATCAGACTTTAATTTGTAAACCCATTTACAACCAACTACATTACAATTCACAGGTCTTTCTACAATTTGCCAAACATTATTTGCAATAAGTGAGCTGTGCTCTTCCTGCATAGCAGCTAGCCATTGATCTTTGTCAGGGCTTGCCATGGCATCATCATAAGAATGAGGCTCATCATAAGCAAAATTATGAACAAAGAAGGATTTGTCTGATGAGTCAGATAACTCATAATCTGCATACCTTACAGGCTTTCTGTTGCGAGTAGAACGAATAGATCGTTCGCACTTATCTGTAGAAACTTGCTCAGTTACAACATCATCTTCCCCTCGAACGAGCGTTTCGTTCATCAGAGGAGAAATCCGCCCTCCATTGTCGTCATCACCGCTCTCCTCAGCGCTTTGGAAGGAAGAGTCGCCTGAAACGGGAGAGGAAAAAATATCATTATATGAATTTAATTCCGAATTATTTATATTAATATCCTCAGACAATATTTCTGAACTAATATTATTTTTATTTAATTGATTGCTTTGCAACTCAATATTATTATTTTCATTTAATTGATTGCTTTGCAATTCAATGTTATTACTATCATTATTTAATTGATTGCTTTGCAATTCAATATTGTTGTCACAAATATAAAATTTATCATTTAAATTATTAATTTTATGGCTCAAAAATTGGTTCTCAAAAAATGTTACATTCCTAGACACAATAATTTGTTTAGGTTTAGAGGGATCTATTAACCTATAGCCCTTTGTGTGTTCACAATAACCAACAAATATACAATGCTTTGATTTCGAATCAAGCTTATCACGTTTCACACTAGGAATGAGAGCCAGGGCAAGGCAACCAAAAACACGTAAATGGCTCAGGTCAACTTTGTTGCCTGTCCACACCTCCTCAGGTGTCTTAACAGGAACAGCTGCTGTAGGACTTCTATTCTTTAAGTAAATTGCAGTAGAAACAGACTCACCCCAGTATTCCTTAGGGAGACCTGATTCCTGCATCATACAGCGAGCTTTCTCCAGAAGTGTACGGTTTAGCCTTTCAGAAACACCATTTTGTGAGGGACTGTACGGAGCAGTAGTCTCATGAATAATACCCTCACTTTGTAGGAAAGAAGAGAAATTAGCATTGCAATATTCTCCACCTCGATCAGTACGTAGACATTTAACAAAACAACCTGTTTGTTTCTCAACAGTGGCCTTAAAAAATTTAAATTTGGACAAAACCTGAGATTTGTATTTAAGGAAATAACCAAATGATTTTCTTGAAAAATCATCAGTGAAAGTGAGTAGGTATTTAGCACCACCCAAACTACTAACGGGCATGGGACCACACACATCCGAATGGATGAGCTCCAACAGCTGCTTGGCTCGCAATGCTTTACCCCTAGGAAACTTTTGCACTGCTTGCTTCCCCTCAACGCATGACACACATCTATTGATGGCCGCATCATGCTGAGATGAATAAAACTGCATGCCACTAACAAAATTACGGAGAACACTCACCCCACGGTAACTAAGATGTCCAAGCCTCTTGTGCCATAACTCCGATGACACTACCATAGCAGCATCTGCATCGTGCATACTTTGTGGCAACGACACTTCTTCCACACCATTCATGGCAGCATGGGACTGCTTCTGTAAATCAGAAGAAACACACACACCATGCACATTGTCCAAAATATAAATACCCCCATGTTTAGTGGCAGAGACTATCAATGATTCCCCTTTGAAAACATAACATTTATCATCACTAAAATTAACAGAAAAAGCCTTCTCACTCAATTTACTCACACTAATTAAATTGGTTGAGAGGTCAGGTGTGAACAAAACGTCTGTTACAATTTGGTTACTGTTATTTTTCATTGGAATACAAACATCACCACGTCCACAACAAGAAAGGGTGCCACCGTCTGCTACTTTAACCGTCTGATCACATTTACTTAACTTAGTAAATAATTTAATGTCTCTGCACATATGTGCCGTCCCACCGGAGTCCACAATCCAGTCAGCACTTCTACAGGTTGTGTTATAACATTCATCTGTCACAACCATTGCTTCATTTGCATTATTTTTCTGACTTTTCTTGTATTTGAAGCATTTTGCCTTCACATGGCCAGGCCGATGACAATAATGACAAACAGGAACCTTGCGTTGCTTCGTTAGAAGGGCCATGTCATCACCTTTCTGGTGATGCCTTCTGTGTTCCTCTTGGAGCAGTCGAGTCCTTACTAACTCACTGGACAACACACCTGTTGCTGTGGCGGATTCCAAACTTGACACTAAAACGTCAAACTCCTGCGACAAACCACTTAATAAAAGTTCTGCAACCTCTGCATCCTCAATCGTTCTGCCGATATCTGACAATTGATGTACCAAAGTCATTATGTATTCTATGTATGCATCCATATTTTTAAAATCATTGTAGCTAGCATGATGCAGCTTACGAAGTAGCATTACACGGCGATAGAACCCACGATCTTCAAAAACAATACTCAGGGCATTCCACGCCTCTGGCTGTCTTGGCGTTCCGGACATACTGGATACATGTAGATTTTACGGCCAGACAGATACGGGCGAGTGAGCGCATATCCTTGCTCGCATCGGCCTCCGTTCCCTCGATACATGTCCAAAGATCCTCAATAATCAGCGCCATACGCATGCTAAACTTCCAATTGTTATAGTTACTCATGCCTTCCAATTTTTCCAGTGGCGCGTAGATGCTATATGATTTAGACACGGTACCATTCGTTTCGCTAGCCATGGTGCAGGTGATGCGGATGCGCACCGCATGCGCCGGTAACACGTCGGTCGTCTCGTCGGGCACTCCGAAGCACGCCGCTCAAAAGATGAAATACACCGCCAGCCAGAAACGCAGCAGTCGATGGCTCTTTGTGCACACCAGTCGCTGATCAGCATCAATCTGTGAACATGTCTTGTCAACTTTAGGTCAGGCCTGGGCCCATAACCTATTGAGGTTGTGAAGGAAGACACCTTAAGTTTGAAGAATAAAATACCTTGTCTTTTATATAGCTTGCAGTTTATTGGTATTTTAAATCAAGTACATTTATTGAATTCACACCAGATTAAAACGATTAAGATAATTTTACAATTTTTGATACACGAGGATTAGAAGCAGACATTCAGCCGAGACGGATATTACAGTGAGAGAGAATGTTGCCAGTCGACACAGACTATAAAGGAGCTTCAAACTAAGTAGCTCAATATTAGGGATACCAGCATCATGTTAGCATGCCTAATATCTATCGATAAGTTTTAACAGAATCTGCTCGTTTTCCAACACCATGAAACCATCAGCAGTTCCACAATTGATACAATACACATACACTTTCCATATCGTAAATTAGTTTTTCATTATAAGCCGAGTAAGTACCTAAAATAAATAATAACAAAATAAAGCAATAGAATTGAAAAACAACATTATAAACAAATAAATCGAGAGTAAGACAATTGACATGACATGACATAAGAAAGAATTAGGGATACTCCTCGACTAAGGTTGCATTCCGAATTGTGCTGTAATCGGTTTGAGTGTAACCGATTTAGTTGTTATAAAATAGAATCAATCGATTTGATTATGGGGAATACTACTTTTTTATTATTTTTATAGTTGATTATCCGAAAAATATGTTGTGATAGAAGTCATAATAAACCATAATTTACATTCCATAACAGTAAAATAAATAACTAACTACACTTCTACCGATTATATTTAAATCAATCGATTTGATGTAGTCAGTAGGATCATCACTAACCGTATTTCGGTAAAGATGTCGGAGTAAGTAGTTGTTACGATACTTTTAAAATATTCGTTTTTGATTCCCACTTGTCCGTTTGATATGAATATTTGCCACGTGAATAATAAAATATGTAAATAATTATAGTGTAAGTCATATGTTTGTTGGTTCTGGGGCGATTTTCGACATTGTCCTTTACACATTTAAAGCTATCCGCGCTATAGCCAGGATTTAATTTTCAATTCTTGTACCACCACCACCAGAGAGGGCATAATAAAAACTTTTTCGTATAAATAAATAATTCAAGAACATTGCGTTTGTGGGCCAAAGTCGTAGTAAAGACGTTTCAGATTAAATTTAATTTTACTTTTTACGCGGAGCCGGGTGACGCTCGCCTCGCTCCAGGCGTCGCTTTAATTATTTAGCATGATTTTCACCGGCAAAGATATAGTAATATTGTTAGGACAAATTACCATTTCTGTGTAATATTTTGGTTTGACATACTTAACTATACGTGTTTGCTTTGACACTCACCCATAAATCTTATCTATCTGTATAAGTAATTTATTGACGTTGGCGTATATAGAGAGGGGGGGGGGGGGCACGGCAAGATAGTTGCTTTTATAACGTAGTAGTAGTACACAACTGATACGGCGCGTCGTGAATCTTCGTTCGCACAGAAAAGAAAGTATAGCCCCGAAGATTAACGAAAGAATGCTTAAAACTTACAATCAACCTTAAATCACTACTGTAAGATTCATAATATACTGCAGCTGTTAGTTCCGTCCCATTCGCAAGTCACACCCCTCCGCACGGCGCGCGCTAACATTGTGGCAGCTGCCGACCAATAGCGTTTCCTTGTGAATGTATCTTCTGCGCAGGTACATCGGTAAGCCATATTAGTTGGGTACTACTGTACGAGTACTCCGCTGTCCGTCCGTCCGTCCGTCCGTCCGTCTGTCTGTCAGAGGGATGTATCTCATGAACGGTAATAAGTAGACAGCTGAAAATGTGTATTTCTATTGCCGATATAACAATAAATAAAATGAAATAAAATTAAAGGGGGCGGCCATACAAGAAACGTCTTTTTTTAGCGTTTTTTTTTTCATAGATGAGTTAGGAATATTATTCTGAACCCTTGCACGAGTCCGACTTGCACTTGGCCGGTTTAATTTTATTTTATATTAGCTATTATAAAGCGTTACTAGTTTTAAATCACAAATAACTAGTAAACAATAAAACATGTAATAAATAACACCGTTATTGTAGCACAGTGAACGAAATCGCTCCGTCCAGCTATTTGTGGTCGGGGATTCATCTCTGGGGGGAAATTGTTGAGGTACTCGGGGTACTTCGGGGGAATTCCACGGACGGCATCGCGGTTACAAGTGCTGCAATCTTGATCTATGGTTGTAGGTACAATTTAAATATTTCAGGTATTTACTAAGGTAAGGTTCTGCGTTGTATTTAATCATTGTTATTTATGAAAAGATTTTTTTCATATAGATTGAGATATAATTCAGTGAAACAAGAAAAATTTACCCTATATAAGTGTTCAGAAAACTTATTTGTAAATATTGAAGTAATTGCACAAAAATCTTCTCACACACATCCCTCACACATAAAAACAAGGGGGTTTTTAACCATAATCCACCAAATAGGCCCCGAGCGGATAGCATACTGAGATTTATTTCTCAGGTATACAATTTTTTTTTAAAAACTCACATGAAAACCATATAAAACAAAAAATCTCTCAACAAAGTAATTAGTTAAATTGACAGTATTAAAGGCCAGAGTCACTCAAACTTTTTAAACAAGCCCCACCGCATCCCTCAATTTTACACCGAATGGAGTTAAGTGCCAAAATTTTTTTTTCTATCGCCCGGGCACAGGCACAACATCCTCACGGCATCAAGGCTTGTAATAGAGTAATTGAGTTGACAGTAAAAGTTATGAAGAGAGCCGGCGTCATGGCGGCGCCGCGGCGGATATCAGCCCCCGCCCGCGCCACTTTTCTTTAACCTCCCTTCTTGCGCCGGATACGGGCGTAGGGTTAGCATGTTAGTTTGTTTGCTGATTCATAATTTTTATTGAGTTTGATGTATTATTTTGAAGAATTTTATTAATTAAATAGATATTATTAGATTAATTTACAGTTACCGGCATGAGTCGTAAGTACAAATTGACACCTCCGCAGCAGTAAATTTTTCAGTCTGTTTGGCGGAATGAAGAAGGGGGTAGCGCCGAGCTGCACATGATTGGTCCGTCAGTCGATGCTTGTCGTCTATTGGATTCTTGCGTGTCATTTAGCTACTGTAATTTGGCTAAAAGTGTACATGCGTGAGCTTGCCTCCACTACTGCCTATCTGTGCTCACGACTCGTGCCTTATACTGTACATTTTATGATACCTTAAAAAGGTATTTGGTTTTCAATATATAAATTGATATTACGCCTTATATCATAATAATTTCATTAAAACGAATCGCATTATGTATTTAATTGCTAACCTAAATTCACATAGTATACATCTTAATCTCTTACTTTGAGAACCATATACTAATCATAAATTACTAAACTTTAATTTCACGAGAAAATTAAAGTTTAGTAATTTCAATATCTTTTCAAAACAGTTAATGATTAATTAACTCCCATCGGCTGCTGACCGTCCAACTAAAGAACTCATTCTAAAGATCTTCCGATGAACTCACACAAAAACTTATTCGAAGGAAGTGAGCCAGTCATTTATTTTTATGCCCCACTATTGTTTACCCATTTCTCATTTGGCCTCGGTAGTTATGCCGGTTTTATGTCTTCACTCATTATAGTGATGTACAAATACTCATTTACTACTTTTGGTTTGTTTATTTGCCCCACCCTTGACGTTTGGCTTTGCGTTTTATGTTGAAAGAAAGATATTGATTTTGGAGTTTGGTTTTTTTGTTGAAGTTTGAGACACATTTTGAGACACTATATAGTTTGTATACACGGCTACAGATCAAGCTATACATTTCCAGTATAAGCTGATCTCGCATTGTATAGGATTTCCCTACAATGGGAGGTCAGCTTATACTTGAAATGTATAGCGTGATGTGTAGCCGTGTGTACCATAGAGTAAAAATATTAATAGAGTAATAGCATTAAAAACATTGGCGCCATTTGATTAAAAATCTAATTATAATAAAAATATATTCAAAAACTGATTTCTTATACAAAGTAGCTTAAGTCATGTCTATCGAACAATAAATATCTGATATCAATTCAGTTAGTTAAATTAACACATAAGCTCAGTTATTTGTTTCTCGTAAATGCAATACAAAACTTTATCTCTGTTATAAATGAAGTTAATTTCGAGTGTAGCATAACTTTTGTCTCGCCCATTCATAAAACTTATTTTGTTTCTAAAAGGAATCGAGGCTAAGAGCATTTCAAAATATAAGAGTTCCCCCTCAACGCTAGCACTAACTCGATCTATTGAAACTTAAGAACCATCCCGTTTCGCTCAGAGCAAATAATTTCAAAGCAAAAGAGACCTTGCCGTTGAAAATTCAGCTCTGTAATAAGCCATTACTTTGTTTACTCTTCGACTTGAAATCATAGTTATTTTGTTTAATAACTGAACATAATAAATATCATAATTATTATTTTGTTTAGACTGGTGGAATACAATCTGCCTTTCTTTGATTTACTCGTTACTATTAATAATTCTTCTCTTTGGGTTATAATGAGGAAAAAGATGTCGCGTTTTGATGAAGAAGATGCTTTAGTAACTGCTCTGAATAAAAATCACCCTTCTTGGTGTTAAAAGTATAGTCTTCTGGATTAATGATTTTGTGTTTGCAATATTTCGTTCAGTTGAATATTACACGGTTAAACTATAAGGTACTGCAAAGACCTGTAGAAAGACTGTCTTTGTTCCAGCAGCTGAATTTGAGAGGAGATTCTAGGCTTTGTGTGTTTACCACCTTCGGCCACATAATCACTTCCCATAGTGAGAAATGTGGGCAATCAAAAATATAATAAAAAAATATATTCGCAACCTTTTCAAACAAATAAAAGATTTATATCTCGGACGCAAATAAAGAAATTACATCATTTAGAATTTTTATTATCTATTTTGTCTTCACCAAATAAACAAGGGAACAATAATTTGGCAGTAGAAATATATGACCAATATAAAAAGGTAGCAAATATTCGAAGACCAGTACCTGCTTTGCGTCTGTGGCCACTAATGAAACGCCATTTATCATTCTGACTGCCAAATAAAAGGTTGGAATAAGCGGATGAGCTAAGTGACGAGCGGTAGCGGGAATATATGGCATGTGTTAACGAATAGAAGAACAGGACATGTGTTAAGATGGTGAAGTTTGTAGGTAAGTTGGGATGGAGGAAGTAATCTCCGGAAAAACTGATCTGATTCTAAAAATGCATTCACTAATAGAAAACATTGTCCCCGAGGTCACATTTTAACACGGGTGAAGCCACTGGGATCGCTAGTATTTAAATAGAGCTAATAATTACAAATAAATATTGATTATTAGAGCAATTATTTAAAAAAGAATGAGATTTAATTTGAGACCAATTGTTGCCTAAATTAAAAGAATTGGGAAATATTCACTAACTGCCGTACTCGGAAACGTCAATTAGAATTTAATGAAAAATTAAAGTATCTTTATCTTTTTTATTGAATAGCTTTAGAAAAGGATAGGTCTAGAGATAACGAATCATTACACGCAATTGACGTCTAGATTACGGCAGTTAAAAAGATAACTTAATTATTGTAAGAGCAAAATATCGCATATCGCTTACTCCCTCGCTCTCGCTCCCGCCTTCGCTTATCACCCACATTAAGGCCGGGTCTAAGCTCAAATCTCAAAAATGGGTTTTTTTGAGAGTCGAGTATGACGAAACGCAATGAAATACCTAACACAAAAAAATACTGTGGATAGAAGAGGGTTTTGAGAAAAATGTTAACCGAATAGAATATTAAAAAGTGCTTTGATATTCCCAATAAAAAAATCCTAAGTTACGTCTAAAAAAATCTTTCGCGTCCAAATTCTCCGTATTTTCAGCGATGACAACAATTTTATTTTTAAGAATATATAAGATACAGGATTATATTAGAATGTTAACCGGACACTTATTCAATTTAATGCGTATATTCTGTATAATCTAAAGAAAACCCGTAAATAACAGTCCATTTCATAGAGTCGACACATTTATGATTTACCATTTTCAACCCTATTTCAGTGAAGAACGAGTCCTGTCAAAATCGTAGTCAGTCCGCGCCTTAAAGCATGAATTGCGAGTGGCCGCTATAAGTTTAATTAGAACTCAGAGCAAAGAAAACAAACTAAGGAGGTGGACTTTCAGAAAAATAGGTTGACTTCCAGGAAAATTGTCGAGACGCTCTATGAGAAAAGTAAATTATAAAATCATAGGATTTTATGACATGTTTTATTTAGCAATTGTTTTTGTAATATAGTAAATTATTTAGCCATTAATGTTTTGCAGGAATTTAGTTAAAGACAAACATATACAGATTGTGTTCTCTTTTATTGGAAGAAAGACATTGGAATCCATACTAATATTATTACGAAAGTCAGCAACGGATCGACGTGATTTTATGAAGAGATAATATTATTTTATCGACGGGAGAGTAACATAAGTTATATTTTAAGAACATTTTTTTTTTATTCTCTGGGCTTGCATTTGGCCACTGACCCGCCCAAGGGTCGATGACAAAACCTAAGATGTAACATGCTTACCCAGAAGAAACCTATTCACTCTGGCCTTGAAAGGCCCTAGATTGTAAGAGTTTGGAAACACAGACGCCGGAAGCAAGTCCAACTCCCTTGCTGTGCATTATAAATGTGGATGCAAAACGCTGTGTCCATATTTTCGTACGTTTTTAACGTACGGCTGAAAATTTTCCCGGCGTCATCTAGTTCGGTGTAAAAAAGGGAATAGTGGAATAAGTTTGATTCATAAAGCTTTGTAATTAAGTATGCAGTATTTTTTGTGGTCTAATACGAACTATACGCCTCTAAGAAGTCTGTACATATTTTTACACCCTAAAAACATATCAGGGGCTCTACCGCGTAACTTTGGTGGTAATCGTAGACCCTCGAATGGTCATCGTCGCGTCGTACCGCGTACGAGTCATTGGATGAAATAATTAAATGGTGTTCGTTACGATTACCACCAAAGATACGCAATAGCCCGGCGGGTTACAATATATTTCAAACAGTATAAGTACCATAAATACGAACACCCCCCACCGGCGAAAAGGCTTCATAAGATGTATTACCGAAGTTTTTCCTACACCATAATATTTGTTGGGAACCCTTTACCCTCGTTATAATGGGCGCCGATTATTGGCAGCTCCCAATATTGCGTGGCAGTCACGTGGCATGCACCCGGCACCCTTCGCGTGACCTACCCGGGAATCGAACTGACAAATGACTATAGTATTATTTGGTTAAAATATTTTTTGTGATATATCTGAAATTATTTATCCGAAATATTTTAATTGTATGTATTGAATGCTGATATCGATGTTTTATCGTATAGATTTATTCGCCAATTTAATCAGAGTCAGAATATACATAAATTCGATGATATTATGTTGAATGTAAAAAAATTGGTAATTATTTTTTATTTTTTTCCTTCTTATTTTTTCGTCTGTACCTATGCTGAGGTATATTTTCATTTTATTCTTAATTATTTGAAAAATAAAAGTCAAAAATAGTCACCAAAAATATTTTAAAATTGTAACCTTGCTGAGTTTCTTATCGAATTCATCTCAGTTGAAGGCCGAGTTCTGAACCGTTGGTAACTTCAGTAAATTTGACCTTCATATGTGCCCTTCTGGGGCCTAAGTTGAATGGCTTTGACTTTGACTTTGATTGTAAGATTCACAGGTATTGACTCAGATGGTAGTCTCCGCATGAGCTTTGACAAATTATCCAAATATTTTACTTTGTTAAGGTTATTTTTTCTAATAATTATGGGTGGATTCTGAACTACAGGTAATGTAGAAACATGCTGAAATGAGCCAGGAGCAAAATTTTAAAGAAATAAATAATAATTAATATTATTTATTTTATAATGTTGCGTGATACCTTAAACATAGACACCTACTCAGCATACATTAAGGTCGAGACCTCAATTACTGATGTCAATGTCGAAACCATAATCTACTAATATCATAAAGTGCTTATGTATGTTAGTGTAATTGCACTTTGTAATCCTTCGGGCACCAAGGCACTCTAGACATAGTCTGCTACTCGAAAGAGCTGTAAACTTAGAATAATGTTTATGTAAGATGACCCAATGAGTCCCTGCAGAGGGATTCCTGTCAGACCACAATTATTAGTATGTATATTTTTCTACACGATATAAAATAGCTAAGTTGTTGGGCAAAGTCTGTAATGGCTTTCGAAATATTTATTCAACATTTATGTATTTATTACTTGCTCGTAAAGTGACTCTTACTGCACCGCTTTTAGTTTCATAATGCAGCATATTACGCACTAGTGCGACCGACCGACTTAAAAAAAAGGTGGAGGTTCTCAGATCGGTTGTATTTTTTTTAAAATGTTTGTTACCTTATAACTCCGTCATTTATTAACCGATTTGGAAAATTCTTTTTTTATTTGAAAGGGTACACTTCCCGTTTGGTTCCATTGTCATCAGATCAGGATTTGATTACTTCTTAGAAGTCGGCTTAAGTTTTTTGTAAAACAGTTCATTAGTTTACATTACCGCACAGTTTTATGATAATAATAATCCCGATTATGATAAGTTTGTACCTCACTGCAAGTGATATGTATGTATACCAGGCATTCTTAATTTAAACGGGTAAAATCAATGGATAAAATAGTTTGACAGAGTATCGCTGTCAAAAAAAAAAAAAACAATAACGGCGTGCCATTTTTCGTTTTGTGGTTAATTATTATCAAAAAATCAACATCAAAAACATTTTTTTTTTCCTCGCAAGTGTTTGGAAAACCGTCGTATGATACGCTAATAAAATTCTACATTACAGTAATTACTTCAACATAATATACGTGGAATATTTTAATACATAATATTTTGTTTTTATCCAGGATAAAAACAGCCAACTAATAACTCCGGAATTTCCATTTTCGATCGACACAACAACCAAAAATCACTTTGGCAGCGCTTGAGGCTGCCAAGAAGCAACTCGGAAACTGAAAAGAAACTTGCCGAATCGACATAAAAAACCACTGATCGGATGTAAACGAGCTTTCTCATAAATAAAGATGCTAAAACTTGCCAAACTTGAGTTTTCACTGAGTTTAACATCGGCATATGATTCGCACTTGAGTAAGCAATCAAAAGTTGGGAACGATGCCTGCGTGAAATATTGGGCACGCTTGATGCTCGGTATTTTTTTTTTGTTTATTTTTTGGCGTCACACGGCTTGTGTATTTTGCCATTTTCCAGTTATATTATAAGTTCTAGTCACAATAAATCACGTTCACAATAGTCCTCAGTTAGTCACCGCCCATAAACGTCATGTTTTAGTACAATGGTGGTTGTACTAAAACTTTTCACGGACTTCTTGAGACAACTTGAAAAGGCACGATACACATGATTCATTTCATTTCACTTCACTGGTGCACAAGGATTGATCTTTATTGGATAAAATACCACTGATAATATGCAATAAAACTCAAAATACACGAATTTATGAAAATAAAAATGAAAACGCTATGTCACTCTGCGAGTTCCCGCCAAAAGTCCTTGTTTTTACTTACAAATGTTTTTCTACACCGCCGCTGTGATATAAATAAGATGGAGGCTTCCAAAGAGTTTATGCAAATAGGTATTTAATTGTCAACACTATATAGGGTGTAACGGAAAGGGTATATACATCCGAAGGGGTTGACTACATCAGGTACAGACTCTCTATAAAAAAATTCAGTTCAGAATAAATTACTCAAAAATTCAAACCATCTTTTTAATTCAAGTTTATTGAATTAAAATCATAACCAACATGTCACCGGTCAATGAGGGTCATTATCATTTTGCGTCCCTTACTAATATTAATATAAAATTTTATCTTCCGTGATCTGTGCGCGTCGCACCAAAAAGTGGATTACTGTAATGTATATACAGTTTCCATTACACCCTGTATAAATATAAATGAACGTTTGAAATAAGAATAAATAAGTTTCAAGAGAGGTAAAGCATAGCGTTTATTCGCTCAAAGAGCAGCTCGACTGGGGAAGTACCTCCACCTTACAGAATACCGCAGCCAAATAACTTTATGTTGCGTTCCTGCGCGTGAGTAAGATCGCCAGAGCTCATTAGGGAGAGCGAAGGGTCGGTAACGCGTGAGTGATGTCCCATGTGTTGCAAGCGTCCATGTGGCTACGGGCACCGCTTACCATCAGGCGGGCCGTACACTTGCTCACCGAAAAATGATGGTTAGTTTCGTATTCACCGTTGTCTATTTTGTTTTCCGCATTTTTAAAGAATAGGGGTTTTTGTAAGCTTATACGCGTGTTTTGAACTCTAAGCCTATTGGGTGCAAGGTTTATAGTTATTGAATGTAAATTTTACAGAGGCTTAAACAATTGCGAATTTTTTTGCGGCCGAAATATCAACAGTGGTTTAAGGTATACCAAGGCATACGACAGGGTGCAATTTAATATTCTACTGGACAAACTATATGGAATAGGAATTCGTGGAATTACCCATCAATGGTTTGCGTCATATCTTAAAGATAGGGAACAGTACGTAGAAATAGAACACCTTAATTATGTAAAAAAGGAAATAGTAAATATTCGATCAGATAAAAAAGTTATGAATGCCTCCATTCCCCAAGGTAGTGTTATAGGATGCTTATTGTTCCTTATTTACATCAACGACCTTCCGAAGATCATGGAAGAGCCATGTGTACTATTTGCTGATGACATATCTCTTCTTACCTCATGCCATAGTAACTCTAAAATAAACGAGCAGCTCCACTCAATTCTGAGTAAAACAATAAAATGGCTGGATGCACATAATTTAGAAATTAACTATAAAAAAACAAAACTAATGACCTTCCATCCATATCAAAAATCACCATTAACAATCAACTTTACCATCAACGATACGAAATTGGAAACAGTTAACGACTTTACATTATTAGGACTCACGATAGATACACACATCAACTGGAAAACTCACATTCAAAACATTAAATCTAAAATGTCTAAATTTACTTACGCCTTTCGAGAAATTAAAAAAACTACCGACTTACCAACTGCACTAATCACTTACTACGCGTATGCCCACTCGTGGCTCAGCTACGGCGTCATCATGTGGGGAAACAGTGTAGATGCGCCTGCGCTTTTCATCCAACAAAAGAAGCTAATTCGAATTCTAACAAATATAGACCAAACAACTAGTTGCAAACCCTTCTTCCAAAAACACAAAATCTTAACCTTACCGTGCCTCTTTATCCTGGAAACATGCAAATTTGTCAGGAAATATATAAGTTTCTTCACACAGCGTGAAGAAAAAAATTCAAACAGATCGCTTAGATATAAAAACATGTTAATGCTACCCACCTCCCGCATAACACTACACTCCAATAGTCCCTACGTAATGTGCATAAAAATATATAATAAATTGCCAGATTTACTGAAAGGCGAATCTGATACAATATTAATAAACAAATTAAAACAAATACTAATAAAAAAAGCTTATTATACAATTAATGAGTACATAAGTGATAAAAAAATTATATAAATTATATTAAACTGCGTACATTATATTAATAATAATACAATAAGTGATAAATATAATATAAAAATAAAGTCAGATAAATAAAATAAAATAAATAAACAAATAATACAAATTCTGATGATCTCCTCTCTCCTACATGTTGTTGTTGTTATTTTTGTTATATTTGCTGTGCCCGACAGGGTCCACAATTTTATTATACTTAATTTACCACCTAAGGTTTAATATTGATGTGGAATGCAAATAAAGAATATGAATATGAATATGAATATGAATAAGGTATAGTAAAATGAGTTTAAAATATACAAACAATATCGAAATTGTCAAAATATCGATACGTTTATTTAAATAACGTTACGGCGAAAATGATTTGTTTGTTTGTTTTTGTGGCTACACTACCGATTTTTTAACGAAAACTTTTATAGGGGTAAATATGTATAGGGTAAATATTACATTAGGTACAGACTCCTAATGTAATATTTACCCCTTTTGGATGGATTTTTAATAAAATACATGAAATAGATAAAAAAAATACAGTAATAATCTCAAATATTTATTTTATCTGACAACTAAATCTTTGTTTGTCACACTAACACAAATACTAATAAAATAACATGTATGACATTAATAAAAACAGCAGCGGTAACTATTAAATCATAAATATTATATAACTATATATAATATAACCTTAACTTAGCAAAGTTACTTCCAACTTAGACAAATATCTTTGCTACGCTTGTGCTACGACGTAGACATAATGTAGACTGTCTACGAAACCCGTAGCGGCATACTGCGCGCATAATTTTGAAATTATTTATGATTTAAGCTTAGAATATGAATTAATTATAGGTACAATAGGTTTTATTTTATATGATTCAATTTAGGTAGTTTAATTTATTATTTGTGATATATACGGGGTTGATACGACAATACGAAAAATAAATTAAACCACGTAAAGTACTCATCAATACAATTAACTTTTACTATGGAAACAAATTCGAAATGGCAAAAAAAAATTACAGCTACATACATTTTTTTCTAGGAGACATGTACCTTTTGTAAGAAAAGTTTTGACTAAAAGTATTGTCGTATCCACTCCGTATACATTTTGAAAAACAATTAAATAAGTTTTTAGGTTTTTTCATTCCAGTTTAGTTTCGTAAAATGTTAGTCAATAAAATATCTGAAATTGAAACTAAACGAAGATTAACTAACATTTATACTATACTGGTATCCGTCCTACGGTATCACTAGCGATCCTGGGATAAAAGGTAGCCTATAACCCTATCCATAGGCTTACTCACATCCCGGCCTTTGGTATGAATTTTTGAGTAATTTATTTTTGGCTGAAACTAGTCTCCACCCCTTTCGCATGGATATACCCTATCTATAACACGTTATAACAGGTGGAGATTTCGAGATGTCATATTTTCAAAACCTATGTTGGGTTAGTCATACTGAACAACTTTTACTAAGGGACCAATGGAGAATTCACAAAAAAAAAATTAACTGTCCATAGTAAATATCAACCTTGCTCGATCATAATGTACGGAAAGTAAAAAAAAAAAAATTATTCAGTGTTGGTTCCATAGTAAAAGTTGTTCAGCATGACTAACCCAACATAGGTTTTGAAAATATGCCATCTCGAAATCTCCACCCAGTATATTATTTGTGTAAAAAAATATTTACAATACCCTCGCTTGCTGAGCAGACACTATATAGACACACACTTAGCATCGTCTCTTTATCGATTACTTATGACTATTTGTTTGAAACTAAGAACTGAAAAGTCCAATAACTATGCGAATGAAGTCACAAACAACGATATAGTCGATAGTAAAGTCGATTTCGCCACGCAAATACATTCCGACCAAAAGTTTCCGCACAATGAGGCAAAAACTCGATGGCAAAGTTGAGAGTACAGCCGGAGAAAAATAAACTAAAAAAAAACTGTTGTCATGCAAAAATTACTTATATTGTACACGATTTCCTCTGAGATTTATTCGGAGTTAGTTTGTAACACAATTTTTTTTTGCTCAGTTTGATCTGTTACTTGACCGAGCGTATTTTTTCAACAAATCACCGCTGGGGAAAAAGTTGATATATTTGTTTTGGGAGCCTCCCCTTGTTCTGACACCGGATAACTTGCCTACAAAATGGTTTCGTGATGTTTATTTTGTCATGAACATACCTTATAAGTAGTGTTTTTACTATTTTTCTAGTTTGAAGTATCGATTTGTGAAACAATGTGTGGAAATGGCTCCTTTATGGTAAAAATGTATGGTTCTAGTAGCTTATGTATGATTGCATTACTCTGAAGAATTGACAGTACCTATAAGTAAATTATTTTAAAAGAACATTCTGTTAACGTTTTAATTATTTTCTTATTAGAAAATTCTCAATTTAAGATAAGTAATGTAAATTGACCTTATTAAAAGTTATTAAAAATAACTTTAATTTCCAAAGAATTGTCTTCAAATATTAACTAACTCTTGACTCTTTCTCATCACATAGAGAGAGAGATTTAACAAGAGAGGACAAAAAAATAATCAGTGTTATCAAAAAAAAAATGAGAAAGAAGTCACATCCTTACATTCTTATTAGTCACATAATAAACAAGTATAAAGACATTAAAAACAATATTTTGATTTTAATAATATTATATGTCTTTTAAATAAATGATCATTAAACTGCTTCCACTATAGTAATAATGACAATTGCTAATAATTGCATCTTATTCCTTTTTGTAATATCTCAATAAAATTTGGGGGCACGGGAATGCCCCCCGCCAAGGGCACTACCTACCCTTTCTCGAAGCGCTTCGTCGTTTTTTTGAACCTTCATAACTTGGGTTTGGATTATACCAGATAAACACAATTCTCGGGATATGACGCTAATATAAGAACTATTGTACAACAGAAAAGTAATTAACAGTGAATAAAATTTTCACCTTACGATACACCACATATTTTGACTACGGTGTGAAGAGTTTGTGAAGTTAGGGCTTGTAGAGTTAGGGTGTGTCGAGTAAAGCTTGGCTCTAAATGATATCTGATAACTGTTTGACAGTGCGAGCAATATGGGCTCGACTTGGCAACATTTTACATGAAAATGTTTTTGGTGGGATTCTATTCAAAGTCAAAAGTCAAAGTCAAAGCCATTTATTCAATTTAGGCCCCAGAAGGGCACTTATAAAGGTCATAATTACTGAAGTTACCACCAGTTCGGAACTCGGCCTTCAACTGAGAAGAATCCGGCAAGAAACTCAGCAAGGTTACATTTTTTATATATTTTTTGGACAATCTGACTATGTTTGGCTTTTTTTTACAAATAATTAACAATAAAAAAGATATACCTAAGCATAGATACAGACGAAAAAAGAACAAGAAAATAAATAAAAAATAATAACCGTAAAAATATTTTAGCTCAACATTTAATATACAAACTACAAACTGCAAAACAATGTTAGCCCAACAAAACTATCTCAAAACTCTATCAATGTAATTTTCTCTTTACTCTTCGTTAATACGATTCAAAGTAGCTTCATAGTTCGATTTCCACCACGACCAAATTAAACGAACTTCATTTATTGGAAACTCGTCTTTGTGCCATTAGAACAGAATGCAAGGTGATCGTAAATATAAATATGTTACCAGATAATTTGGTGAGCTAGGAGTCGTCACGTACAGGTTGTAGTATCCGTGTCTTCGCATAACAACACACTGTATGTTGGTTGAACTTGTAAGTGATAGGTATTTGCTTCTACATAATACCAGGCTTTAGTCTTGAAATCCTCAGTGGCTCAATGATGCATGCATGGTGCAGGTTTATTTAACTGGGGTATTGATAGTATGAATTCGCCGTGAGAAGGATTGCAAGTGATGGAATCTGCATGACAGAGTGCATGCAATAGGTCTGTAAATAAATCTATCTAATTAATATGAGACATCTTGTATCCCTTTTAAGCATTTTTCGGAGTGTGAGATTTGGTGCAGTGCAGACAGGTAATAGTACATTGTGATACAGTATTACCCAACTGATATGGCGCGTCGTGAATCTTCGTTCGCACAGAAAAGAAAGTATGGCCCGAAGATTAACGAAAGAATGCTTAAAACTTACAATCAACCTTAGATCACTACTATAAGGTTCATAATACACTGCAACTGTTAGTTCCGTCTCACTCGCAAGTCACGCCTCTCCGCACGGCGCACGCTAACATGGCGGCAGCTGCCGACCAATACCAATACCACAGTGTTTCCCGCGCTTTGAAAATGTATCTTCTGCGCAGGTACATCGGGAAGCCATATTAATTGGGTACTACTGTACATGTGTGCAAAGTTGGTAATTACAGACGAGGCGGTATAAGGAATCCGAGAGTGTTATTATCAATGCATACGCGTGTCATACGAACTGTCAACTTGCGAGGAAACAAACATACTTATATTTTTTTAAGTAGGTTTTTAGATTTTTATCAACCACAGGTTAACAAATATGGCGCGCAGGTTTTTTTTTGACAGCTATGCACGGTCAAACTGTTTTACCCGTTTAAATTAAGAATGCTTCGTCTACACTAGTTTGTGATACAAACTGAACATAATCGGAATAATTATCATAAACACGACTGCGGTAATGTAAAGCAAAAAGCACCAGTTCGTAATAAGCTGTCTTATGGTACTAAAATCGGTGCAATAAGTGCCACATTACGAACGAGTGTGTTTAAAAATGTATTTATTCATTCAAACTTAAATATAATGTAATTACGATCGAATTTCGATCACTGGGCGACCATTAGTAATAATGTGGTCTAATAAAGAATATTATTATTATTATTATTATTATTAATAATTTCTTTATTTACCGGCTACTTCGGCCTTAAATATATTGTTCGATGTGTTGATACCTTACCTCACAAACAAGTTCGTGCTGCAGGAATGGGGACTTAGGTGTGTGCGTGAGCTTTACTCAAAACCGAACAAGTGTTGATACTAAATGTTCTAGGGGGACTACTGTTTACTGGCACGTCGAGCTTTCAGGGTAAGTTATTCTACTTAGTTGAAGAGATTAATTTAATTTTGCATGATATTTGTAAATGCTTTTTTTTGTTTGTTTATCAGACTTTTGTGTAGACAGAAGTTGTGTGTCTTGTCATCAAAATTAATGGTTTTAGCGAGAAGATTATGTATTTATTTAATTTTTATGTAATTTTTATCTAAATTGTGTGATTTTAGCGGGCGCAGTTGGTTAAGGTTCACCTTATGCACCGCAGGTCGTGGGTTCGATTCCCACACAGGACATACATTTGTGTGCATGAACATGTCTGTATGTCCTGAGTCTGGGTGTAATTATGTATATGAAGTATGTATTTACAAACAAAAAGTAATATATGTATTATATCAGTAATCTGGTTTCCATAGTACAAGCTCTGCTTAGTTTGGGATCAGATGACCGTGTGTGAGGAATGTCCCAGGATATTTATATTTTATTTATTTATGTAGGAATGTCAAAAGTGCTGAAATTCCTTAAGCACTGGAAACATATTAGACAACGATGCCATTATAGATCATTTTATTAAGTATTTCTTTCAATTTAATATTTATTATTGGCCATTTTTATCGTGTACCTTATTTCCTCTCTTCTTCAAATTATCTTAAAGGGAGTTTGATAAGGAGGAAAAATATTGAAATATTTTCCGAATTATGTATCCCAAATTTAATTTCCCGGCTTTTCGGCGAAATCTTGGGAATTAGCATCGACATTGCGCCATATCGCTTGCCCTCGATTACTTTCACCTTCGCTTCTTCTCTCCTAAATTCCAAATTTCATTTCAGTTCGATTTTATTGGAAAAGTTAAGCTACGAGTACCTATAGCTAGACGTTACACATTGTAGTTGTGTTCATCAAACATAGTTCATCATCATCATCAGCCTATAATGTCCCACTGCTGAGCACAGGCCTCCTTTCACAAATGACGTTGAGAGGGAATGGGCAATACTCCACCACGCATGCCCATTGCGGATCGGTGGAGGCTAGTGGTCAACCTACTGTTGGAATATTTCAAGCCGCCTAGGAGGCATCCAACTAGCTTAACGACTATCGCAATTAAGTGATAACCGGGACCAACGGCTTTACGTGCCTTCCGAAGCACGGAAACGCTCGATTTGATATACCACTAGGCGGTCACTCATCCAGGTACCGACCACGACAGTGGTAGCTTAACTTTTGCTGATCGATTAAGAACCGCTAATTATGCTATACCACGAGCACTTCATAATAGATATGTACAATGTTGTAATCCCACGATATCCCACTCCCACTGAATTCAAAACAGTACCTCAACTTTAACAAAATCGGAGAGTTGTTTCTAGTTTTCGGTTAAAATAATTTTTTGTAATAAAATTACACATTTTTTTAAAACACTGTTATTTTATTTAAAAATAGAATACAAAATGTTCATTTATACGTTTTAATATAACAAACCATTGCAAATAGTTTTTAAATTCAGTTCGCAAACTGACGTTGCCGTATATCGCACGGACGTAACAGAAAGCTCAAATTTCTCTCGTCTGTCGCGTTTCTTTTATTGACTCCCAAAGTTTATTAGTGAAATTTCACCTGGGGATACGTATTACGCACTTTACAATTCACAAACGAAAGCGTTTTTGTATAATTAATCTAATAATATATATAAAATGCTTTTGTGGGTACGTAAATACGCAGTTTTCTCAATCACCACCAAACCCAATCAACTTCCCGTTGGGGTGGTAAATACCCCTTGGTCTCCAGGTGGTAGTAAGGGAGTTTGGTCGCGGTGGGTGGAAGGGGGTGGTTGTGAGTGGCGAAAATGTTAAAACATATATTTCTGTCCTTTTCTAACGCATGAGGACTTCTGAAAAGATCTCAAAATTTCTGAAATTGAAAGTTCCAAAATGTGTATAACGGTTATAATCGATCTGGAATGTTCTAGAAAGTTCAACAAATATCTAGAATGATCTAGAAAATTCTAGAGTGAATGCAAACTATTAGAATCGATATAGCATGTTTTGAGAAAGTTCTACAAATTTCTGGCTTCATCTAGAAAGTACCAAAATGTCCAAAACTGTTATTATTGAGTTAGAATGTTCGAGAACGTTCTAGAAATTTCCAGAATGATCTGGAAAGTTCCAAAATGAGTGCAAGTGATTATGATCGATTTAGAATGTTCGAGAAATTTGTTGAATGATCTAGAAAGTTCCAAAATGAGTAAAACGGTTATAATTTATCTGAAGTGTTCTAGAAAGTTCAACAAATATCTGGAATGATCTAGAAAATTCTAGAATGAATGCAAACTATTATAATCGATATAGAATTTTTCAGAAAGTTCTACAAATTTCTGGCTTCATCTAGAAAGTTCCAAAATGTCCCAAAACTGTGATTTGAGTTAGAATGTTCGAGAACGTTCTAGAAATTTTCCGAATTATCTGGGAAGTTCATAAATGAGTGCAATTTATTATGATCGAGAATTTTTGGATTGGTCTGGAAAGTTCCAAAATGTGTATGAGTGTTATTATTGATCTATAAAAACCAAATCGAAGTGATGTACATCTAAATATTCTAGAGTTTTTTTTTTTTGTTTATACTACTAAGGTGGCAAACAAGCATACGGCCTGCCTGATGGTAAGCAGTTACCGTAGCCTATGGACGCTTGCAACACCAGGGGCATCACTCGCGCGTTGCCGACCCTGAAGAAATCTCTTCACGCCCTTTTTGAAGAACCCCATGCTGTACTCCATTGGGAAAACCACGGCGGGGAGCTCATTCCACAATCTGAGCGTCCGCGGAAGAAAGCTCCTTTGAGCCCGCACAGTTCGAAACAATTCTGGTTTCAATATGTGAGGATGGACTCCCCGTCGATGGCGAGAGTTGCGATGGTAGAAGGTAGCAGTGGGCAACAAGTCGAACAATTCTTTAGAACACTCTCCGTTGTACAAGCGGTAGAACACACATAAGGAGGCAAAGTCTCTCCTTAGACTAAGGGGCTCTAAACCGCTTGTGAGCTTGGGATCGTCAACAATTCTGATGGCACGTCGTTGAACCGAGTCTAAAGGCCCAAGCTGGTATCCAGGTGCTCCCGCCCATAGGTGACAGCAGTACTCCATATGAGGCCGGACTTGTGACTTATAAAGTTGTAGCCTTTGCCCCGATGTGAAGTACTGCCTCGCTCTGTTGAGCACTCCGAGCTTTTTGGATGCCAGCTTAACCTTGTCTTCCAAGTGACTTCGGAACAAAACGTCGCTAGAAATGTCGACGCCAAGGATCCCGATGCTTTGACTGATGTTCAAGGAGGTGTTCTGGAGTTGTGGAGCCACAGACCACTACACAGTACAGTGATCTGTGGCTCCACAGTACAGTGATCCACAGGACAGTAGAGTGATCTGGTACTGGAAATTTCGGTATATAAATCGAAATTCAGTGACTTTTCGTCAGTTCAATTGTGATTGCAGTCGAGTAAAAAATTAACAAACTATTTGAATGTTCTGGAAAGTCTCTCAATATCGAAAATAGAAATCTATACTATGTTAAAAAGTTTTTAATACCATTAAACATGCGATGTATTTTAACCCGAGCAACGCCGGGTTTCGCTGCTAGTAAATAATAAATATCCTGGGACATTCCTCACACACGGTCATCTGATCCCAAACTAAGCAGAGCTTGTACTATGGAAACCAGATAACTGATATAATACATTTACTACTTTTTGTTTGTAAATACATACTTAATATACATAATTACACCCAGACTCAGGACATACAGACATGTTCATGCACACAAATGCATGTCCTGTGTGGGAATCGAACCCACGACCTGCGGCGCGTAAGGTGAACCTTAACCAACTGCGCCAACTGGCCCGTCAATTGACTTTAATCGCCTTCAATAAAGCGGTACCACAGCCCACCTTGCATCGTTTCTCACTTGTATAGGTTAAATTGTGTTTACTTCTGTTATGGGATCTTTCTCACGTAATCAAGAGGTAAAACACACCTGCAAGGAATAATATTGTGACTCGGTCTTACGCAATTTTTAATTGCAATTGATCTGATATACTTAGTTAATAGACCCAGCTGATGGCAGCAAGGCTTTACACTTGGCATAGATATACATACAAATATGGGCTTAGACACAAGAACAAAGAAATTCATTTTTAACCGACTTCAAAAAAAGGAGGAGGTTCTCAATTCGAATGTATTTTTTTTTTTTTTATGTTTGTTACCTCATAACTCCGTCATTTATTAACCGATTTGGAAAATTCTTTTTTTATTTGAAAGGGTACGCTTCCCGTTTGGTCCCATTGTCACCAGATCAGGATTTGATTACTTCTTAGTGTACTTTGAAGTCGGTTTATGGTTTTTGTAAAACAGTCCAATTATTTGAAAAGTTGTTCTATAGCTTTGACTTTATTATGAACTAGCTGTCTAGCGCGGTTTCACCCGCGTTCCCGTGATAAAAAGTAGCCTATGTCAGTGAAAGAATTTTTCAAATCGGTTCAGTACTTTCGGAGCCTATTCAATGCAAACAAACAAACAAATAAACAAACAATCAAATCTTTCCTGTTTATAATAGTATTATATTATATTAATAATAATATTAAATAATTAATTAATATTATTATTATATTATTATTATTATAGTATAGACGACAATCAGTTTATTTTGCTGTATTAAAGAATTAATCAACTCGCTACCACTTCTCACTTGAAACAAGTGTTGAAACGTTATTGTTTCAGGTCACACGGACTAACTTTCACTCGTAACTTGTTAGAATTTGAATAATCCATCAGAAACCATCTGCGGCTAAAGGTGGCTTAATAAAACGAGCGCCTGACATAGAGCACACATAACTTAGCATCTTTGTCTTAAGTTATAATGGTACATAAACAGGTAATATAATATTCAAAACACTTGCTCGTAAAGTGATATTTATTGCACCGTCTTTAGTACCATAATGTACTTTATTTCGCACTAGTACTTTTTACTTTACATTACCGTACAGTTTTATGATAGGTAAAATCCCGTTAAGTTTGTTACCTCAATTGACTTGTGTGTAGACGAAACATTCTTAATTTAAACGATTAAAACAGTTTGAGAGCGCATCACTGTCATAAAAAAACAGCGCGCCATATTTGTTGGGTGACGCCGAATACGAAACATATTCAATACAAATTACACAGATTACAGAATAGTAAGCAGATCGAGCGCGCGGAACACGGGAGTGACGCCAACACACCAAATACAGATTCAAAAGTAAATACAAACTCGAGTCAGTACTAAACAAGGCCTCGTGTTGTTACTACGTCACAAGTGTCATAATTTATTTTAAAAATTATGCCGTCCTGCATTTTGAAAAATTGTAAAAATTGTTCCCAAAAACAAAAAAAGCGAGACGGAATATCGTTTCATAGGTAAGTATAGATATTTTCACTAATTTGTATTATTTTTCCGTGTATTTGTTACTGATGACTAGGAACACAAAACCTCAACAAAAATCGGTTGGTGTTGCTAGGTTACATTGAAAGTATTTTCCTTGAAGTTGTGGTATTAGGACTTATTTCTGCCAGTGTCGAGTTATAATTTCCATTCACAACAATTATCACTTTCACAGTCCTCAGTCAGTCACCGTTCATAAAAGTAATGTTTTACTACAATGGTGGTTGTTGTACTAAAACTCTTCAAGGACTTTCTGAGACAACTTGAAAAGTCACGATACACATAATTCATTTAATTTCACTTCACTGGTGCACATGGATGATCTTTATTGAGTGAAATACCACCGAAAATACAAAATAAAACTCAAAATACACGAATTTATGAAAATAAAAATTAAAACGCAACGTCACTCTACAAGCAAACAAAAACTTATCTTATCCTAAAGAGGAACTAACAACGCCATTTCGAAATGTCAATCGCTATTGGTCAAAGAGAATATTAACACTACTTTCATTGGTTGTTTGCTCCACCAAATGCGATAACAGCGACTCTCACTGGGCCAGATAAGCTTGTGGCACTATCGGAGTGCAACTTTATAAGTCTCAAGTCCGGCCTTATGGACTGCTGTCATCTGTGGGCGGGAGCACCTGGATACCAGTTTGGGCCTTTAGACTCGGTTCAGCGTCGTGCCACCAGAATTGTTGAAGATCCCGAACTCACAAGTGGTTAAGAGCTCCTCAGTCTGAGGAGAGACTTTGCCTCCTTATGTGTATTCTACCACTTGTACAACGGAGAGTGTTCTAAAGAATTGTTCGACTTGATGCTCACGGCTATCTTCCACCATCGCAATTCCCGCCATCGACATCCATCCATCACACATTGAAACCAGAATGGTTTCGAACTGTGCGGGCTTAACGGAGCTTCCTTCCGCGAACGCTCAGACTGTGGAATGAGCTCCCTGCCGTGGTTTTCCCAATGGAGTACAGCATAAGGTTCTTCAAAAAGGGTGTGAAGAGATTTCTGCAGGCTCGGCAACGCGCGAGTGATACCCCTGGTGTTGTGTGTCCATAGGCTACGGTAACCGCTTACCATTAGGCGGGCCGTATGCTTGTTTGCCACCTTAGTGGTATAAAACAAAATATCATTGAAAGTACAAAAAAATATTTCACATAATTTTGTAGTCCAGTGACATATGTAACATATATCTTGCTTTGTCCTTATTCTATGCAAATATTTAGTATTATGAATAATCCAGATCAAGATATCCACTTTCCAACACTATTTCTATAGGATCTAAATTTAATCCACATATAATTAGATGACGACTAATTTTAGTTTGACATTTCTAATTTTAGATATAATTTGACCTAAAACGTGACCAACAGAGTAGGAAAATTACACACTTAACTAAATTGAGTAACTAAAACGATATTAGTGCTGTCAAACTAAATTTTAGTTTAATCGTACGCCAACTGAATAGGAAACGTCGATTTGACAGGACTTAAATTTTAGTAAAGAATAGTTTAGTTTGTGCCAACAGAATCGGCACCAATAACTATCCAATAAAAACGTGGGAGTATTTCTTCATTATTCTGGCAGCCCTACACGCAACCTGGCAGCCCTAAACACACCCTGGCATCCCTAAACGCACATTGACTTCGTAATAGATGTTAATTAGATATGTCTTTCATAAGTGCCTTCTTAGAGCCTAAACTGGATAAATTACTATAACCTTGTTCTAAAGAACTGATGATTGACTCAATTATCGCTGTTTAATTAAAAATGCCGGAGTTTCTTGCCGGAGTCTTCTCAGTTTAAGAGTATTCCGAACCGGTGGTAAATTCAACTGTATGTAACAACTTAAGAGCAGTCATCACGCTATACTTTTCATACAAAAACTCTGTACTTATTATGGCGTTGTTAAAAATTTTTCGTTAGATGTTTTGACCAAATTAGTATCTTGTGCGCTATATCTAGCCGTGTATCTAAGCGAAATAAAAAAAAGTGTGAAACAAATCCAGTAGTGTAATATTTAATGTAAAAATGCTTAATAAATAAAGAGAATCTTCTATCTAACATCTGTTCCTGGATTATCACAACCAAGTAATTTCAATCTTTTACTAATTCTTCATCGATCTTCTAAGACATTAACACTTCACTAAATAAAACGATCCGATATACCTATACAAAAGTTCGTACTCAGTTAATGCTTCCTGAACTTACGTATTTTAACTCAACTAACATACGTAAAGTAAACTTGTTTTCTCCCATTATTCTGTGTACAAAAGCTATAAAAACTTATACAACAAACATTATGAGTTGTATCTTGTATGTACTATAATACAATGAGGATTATTTCTTATTTATTGTTAATCGAGTTAAGTCTTTTATTGCAGACATTATTTTAAATATTTATACAACAAAGAACATGGCCTGCCTGTGGTAAGCGGTTACCGTAGTCTATGGACGCTTTCAACACCATGGGTAATACCACGCCTTGCTGAACTTGCAAATATCTCTCTTGGTAATACAACGGCAGTGAGCTGATTCAACAGCCTGAGCTGATGTATTTGATCTCCTAAGATTGTTGTTTTCGGCAGATGCGAATGTATGGTTATTTAAATACCCACTAACCATCAGACGAGCTGTCTTTATAGGCTCGACACCTTTTTAAAACCTCAGTTCCTATATAATTACTGATGACTTAATATCAAATAACTGAATACAACTTGATTCAGAATAAACAGGAGTGTTCATGCACTCAAATATTACACCCCCACGATCTGAGGTATATCAGGGTATCTTCTCGCTAAGGCGGTTGACACACTACCACGCACCACGCAGCGTAGCGCGTGAATGCGTCTCTTAATGTTGCTTGTAAGTATCTCCGTTTGTATAGAAAAGACGCATAGTCTAACACACTGAAAATGCATCTACGCGCGTTCATACAGATCACGCGCCTACATGCGTCTCGGCTCGCACCTACGCGCATAGGTACGCGGCGAGACGCAAGGTATGGCACACCGAGACTCGTAGTGCCGTGATTTTGTATGGAATGAGTCAGAGCCGCCGTGAATCCACATAACGCAACTACGCGCGTGAGTGCGTAAAAACTCGCACGATGATGCAGATCTGCACTCCCGCAAGTACGCGCATGGGCGCGTGGCAGTGTGATAATCGCCTAACTCACCCATCGTTAAATTATAATCCAAAATATTAGCTAGAGACAAACGACCTTACTCATAAACGCTATTTAACTAAATCTACTGAATAAATGGGGTCAAATAAATAACGTCACCTTGCTGTCATTGTCAAACAATCTGACGTTATTTAGGTGACCACTTAATCAGCTTATTAGTTAAATAACGTTTTATGAGTAAGGGGGTATATCTACAAATAACTTGCACTTATCTAGTTCTAAGTTAGAATACTCCAATGTTCAAACAAAAATATAAAAATAGCGTCTTGTCGATATCTCCTCGGTACGGCGGCGGCGCGGATGGAGCGTACTTTTTGCTCTGTTTATAGAACGGGTTCGAACCTTGTCGAAGTTTTAGTTTTTCTTCACGAAAGCTGTTCGCCGCCTTGGTGATTTATATACGAACTTGTCCGGCGTGTTCTAACTTGTTCTGTCTATTTAGATTGCTGATGTTATATATGGCGTGTTATGTTTTATTTGTTGGGATATAAACAATAAGTTACTTGCATGAGATTAGCTTTTGGAGATGGAAACTATACTCGAAGCGCCTTTGCACATTATAAGAAAATTTCTTGTCTTATTATCAGACACAAGACATAAAATGTATGGGCGTGTCTGATCAGACATTTCTTGTAATATGCACGATCTCATATAACCACCAGTGCGACTGAATGTCTTATAAGACATGTCTGATAAGACACAAGACATTTTTCTTATAATGTGCAAAGGGGCGAAAGGTTGCCTGGTATAGATCACATTTATTTTCCATAGTGTATTCATGTCTTGTACTAGTTGTACTTCTCATAATGTTAGATGCAATAAAGTGTTGTGAATCTATTTATCTACCTAAAGTCAGGTATCAAAGCATGGAATTTCCCATGCATATCTTATTTTTCCATTATTGTGGAGAGACTAAACCTCCTACAGTGTAAAGTTGAAATATTAAGAGCTTTTTCCATACTAGTGTTTATAGTAAAGTGAACTTGTATAATCGATTAAAATCTCTGATTTGTGACCCCCCCTGGACCTGAAGGCTGGATCCGCCCTTGAATATATGTCCTGTGTGGGAATCGAAACCACGACCTGCGATGCGATAGGTGGAATCTTAACTAACTGCGCACACTGGCCCGTATTTTTTTTAAAGTAAAAAGTTTTTTTTTTAAGTAATTACCTAATTCAGCAGACAACCTAGGGGTCATCTGATATTAAATGGTCATCGTCGCCGTCGCTTATGGACACTTGGTACACCGTTGATAAAACTTTTTCTTTATTTTGTAAACACAAAGGACCCAACGACGCGACGTACGTTGAATAAAATATCCACTTACGCTAATATAATTATGTTGACCAAAGGCTTGTTTAAAGGGAGTCAATTTGAAAAGCGCAACAATTTTGTAGACAATACGAGCGCTTACATTGGGCAGCACGTACCCCACGCCGATCTAATCAACGTATACGTGAACGCTATATTATTATTGGGGAGCGGACAATCTGAACATTAGTTTAGTGATCCTTAGGATATTTTATCTGTATTAGTGGGAGAAATTCAACTGTGCAGTATTACCCAACTTATATGGCGCGTCGTGAATCTTCGTTCGCACAGAAAAGAAAGTATGGCCCCGAAGATTAACGAAATAATGCTTAAAACTTATAATCAACCTTAGATCACTACTATAAGGTTCATAATACACTGCAGCTGTTAGTTCCGTCTCACTCACAAGTCATGCCCCTCCGCACGGCGCGCGCTAACATGGCGGCAGCTGCCGACCAATAGCGTTTCCCGGTCTTTGAAAATGTATCTTCTGCGTAGGTACATCGGTAAGCCATATTAATTGGGTACTACTGTAAATAATAATTAAAAAAAAAAACTGCACAACGTTTAATGCTATGATAGCTCTCTGGTAGTGACGTCGGATGCCGAGTCGGTCCCGGGTTCGAATCCTACAGGTTGAGCTTTTGGAAGTAAAACATCGTGAGAAAACCATATATAGCATTTTGTTAGGGCACTTTATAATACCCTCCTGGCTGACTACCACCCTCAAATTGAAAATCTGTTGCCAAGCACCTATCGGTGTGTTCCGACAGCTGCACTTGAGAGTAGTTCCTTTCGAAGCTTTGTGTGCTTACCACCTTCGGCCACATCATCACTTACCATGGTGAGATTGTTAACGGTTTAGAGCCCCTCAGTCTGAGGAGAGAATTTGCCTCCTTATGTTCTACCGCTTGTACAACGGACAGTGTTCTGTAGAATTGTTTAAGATGATGCCCACGGCCACCTTCTACCATCGCAACTCAGAACTGAGAATACACTACAGTTCACGAGAAATTATTTGCATATTAATATGCATGTATGGAATTTTATGAATGATTGCCTCCTTTTGTGTGTTCTACTGCTTGGTGTTCCAAAGAATTGTTCGACTTAATGCCCACGGCTACCTTCCACCATCGCAACTCTCGCCATTGACAGCGAGTCCATCCTCACACATTGAAACCAGAATTGTTTCGAACTGTGCGGGCTCAACGGAGCTTCCTTCCGCGGACGCTCAGACTGTGGAATGAGCTCCCTGCCGTGGTTTTCCCAATGGAGTACAGCATGGGGTTCTTCAAAAAGGGTGTGAAGAGATTCATGCAGGGTCGGCAACACGTGAGTGCCCTGGTGCTGCAAGCGTCCATAGGCTGCGGTAGTCGCTTACCATCAGGCGGGCCGTATGCTTGTTTGCTGCCTAAGTAGTATAAAAAAAAAGTCATCCAAAGGTCTATCTCATCTCATTTCACTATGTGTAAATGTATGTATGTTTATTACTCAATCACGCTTCAACAACTGAACGGATTTGGATGAAATTTGGCACGCTGATAGAATATGTTCTGGATTAACACATAGGGTACTTTTTATCCCGGGAAAGCAATATATCCGGGTACGCGGGTGAAACCGCGGGGGGCGCAACCAGTTCATACTAAAAAAAACTATAATGCCCGCTTTCCGCTCCAGTTTATGAATGTGTCGAACCCCTTGAGTTTCTTTGGACTCCATCCAAGTGCTTGCTATATGCTACCTCAGAGGTTAAACGTATATAAAATTTCTGTATACTTTACTGATTGCGACTTTTATTGCTAACATGGTTATAACATCTCTGTAGTTTATATTACATTCAATTGATTCTTTTATAACACTTGGTAAATAATAATAGTAATATCTGGGGGCACGGGAGTGCCCCCCGCCAAGACAGCCAAGCGAAGCGCAAGGGCACTACCTACCTTTTCTCGAAGCGCTTCGTCGTTTTTTTGAAGCCTCATAACTTGGGTTTGGATTATACCAGATAAACAAAATTCTGGGGACATGATGTCAATAGTGAATTTATTAAACATATTAAATTTCAATAACATAGCTCTTATACTTCAGATTTTATTGATACCTAAAAAACCCCAATTTCGTCACTGACTCACTGATGATCATCAAAACTCATAGGGTACTTCCGGAAGTCCTAGAAAGCTGAAATTTGGTATGTAAGCTTGTATTAGTACACAATCAACAAAAAAATTATAAAACTTGGAAATTTAAAAAAAAAACTGCAATTTCTCTACAAGAACTATTCTATAACAAAAAAGTAACAGTGAATACATTTTTCACCTCACTCCCATGTGACAGTAGTGAAACGGCCAAGCCACATATTTTGACTACGGTGTGTAGAGTTTGTGAAGTTAGGGCTTGTAGAGTAAGGGCAAGTAGAGTTATAAGCATGGCTCTACATGAGATCTGATAACTTTTTGACAGTGCAAGCTATGTCTTGGCGGCAACATTTTACATAAAAATGTTTTTGGTGGGATAATATTTACTTACGGCATTCGTGCAGGATTTATCTAGTGCGCTAAAAGTTCATTTAGGATAATGCATGTTATTTCGATTACCATAACATGTGTGATTGTGAACGCGAGTATTCTGCTGAAATGTATTTATTTATATTGTATGATTATGAAGTAATAAGTATTATATCGGTAAAGGGTAAACATCAGCATTTTTTGTAACAGGAGCGTATTTTTCTGGCATAAATAATGCCTAAAAAGGCCAACGCAGAAACACCTTTGATATCATCAGCTTATTTGAACACCATCAATCTGTGAGCACATAGTTTGATACATCCATTATTGCATTATTATCGTCCTTGCATAGCTTAATCGCTTGGCTCGCGGTTAAAAATATAACAATGACATCATTTGTTATAATAGGACGCGCGTCCCTCGCGAGATACAACGGGTTGATAAGCGCTCGTGGTGTAGCATGATTAGCCGTTCCTAATCGATCGGCAAAGTTAAGCTACCACCGTCCTGGTCGGTATCTGGATGGGTGATCACCTAGTGGTATTTCAAATCGAGCGTTTCCGTGCTTCGGAAGGCACGTAAAGCCGTTGGTCCCGGTTATCACTTAATTTTGTGAGTCGTTAAGCTAGTTGGATGCCTCCTAGGCGGCTTGAAAAATTACAACAGTAGGTTGACCACTAGCCTACCTCCACCGATCCGCAGTGGGCATGCGTGGTGGACTATTGCCCATTCCCTTACCCTCATTTGTGAAAGGACGCCTGTGCTTAGCAGTGGGACATTATATGCTGATGATGATGATGATGATGATAGCTTAATAATATAAGATTGTGTAAACAATATGACGTTACTTTATTTGAAAGCGCAATATCTGCATTTCTTTAACGCAAAAAAGATTACATAGAGTTTCAAATGAAACGAAAGAGATTATGGTGTATTTCCTGCCTTTACGGAGGCGAGAAAAAGACATACGCTATAATGACAATAATAGCGCAGTGATACGGTTATCGTGCGATGCGGAACAAAGCATGTCGCGCGTTTGCACCCCACAAATACAAACGAGACACATCAAAGTGTTCTATTTAGCGGAGAACTGAGAATACACTCCAGTTCACGAGATGTGCTTATTAATATGCATGTATGGAATTTTAAGAATTATAGCCTCCTTATGTGTGTTCTACCGCTTGTACAACGGAGAGTGTTCTAAAGAATTGTTCGACTTGATGCCCACGGCTACCTTCCACCATCGCAACTCTCGCCATCGACAGGGAGTCCATCCTCACACATTGAAACCAGAATTGTTTCAAACTGTGCGGGCTCAAAGGAGCTTCCTTCCGCGGACGCTCAGACTGTGGAATGAGCTCACTGCCGGGGTTTTTCCAATGGAGCACAGCATGGGGTTCTTCAAAAAGGGTGTGAAGAGATTTCTGCAGGGTCGGCAACGCGCGAGTGATACCCCTGGTGTTGCAAGCGTCTATAGGCTACGGTAACCGCTTACCATCAGGCGGGCCGTATGCTTGTTTGCCACCTTAGTGGTATAAAATGATTTTAAATTTGGAATATTTTTTTAGTATTCTTTTACTATAGATAAGTTTGTATTTGTTAATAACTTTAAGGTATGTGGGAAATTTGAAGGAAGAGCACGTTTTCTTATACAGGGTGTTGTTTTGGTCGGCGACAAGCGAGCCAGGAGCGGTAGTACAAAATATATATTCCCCAAAAATGGACTTAATTCCATTAAAAACTGTAAATATGTTGAGAAATACCTTATTCAATTTCAAATAAAATTACCGCAAAGTATGGTTACTAGGCACGTGCACAGATTAGAGCTAGGTTCAAGCCGCCATCGCCCCACCCCTTTACTCCCTCGTACTCCCGTTGAGTATTATGTCTACACTTTAGCTTATTACATGATTTTCAAAAAAAATATTTTTTTATTTTTATTATTAAAAAAAAAATAAAGTATTTTTTTTATATTTTTTTTAGCACCAGTATCATTTGTATTATCGACCCTGAGTCGCTCGTCGCTGACCAAAACAACGACCTGTATATATGTTGGAACATAGCAGCATTATTATTATTATAAACTAGCTTGGACCTCGCAGTTCATCTATATTTCTAGGATAAAAAGCCTACAGACTTTTTGAAAAATATTTCTTAAAACGTGGCAAAAAACAGATAGACTTACATTTGTTTTATAAAATTAGTATTTTAATCTCTTTATAAGAGGTATTTTTTCCAGCTTAATCATCACTAATCTGTAAATAAAAACATTAATCCCACTACACCTCAAACTTCAAGACTAAAACTTTTAAATCCAAAAAGTATTCCATCCAAATCTAAAGTGAATCTACAGACAGCTTGAGAACTTTAAAAAAGTTGAAGTCTGCGTTAACACTTCTTATCGGCCTCAAGTGTAACTGGATTCTTTGATGTTTGCGTCACAGTCGGTAGCAAAAAGCGTTTTAGTGAAAAGAAAAAAGTTCTCTGGGAAAATTCGTTTTGGTACCATTATGGGTGTGGGTGCGGAGGCAAGGCTACTATTAAAACCTTTTATGTGACTGGGAGTAAATATTATAGCTTAATATTTCAATGTAGGTGTTTGTATAATAAGTGATAAGTACTGTCAAGTACTAGCTTATTTACGAAAATTACTGAACATAAGTTTTTGCTAAAAAAATCATTTTAATACAAGCTTTTTTTGGTGACTGTACTTTTTGTTGATTGTACTTGCATTGTCTTCCAATATACTAATATATATATAACAAATATAAAGTTAATCCGACTACTGGAAGTGGGTGAAATTAGACTTTCAAGATTCTACCCGAACGAACAAACATACATACATACATCATCATCAGCCTATAATGTCCCACTGCTGAGCACAGGCCTCCTTTCACAAATGAAGGTGAAAGGGAATGGGCAATACTCCACCACGCGTGCCCACTGCGGATCAGTGGCTAGTGGTCAACCTACTGTTGGAATTTTTCAAGCCGCCTAGGACGCATCCAACTAGCTTAACGACTATCACAATTAAGTCATAACTGGGACCAACGGCTTTACGTGCCTTCTGAAGCACGGAAACGCTCGATTTGAAATACCACTAGGCGGTCACCACATACATACATTGCAAGTTAAATAAAAGCGTGTAAAATAGGAAATGGCTGTCAAAGTAATTTATTCAATGTAGGCTCTATTAGGGCACTTATGAAGGTTAAAGCTACTGAAGTTACCACCAGTTCGTAAGTCGGCCTTCAACTAAATAAAAATATAAATATCCTGGGACATTCCTCACACACGGTCATCTGATCCCAAACTAAGCAGAGCTTGTACTATGGAAACCAGATAACTGATATAATACATATACTACTTTTTGTTTGTAAATACAATTACACCCAGACTCAGGACATACAGACATGTTCATGCACACAAATGCATGTCCTGTGTGGGAATCGAACCCACGACCTGCGGAGCGTAAGGCGAACCTTAACCAACTGCGCCAACTGGGTCGTCGAACTCTCAACTGCGCCAACTAAGAAGAACAGGCAAGAAACTCAGCAACTCAGTGTTCAAGCAGGTGCCAGGTTTTACTAATCTCTTGTAATAAGACAGTGTGTTTAATGTTAGTCACATTATTACCATGGTTAATTGTGGTCAAATACAGGCCTAATCTAGTTAAAAAACTAGTTAACTCAACTTTGCTTTCAAAAAACACCAAAAAAGACGTTTCTTGTATTGGGATCCCATTTTATTTTTAATTTTATTTCATTTAAAAAAAAAAACTGTGAAAATATCAGCCGTCTAAGTACCTATTACGGCAAATCGAAGGTGAGCGATGTGTTCACAATTGATGTTGATGCCATATCCCTTCCAGTCCAAGAGCTTGAACACATCCATAATTACAGTGGTGAAGAGTTTCGGGGAAATTACGTCACCCTGTCTTACACCCTTCTGCAACTGGATTGATCTCGTAATAACGTCCTGGACTTGTTTCCTAAAGATACCTTCAAATCAAAATACTTTATTTGTAAGTCACAGGTTAAAAAAACTAAAAAAACACGCTTTAAAAAGCCCTGCACTAAAAAGTGTTAAATAATTATAAAATTGAACCTAAATATATTCTCTGTCTATCCCGTAAGGAATATTTGTAATTAAGTTCAATATTTGAATGAAAAGTGTGTGGCGCTTTTCATTTTGTAATTTAAGATATTTCTTCATGATAATGATAATGCTTAGAAATTCTATTGGGTTACAAGGAAAAGCACCCCACGCTTTTCATTCAAATATTGAACTTAATTACAAGCAGCTGGTACCAAATTATTGTATTGTCATCGGTACTTGATAAGTGTGCAAAATTTCAGTTTAATCTGACGTCTGGAAGTCGATGAAAATTACGTTCGAAGATTCCTTTACATACATTCATACATACATACATACATAGATACATACATACAGGTGAAGCTAATAAAAGCGTGTTAAAAATGATAACATAAATAAGTCTTATAAGTAGTTCCACTGTGACTTGCTTAAATAGGCGTACAAAAATAAATCACACAAAATTAAATTGACTAAATTTAAAAATACAACTACCTTTACCTTTACCTTTACATTTCTTTATTTTTACGAATATGAAATTAGTTATTCGACAATTTAATTCAAAGTTTTGCTTCTCGATTTTATGTATCTACTCACTTTCGTTTAAATATATTTAAATCTATCTTTACGACCGATCATATTAAAAAAAAGTTACTTACATAATATATACCAATTACTTACATATTGTTCCTTCTAATCTATTTAATATGGCGCCGAGATAGGTTATTTACCTACCAAAGTAATACATGCAGTCTGCTCACAACACCAACTAGTTAGGAAAACGTTACAGCAAGTAACGCCGGGGGCACACTATTATACAACGTAGAGATAGAAAGCGAACTCCACGTAGGAGTGTAGATAAGGCTTTAGTATAGTCTATTCAATACGCTGCTACTTGCATGTACTTTCCATGCATAGTATGGTGGTTCATAAGAGGTGCTTTTACCCCTTATAATCTGATTAATCTTGGGTGAAGTTAGGTTTATACCTCTTGAAATATATATAGAATGAAATTCTGAAGAAGAATGTTGCGAAAAACCAAAACATGGTATTAGATTAAATTAACAAGTTTTTTTAAATTAAATGGGCTTGCGTTTGGCCACTGACCCACCCATAAGGGACGAAGACGAAGCCTAAGATGGAACAAGCTTAACCAGAAGGAACCTATTCACTCTGCCCTTGAAAGTCCCTAGATTGTATGAGTCAGGAAACACAGACCTCGGAAGCAAGTTCCACTCTCTTGCTGTCCGCATTATAAATGAGGATGCAAAACGCTGTGTCCGTATTTTCGGTATGTCAACAACGTACGAGTGAAACTATTCCCAGCGTCTTGTGGTTCGGTGTAAGAATGGGGATGGTGGAATAAGGTTGAACAATTGATTGAGTAAAAATAATTAAAAAACACGACTGACGTGCCAAAACCTAAAAAAGAGATATAGCCAGTGGGATGATTATGGATTCTAACGATACAACGGCATTTATAAGTTATGGTAGGATAAAGAAATTCACACATACATGAACCTTGAAACATTACACTACTTTTTTGGGTATAAATACGCCGTATCAGGGCGGGCGTGAGATAACAAATCACGTCAAACTGAAGTTTGTTGTTTGTGAAAAAACACTTTGCTGTAAGCTGTTGAAGGAACAAGAAGCCATCTCAATATGAATAACATAGAAGTTAAATAAGAAGCGCTCGTGGTGTAGCATGATTAGCGTTCTTAATCGATCGGCAATGTAAAGCTACGCCTGTCGTGGTCGGTACCTGGATGGGTGACCGCCTAGTGGTATTTCAAATCGAGCGTTTCCGTGCTTCGGAAGGTACGTAAAGCCATTGGTCCCGGTTATCACTTAATTGTGATAGTCGTTATGCTAGTTGGATGCCTCCTAGGCGGCTTAAAAAATTCCAACAGTAGGTTGACCACTAGCCTTCCGATCCGCTCCGCAACCGATCCGCAGTGAGCACGCGTGGTGGAGTATTGCCCATTCCCTTTCACCTTCATTTGTGAAAGGAGGCCTGTGCTCAGCAGTGGGACATTATAGGCTGATGATGATGAAGTTAAACATAAACAATAACGTGTCTAAATTTCTCTCCATCCAAAGGTTGTGTGAAAGAGATCGCTTCTTAGCGATAAGACCGCCTATTGTACTTACAGTATTAATTACTTTAAGCATTTATACTTTAGTTTTACTTTGTTAAATACTTTTTGTACAATAAAGAGTTATCTATCTATCTAATAATATGTGATTAAATATCGACAGCTTCTTTTATAACTGAGCAATAGTATGTCAGCTTGACCTAGCTTTAATATTTTCTATATTGACGGGCCAGCCTCTGGTTAAGATTCCACCTATCGCGCCGCAGGTCATGGGTTCTATTCCCACACAGGACAAGCATTTGTGTGCATGAACATGTCTGTATGTCCTGAGTCTGGGTGTAATTATGTATATTAAGTATATATTTACAAACAAAACGTAGTATATGTATTATATCAGTTATCTGGTTTCCATAGTACAAGCTCTGCTTAGTTTGGGATCAGATGACCGTGTGTGAGGAATGTCCCAGGATATTCCATGTGCTGACAAGTCTTTCCCATTTTGTTTCAATCTAAGCACTATAAGGCTGTAGTACACTTCCAGCTGCCTTCCTCTGTCAAGTTGTGTCATACCACACAATAAATTACCAATTACATCTAATAATAATTCAAAAACTACTAATACTTAATATCTTAAAAGATAATCTAAGCCTTTTGAAGCTAGTAATATCTAGTCTATAGTATGTAAAGTCAATTTTCCAGCAGTATATCACGGCCGGCATGAAAGCCACGCAAGACATGATGTATGGACCCGCTGGCGGAATATGCAGGAATTCTATAGGAGCATCAGCTAATGTATTATAGGAGGAACTATTTTAATATTCATGGCTGATAATGTATGAGATGTAGTTTTTAGGAAATTGCTGTTGGATTTTAAATTGAATGGAAAGAAAAGAAAAAGATTTTTTTTTCATTTTTCAAAACACATTAAATTAATTTAAAAAAAACGGCCATGTCGAGTCGGACTCGCACATGAAGGGTCCGCACAATAATATTAATATTAACTAACTCAAATTGAATATGAAATTAATAGTAGGCCCAACAAAAAAAAAAAACCAAAAGAAGACGTTTTGTTGTAAGACATGTTTATTTGGAACAAAAAAAGTGACGGAACAAATATTTTAAAAATATATAGAAAAACATCTTCTAAAAATACCACCAGTTTTGATTAAAGAAACTCTTAAAAAAAAAAGGCTGTATACCAACACCCCCCCTTAATCAAAACTTGGTAAAAGGCTTAAGTTAACAAACCCATCGACGATATACATTTATTGTGCAGTATGCGTCCTAACGGTTTTGTTAAAATATCTGCTGACATATCATTAGACTTAAGGTATACTAAATTAATAAGATTCTGTGATACCTTCTCTCTTATGAAATGAAATTTTGTATCGATATGTTTGGTTCTGCTGTGATAAACCGGATTTTTTGCCAGAGCTTGTGCACTTTGACTATCACTATAAATAACAATACAATCCTGGTTTACACCGCTTACCTCTTCAATAAATCGTCGCAAATACAAAGCCTCTTTTGCAGCGTCCGTCAAAGCCATATATTCGGCCTCTGCTGATGATAAAGCAACAGTAGGCTGTTTCCTCGATGCCCACGACACAGGTCCACCAGCTAACTGAAAGTGATAACCTGTGTATGAACGTCTATCCACTTTACAGTTTGCCCAATCTGCATCTGCATATCCGACAAGAGGATTCACTGACTTCCTATAAACAATGGAGTAACTTATAGTCTCCTTCAAATATTGTAGAACACGTTTTGCAGCATCCCAGTGAGCCTTACTGTAACATGTGTTAAACTGACTCAAGTAACTGGTAGCGAAAGCAATATCTGGCCGGGTATTTACGGCCAAGAACATCAAACATCCTATTAAATTTTGATAAGAATATGTTTGCTCACCATTCCTCGGTTCATCATCCAACCTCCTATTAAGTGGAGTACTTTGTCTTGCATAACTCCATATTGAACTTTTTTAATAAGTTCGATATGTACGTCTTTTGGTTGATTATAATTTTACCGTTTTCTTGAGAAATATTTATTCCCAAATAGTAACTTAGCTGACCTAAATCCTTGACTGTAAAATAATTTTCCAAATCATTTTTGACGATGTCAAATGACAGGTCATTTTTATAGAAAACAATTATGTCATCAACATATACGGCCAGTATAATTATTTCAGAACCAAAAAGTTTTTTAAATACACAAGGTTCCGATGGTATTTTAGTGAAACCTATTTTGAGCAAAGTTTCACATAACTTATTATACCATGCCCTTGGGGCCTGTTTAAGTCCATATAAAGACTTCTGTAACAAACAAACCTTGTCTTCTTGACCTTTAACTGCGAAGCCTTGAGGTTGGTACATGTAGACTTCCTCGGAAAGATCTCCATGGAGGAAAGCTGTCTCCACGTCCAAATGTCTCATTTTAAGGTCAAGATTAGCAGCGAGTGCCATAAGAGTTCGGAGAGATGAGTGCCGGACCACGGGTGCAAAGGTTTCTTTATAATCTACATCTGGTACCTGACTATAACCTTTAACTACAAGCCTAGCTTTATATTTGACAACGTTTCCCAGTGCGTTGGTCTTCACCTTATAAACCCATTTGCACTGTATTAATTTTTTGTCGGGCTTGTCCACTAACCTCCACGTTTTCAATTTCATTAGTGACTCATATTCACTCTGCATTGCTGCATGCCATTTTTCAGCATCGTCAGAGCTTATAGCTTCCGAATAGTTGTGTGGTTCTGACAAACTATCTGCGACCATCACAGCGCAATAAAAATCTGGCGTTTTTCGAACCCTCGAAGGATATCTGCGCTCTATTACCTGCGAAGCAGCTGGAGAATCAAACATCTCCAAACGTGGTGGCTGAGTATCTTTCTGTTGGTATACAGCCTTTTTTTTTAAGAGTTTCTTTAATCAAAACTGGTGGTATTTTTAGAAGATGTTTTTCTATATATTTTTAAAATATTTGTTCCGTCACTTTTTTTGTTCCAAATAAACATGTCTTACAACACGTTATCAGCACGAGTAAAAATATAGATATTATATGAAGAAAAATAGATATAATATGTGTGAAAAGTAAAGTATATTTATTTATAGTCAAGTCCGTATTTAAATTCTTCATCAATATGTCGTTCGGTGATTATTCAGGAAGAAAAAATAGTTCTATCTCAATGCCTCCAATAGTATTGCGCAACCGCGATGAGTACGCAAATTGGAAGTTCAAAATGAGGAACTATCTTCTTCACGAAGACCTTTGGGAAGCCGTAGAGGGATACCCAGATGGTGACAGTACTCCTGAACTTCAGCGATTAAAAAACGATAGAAAGGCTCTGACAAAAATATGCTTAACAGTAGAAGATGCAGCGATTGTCCATGTAAGGAATACGAAGACAGCTGCAGAGGCATGGAAGGCGCTACAAAATGCTTATGAAGATAAAAGCATGGGAAGAAGGTTAGCCCTAGAGCGTAAGCTGTATAGATTGAGTCTTAGTGATTTTGATGACATAGAAAAGTACATACAGGCCGTAATGAGCACCGCCATTGACCTATCTGATATAGGAAAGGTAATAGAAGATAGATCTATTGCAGCAATTTTGTTGGGAGGCTTAACGCCGAAGTACGACCCATTGGTAATGGCTCTCGAGAATACTCACGTAGAAGTTACAACAGAATTAGTTAAAGGTAGACTACTAAGCGAAATGGCCAAAACAGATACCACTATACCTGCTTTACGCACGGTTGGCAATAAGAAACCAAAGAAGGAGAAAAGAGCAATAGTGTGTTATGATTGTAAGCAACCAGGCCACAAGAGGCCAGAATGTCCTTTAAGAAAAAACAAGAAAGGAAAAGATGTAGAGTCCTCTTTATTGGCACTTGGTTTAGGAGACGCCGACTCCTTAAATAGTTGGTTTATTGACTCCGGAGCTTCACAACACATGACCTCTAGACGAGATTGGTTTACGAATTTAAAGCCAAAGGATTCTATAAGTGTGACTGTAGCTAACGGTGAGAAGGTTAGCTGTGAAGGTTTTGGAAACATTTCTATTTCTACCAAATCTGCTGTAAATAGTATTAGTAACGTAGTGTATATACCTAGGTTAAAAACGAATTTATTGTCTGTACATAAGTGCGTAGAAAAGGGTTTCTCTGTTTTATTTGATAGGAATGGTTGTAAACTTTTTAGGAGTGATACTTTTTCTTTCTCAGGAGAATCAATTTTAACCGGTTCTGTTTGCAATGGGCTGTACAAATTAGACTGTACTATCAATACTCCATGCAACACCGTCGCTTATGATGTACATACAGATGATTTTTCCTCTAGTTACGAGTTGTGGCACAAACGTTTGGGTCATTTATGCCGCATCGGAATGGAAATCCTGAAAAAAGGTAATGTAGGTTTAGATTATAAGGTTGTAAATAAGAAAAACTGTATAGCATGTGTGGAAGGTAAGCAAGCGAGGAAACCTTTTAAGAAGATTACCTATGATAAGGCAACTTCTCTGCTGGAATTGGTTCATTGCGATTTATTTGGACCAATGTCTGAAGTTTCCTTCGAAGGTAATAAGTATGGTTTAATATTAGTTGACGATTTTTCACGCATGATATTTGTTTATTTTATCCCTTGTAAGAACAATGTAAAAGAAAAGTTAAAATCTTTTCAATTACTTGTTGAGCGTCAAACAGGGTCGAAAAAAAAAAAGGCTGTATACCAACACGTTTTATGTAGGCTTATTGGGGGGCCTCTTTTAATTTTTAATTTAATTTAATTTTTATGATTAGTTTTTTTTTTTTATGTAAAATGGGCTTGCGTTTGACCTTCGACTGACCCCATGAGGAGTTATGACGAGGCCGAGGATGTAGCACGCTTACCCAGAAAAAGCCTATTCACTCTGGCCTTGAATACATCTAGGTTATAGTTGTTATAGCGCTAATAGAAATAAATACATATTCTGTGAAAATTACAAGTGTCTACCTATTACGGTTCATGAGATACAGCTCACTGACAGACGATTACAGCGTTTGGGTACAGAACCGAAGAAAAAAAGAAATTATTTAAGAGCATTATGAGCAGTTTGGCCAGCAGGGCAGTATAATGCTGTGTACAGTCAGCAAACAGTGCAGATTGAAATAAAAAGGTGATAGGGTCGGAAACATAATGTCAGAGTTCTTTGTAGCACCCGCCTTACTGGCTACTACAATCGAGTTAAGAATTTGTGGCAGACATCAACTGAAACCGAGGTCCATCAATTACCATACAAAATTCTTTAAACAGTAAAAATTTCTCTTCATTATCATTCCACAAGAAAATCAGAAGCGTAACTCCAAACAACTTGCGGTCTTACTCATAAAAATCTCTTAAATAACGGATTAAATAGTATATAGCTAAATACTATTTAAAATGTTATTCAGTGTTTAACTTTTCTTTACTCATAAACGCATTTTAATCATGATTTAGTTATTGAAGGATTTAAAGAACAAAAATAATATTATATATGGCGACACCGACGTCAAGACCATAAATTTGACAGTTATGGAGGTTTTAAAAAAAAAGAAACAGCAAAAATTTGAAAAGTTTTATTATGTGTTTTATGATAATATTATATTGTATATGATCTGAATCTCGGAAACAGCTCCAATCAGTTTCGGGGGCGATAAATCGATCTAGCTAGGTTTCATTGTTAGAAAACGTCGTTTTATCCGTGTTTTCAGGCAATGAAAAACTGCTTCAATATTATTAGAATACGAAGGAAAATTTCGCCACCATTTACAAGGTTATCATAGCCAGGTGGGAAATCGGGCGGTCCCGAAACCAGATGACCCTGTTCGAGTCCAGATGATAATTTTTTTCGCTTTTTTTTCAAGTTCTTTAGTGAGAAAAAATAATATGATTTACCAAAAAAAAATAAACGAGCAAAGCTCGGTCATCGAGGTACAAGTTTAAGTAATTTATATAATTTATGGTGTTTCTATATAATCTAACATCATATATCCAGCTTATTTTCGGAAATCAATGAAAAATATTTTACAGCAATCAAGCAACAGCTGTTTATTTGGCGGCCATTTTGCTATTTAGCCCGTTAAACAAGGGTCGTAGGTTGTTTAATTTGACAGCTCTTTAAATAACGTTTTTAAGCAGTGAATAAGGATAAATACCGTTTATGAGTGAAGATTTTTTTAAATAACTGTTTTAAGTATGACTTAACTTTAAATAGCGTTTATGAGTAAGGCCGTTGATTTAACAAAGTTATTTGCTTACAACAAAACATAACGGGATTCAAAGAAATACAATGTAAACAAGTACATCAGTCAAAGAGCATCGTAAAGCCTCTTGTTTACATCAAGATAATGTCGCCCTTCGCAGTTCGCGTCGCGTGAAATATTTTATCTTTTGAAATTTCCAACGAGTAATTATCTTTGACGTGAGTATGTGTGAAGTATGGTTTTATTAGCTTAGAAGTGCGTGATTTGTTGAGATTTTTGAATATAATTGTTTTATTTTACAAAATTCATGGTAAAGCCAAAATAATTATACTGTGTAAGCCTTACATATATTTTATAGTCGTTTGGTGAGGTTCAGAATTTTCCAGAAGAGAAATTAGAGCACAATTTGTTTTTTTTTTATTAATCGGTTTGAGTCACGTAAAAGTAAATACAAAAATATCTTGGTGCGTTCTTAAAGTATATATAGTTATAATATATTATTCAAGAATATAATAATAAAAAAATATATTTTTTATATTTTTATTTTATTGTATGAACTAAACATACAGATCCCTTTAGCTTCAAGGCGTGATATTCCAAACAAATAAACGCAACATATTTCAATATTAGCAAATTAATTTGAATCCTACTTTTCCAGTTATTTGTGTATAAGGAAGCTAGTGGAAAATACAATCTCACTTCAAGCTTTTAAATGCCTACGCATTTCTATAGACCTTACAATCTCTCCAATCTTGGGTTCTTAATTTCAGATACTTTAAAGAAAAAAAGAACAGTTGTAAATTATTTGATAGTCCAATTTGTCTGACACCCATTCATTTTTTATCGCCCGAAAGGGCAACTAAATAAGACAGAAGCTTTGCCGGGTGAAGCCAAACGACCGAGTGGCACCCCTTTAAATAGCGCGAGATTCCTAATCTCATCCCTTTCAGACGGTATTAAGGTTGTAATTAAATAAATCAGACATAATTACAAAGGCCCAAGGCACTACGCCACCAACCGTTAGGCCTGTCTGTCTTTTATTTTATAGTCATTGGTCGAGGTTATCTAATATTGCGGAATTTAACTTATTGTGTTCTGTTATTGAATTGTTTGACTTAAGTTATTAATTTATCTTTATACATTAAATTATATAGTGTGACTGGTAATTAGTAAACGATACTTAGACACATGATTGTACTCATGATAACAAACAACTTAACAAAAGTTTTTTTTTTTAATTTACTTAGCACATGAGCCCATATATTTAGTATAACAAGAATAAGAATACACCATCAGATTTTATTTAATTAAG